>MU225072.1:2080590-2100348 GCA_018584345.1 Thuja plicata
CAAGTGTCTTTTCATATTTCTTTTCATGTCAAGTAAATAGTACATTGCAGAATAGAAAGCATGGTAGAAAGTATGGAGTAGGGGTCCCATGCATTGCCTTGTGGTTGGTTTCTTGTTGGTTGTATGTTAGGTCCTAGGTCTCCAAAGTCCATGTCTTCATTTGCATTTAGGTCTTTTAGGGTTCAACCTACATCATGAGAGAAAAGGGGTGTTAGATCCAGCTAGATCTAAGCAATACATGGAACACAAACTTCATACAATCATTTTTTCTAAATTTTGCATATCAACCTGATGAAATCAATATAACAAGTAATCATGCATCCACAATATCTAAAACATAGTATTAAAGGGATTTGTTCTAAACATGAAACCTTTTTATATTTATAGTCACTTTGATGCATATTATTCTTGTCTTCATAATCAGATATCTGGATGAAAAGAATTTAATATTCATGTCTGAAAAACCTTTTCTAGAATTTGATCAACCTGTTAATTCAATAAACACAAATAAAGAAACCTATATTCATGAATGAGTGTCATCCTAGATGACACTCACCCACAAGCATTAATTGAGTCATTTTATCTGCTGAACTAATAGATTGATTGGTGATATGTGTGCAAATAGGTGGATGTGTAACTGAATGCAGGAAGAAAAAAGGAAGTACAGTGGATGTCACGAGCCCGTGCTCAAACTTCACATGAGCCATTACATGCATGAAAGATTGTTTACATATCAGGAGGTTACTGCTCACATGCATAAGGGAGAAAAGATGCAAATACATGAAAGGATACAAGTGATGATACAGGAGACACATGAGTAAAGAAAGATCTTTAATAAGCTGGAAAAATGCAGAATTGGAAGAATGGGAGGTTCATTGTTATTGTACAAGTGAGAAATTACAAAAGATGTTGTTATAGTAAGTATACCAAATGCAAAAAAGGTACAAGAGTTAATTTTTGAAGATCCATGTTGAAACCATATGCTTGGTGATTGATCATATTTTCTATGAAATGAGGTACTGCTGTTATGTTTATTAAATAGTTGGATTTGCAAAGTGAAAGATGCATAACAAGAAGTGTCAATTACTAAAAAACAACATAGATCAAGAGTTTCAAGCATGTTTTTATGCTTTCATTAAATGAACATACACAGAAGATAGATGATTATCCATCCAAAAGGTTCATTAGATGCTATTATAATTAATGATTCTTAAAGAATATAGCTTCATGTCTTTAGAAAAAGTTTCAAAAGGATATCTTTATGCAGGGTATTTAAACAAATATATCTTATACTATTGTATTAAAAGATAATGTTCATACATTTAAAGTCATGATTAAATGCAGGGTTTACATTCATGATGATAAAACATACATGCCAGTTAGGGTTCCCATTTCAATTATGGCCCATGGGAGTCACAAGCCCGTGCTCGCACCCCATGGGTATTATTTCATATACATTTTTAAAAGAAATGGTGTATTTTCTGCAGTGAGAAAAAAATAACATTTTAATAATGTTGGAAACATGTTGTGTTTCCTTTTATTCTCATACTGTTATCAGTAAAATTAAAATATGGTTGTGTTTTTATAACATTACAAGCATACTGGAAAAGAAGATTTTGTGTTTTTTTTTTAGACGGTGGATGTTCGGCCTAGACAAAGGAGCATATTTATGCTTAATGAAGTATTGTGTTTAGTGACAACAAGAGGAGTTCTTTTAAGCATTAAAGAATAGTCATGAAGGCCTGTGTTTTATTACAAAATCTAATCAAGACAGACATCAAACTTGCGCATTTTCAAAGATTTTTGACAAAATCCATGTGGGTATTCCAAGTAAATGATAGAAGAACAACAAAGTGACATCAAATCCTAACATCAAGTAGTGTTTACAATGGAGGGGTCAACAACAAACAAAGCACAAAAGAAACCTCATTACTATCGGCTACAACAGTGCCTCTTTTTCACAATAAAAATGTAGTAAATAAAGGAAGGATTACTTATCTGGAGAAGCCAAGTGTCACAAGGAAAGACCAAGTAGAGAAGTGAAGTTCAAGTTAGTTAAAGATGCAAGCAGTGGTAGCCACGGGTAAGTAGTGCATTTACTTCCAACATCATTCATGCACTGCGAACCAAGGATGATCATGAAGCTATGGCTAAGACATCCCTAGTTCAAAGCCAAATCTCATGGGTATCTCTACACCTCAACCATGGCTTCATTCATTCCAAGATTGCAGTGGTGGGTCAAACCAGAAAACCACAAAAACTGAGTTTGAAGAAGTAGGCGGTGCCATTTGGCATTTGAAACTTTAAAAGACCAAGTTGTTCAAACATCTATCAAGCTGGAGTTAACCCACTATTAAAGCCTAAGTTTGAGCAAATGAAAGACTACAAAAACTCTAGCATTTTTGAAGAGGAAACCAATAGAAGATGCCAGGTGTTATGGAAAAACAAAACTCAATCTCTTTTTCCTCATAAAACTCAAGAAATCCTGAGCTTCTTCACGAGTTAAAGCGGATACATTGCCACTAATCATGGTTTCTAGATTCAACATGGTGGTGCCATAGAGAAGAAAACCCTAGACACAAATGAAATCAATAAACTATGCATTGTGTGTTACCTGAGTTTAAAGTCCACTGATAAATGGAGTAAATGCAGTTACAATTCCCAGTGCATCGACATTCTCTCCACATTGCCATGATGGTACTTTTGGTGCCACAAAGTATAACAAACTATCTTCTCAATAGAAATGGTCATGTCAATGGTGGATTGTAGTCAAGCAACAAGCTGCAATTACATCAAGTGCTCTAGTATGGTATCAGCAGAGTTAGGGTTTTCTATGTATTTGGGTTATGTTGGGATAGTATGCCTTTTGAGGTTATATATTTGGGTTTGTGCTTTTTGAGGGTGAGGTAATAAAGTTGATTAAGTGTATAATGAGATATATTTTATTTATCAACTTTAGGGGTGCTAAACTTAGGGGGCTTGATTTAGGGCACTTATTAAGCCATATAGTTTAGTAGTTTGCTATTATGGAGGGTTTTGGGGGGGAAATATTTTCAAAAATTAAGCCATGTGGGCTATATAGTGGATCCTTGGCTTCATGTTTGGGATCCAAGATTGTAGAGAGAAGAGCTTTTAGTGAACTTCTTGTTCCTATAGCTATCTATTTTATGTTTTGTATCCATTGTTGGTTCATGTTTGTGAGATCAATTTTGTGCAAGAGGATGCTTGCATTTCTTGCCATTATTTTGAGATTCACTCATGTAACTACATACAAATTTTGAAAAGAATATAGTTGCCCCATTTTTCATACATCTTGTGGTGATCATATGTTCAAATCCTATTCAATTTTTTGCATTCAAGTGTAATACATCTGTAGCATGGATTAGTGGATTGTATAATTTCCTATTCTAGATTACAGAATATAAACCTTTTGCAAAATATGCATGTTGTTGATCGTAAGATTTCTATTGGTGGTTAAACCCTAGTAGTGACCTTCTAATTAGCCTATGTATTGGGTAGTGAGTGATATTGCAGAGATCATTATGGTATGTTAAGTGAGTGTCAGTTTGAAGCTTTGAGAGATCTAAATCTATTTGGTGTATCACCTTTACAAGTTTTGTTCATGAAATTTTAGTTAGAGTTTCTCACTTACCCTCCCAAAATCAGGAGAAGATAGTATAACATTGATACCCAAATTCAATAGGAACAGGCCTAGAATCTAGAGACTCCTTCTCAATCATTGTCCACCCACAGCTAGCAAAGGTTTCCATTGTTAGAATGGAATTGTCATGCAACCCTAATGCATGAATTGGGGTGACAATTCTAAACCTCAATAGTTTTTGGCACGCCCGATGGGACCACAAACTGCTTCTCAGTTCTAATCTAATAGTTCTATGGTTGTTTTTAATTTTAGTTATAGCTCTCAATGTGGATTTTAATGAATATAACTCCAACAAGTTCAAACAAGGAGGGATTTGTGTATCAGGAATTATAGTCAAGCAGAAGGGGAGGAAGATCATCTAGAGGTGGAAGAGCATCACAAGATCTAAGAGGTACTATATTGAATTCAAATTTCTCATCATTTGATAACCCCATTTTTGAAAATCTAGCAGCAGATTCAGAGGAACTTGAAGTTATTATTGAAGAAATCAGTCTTCCTGAAGATCTAAGTGTTCCTAATTTTTTAGAATTTCCAAGTGGTTAAAATTTATTTATAGATAATTTTGTTCTTGGAGCCTCTACAAGTGGTACTGTAGCAACTCTCCAAAATTTGAAGACTTACCAAAGGAAGGTAGTTCAACCTACCCAACCTCCTTCTATATCTACTGTTCAACAACAAGTACCACCAGTTGCAGGGATGACAAGAAATCTTCCATTTGTCCCTTTTGATCAAGGTAGTCCTCTTCGGATTACAAATCCCAACAATATACCTTTGGCTACCTTGAAAGGTTTTCCATCATTCACCGAGGAAGGTCAAGTGACAGCTATTGAGCACATTATAGATATTGCATCTCTTTGCAATTTCCATCATGTCACGGAGGAAGATGTGGCTTTGAAGCTGTTGGCTGCATCACTAAAAGGTAAAGCTCTTGACTGGTTCAGAACTCTTCCAGTAAATTCTATTGCTACTTGGGATGTTATGGGGGAGAGGCTTTCTAAGTTTTTTGAAGATAAGTCTGACAATTTGTCTTTGGTGGAGCAACTAACTACCATTAAAAGGGCTCCACAAGAATAACTAAGTGATTTTAATCTCATATTTCAAAAGACATGGAATAGGATTCCTACCATGATAAGACCCTCTGCAAAATATACATTTTTGTATTTTCTCAAAAGCTTGAATAGTGATATTTCGGTAGTAATCCTATCCATGGGAGGGAATTCACTAACTCAAGCCTTTGATATTGCAATTAGGGCAGAGAATAGCCTCATTCAAGTAGGAAAGATAGCTCCTAGGACACCAATGCCTTTCTTCCCCAATATCCAATCCAATATGCCATTAGTTACTCCACCATTAGCTCCATTGCCATCTTATAAAAGCGAAGAAATAATCCCTATTGTCCCTCCCAGTGAATTGTAAAGCATAAAAAATAGCCAGCAAAAGATTGAGAGATTGCTACAGACTTTTGGCAATGAACTAGTAAACCTGAAAAGGTAGCAAAGCAATCCAATAGCCCATACTTAGAATCAGTTTGGTAGTTCTTCATCTCAGTAGCCTAATCAACCCATTTATCAAGGTAACAAGCAGCAATATCAAGGAAATAGCAATGCCAATAGGCAGAACTGGAACCAAAGGCCTTATAGAACTTACAATCCTATGCCCCTTAATGTTGTTAGGGATATTGTTCCTAACCAAAATAACCTTGTTGCAGATTATGAATGGTGCTATCCTTGTAATGAACCTCACAATCAGTCTAAGTGTACTAATGGAGTGCTCAATCAAGCCCTAATGGTTCAAAGTGTGATGGATTCACAACCTACTGTATCCACTAAAGAGACTCAACAACACTCTGATGCGACTACCCCTGACACTGCATTCCTCAATTGGCAAGAGGAGGAATTTTGTGGAGTGAATGGTGATTCATCTATATCAGCAAACATAAGAGCCAAGAAGAGAGCCAGAGAATCAGAGCAGTCAGCTGCTAGGATTGTTGCTATAAATCAACCATCACCCATTCCACTAGTTTCAATCTTAAAGGGGGCCTCTACTCATGCAAACAAAGAAACACAGTATTAGAAACAGGTGGATCAGGCCATTAGTAAGTCACCTTAGAAGGTACAGTTTGTTGTCCCCTATAACATTGTTGATAATATGAAGAAGATGAATGTTTCTATTTCTATGTGGGATTCATTAGATATTCCAGGGAAAACTGATTTATTGAAAGAAGAGTTGTCTAAAGGAACAAAAATTTCACATCAAGCTATGCATCATCCTCCTAGAGTGGTTATGGCCAATTTAGAGCCTTCAATAGTTCATGGTGAAGTGGTTAAAGGAGAAAAGAAGATTGATAAAGTGTAGCAACTAGTAACACAAGTGAGTAAAAATACTGTAGATTTGAAGCAATCAGCAATACTAGTTGAAATAAAGTTAGAAAATATGCAGAAGATGACAGAAAAGGAAGGTAAGAAATCTGCAAATGTTAATCCTCCTCCTTTTTATGTCTCTTTAATTATTGGGAACAAATTAGTGCATAATTGTATGGTGGACAGTGGGGCAACCAACACTGTCATGCCAAAGAACATAGCTGATTTGTTGGATTTGAAGTATGAACCCCTTGAGAAAGGAGTTGTCTAGCTTGATGGTTCTTCAGTTAAGACCATAGGTGTTGTTAAAAATGCAAGTTTGACCTTATATTCGTGCCCAAACTTCTCCATTTCCCAAGATATTTTTGTCATAGATCTACCACCTTACTTTGCTTTATGTTTATCAAGAGACTTCATAGCCAAAATAGATGGATACTTCTCATCAGATTGGTCTCACCTATATTTTAGAACTAGATATGGTGCTAAGGTGACCATAAAATTAGAGTTATGGGACAAAGACCATATAGAGCCCTATAATCCTAGTCCCATAAATGCAAGTTGTGTGATCATGGATCTAGATGAAATCAATGATAATTCATCTTATAACACAGAAATTGAAGAGTATCCTGATATTGTTCTAGATGAATGGGAAGCTAGAAATGATCAAGATGATGATGTGTTTGATGTTGGTTTTGGTAACTATGTAATGTTAGAATTTGATTCAATTGTGCCTAATTTGATTAAAGATCAATGTTCTGAATCTGAGTTATCTAACTAGCTATGGGATCTATATTTTGATGGATCTAAGAATAAGGATGGCATTGGTGTAGGAGTTATGTTGGTTTCACCTCATGGTGATAAATTTTATGCTTCTTACAATTTATCCTTTCCATGTTCTGACAATATAGCAGAGTATGGAAGTCTTATTCAAGGCTTGGAATGGGCTAGGAAAAGAGGATTCAAATGCTTGAGGGCATCTGGGGATAGTGAGTTGATAGTAAGACAAGTGAGAGGTATTAATGTTGTTAAAAATGATCTCTTGAAGCTGTATAAATCTAGAGTTTCTGATATTTTAGATAGTTTTATTGCATTTAACCTTATTTCCATACATAGAAGGAAAAATATGCATGTTGATAGACTGGCTGGTATTGGTGCTCATGTTTCAATTACTGAAAATAAAGGACAGATGTCAGACATTCACATGTTAAAATTTTTGTAAGGCCATCTGTCCCAGACAGTAATATTAATTGGCAGGTGTTTAATAATGATGAACATTTTTTGAGCTTTATAATTGAAACAGAAGAATTTTCATCTCCTAGAAATGAGCAGTCCAATTAGAAAATGGAAAATTAGATCATTCAGTTGAAGACTAATAAGCTTCCAAGGGGATTAGTCAGCTTAGAGTCAGCTTTTAACTCTGATGATCAATTCAAAAAGAGTAAAACTAGCCTGCTGATCAAAGAAGATCACTATGAAGAGGTGGAGATATTTAGAGACAAATGCTTGAAGGTTGGTAATGTTAATTCCCCTAAAGAAAAGAAAATGCTTATTGATTTATTCAGGGAATATTATGATGTGTTTGCATGGGATTATACTGACTTAAAAGGATTTGATCCTTAATTAACTCAGCATACAATAGAATTAGAACCAAATACTAAGCCCATTAGACAAAGGAAAAGGCCTATCAATCCTAATCTATAACCTTTAATGTTGAAAGAACTAAATAAAATTATGAATGGTGGCATAGTATTCCCTATCAAGCATACATCTTGGGTTTCAAATCTTGCTCATGTAAGAAAGAAGAATGGAGAGATAAGACTTTTTGTAGATTTTAGGGACCTCAATAGGGCATCTCTGAAAGATAGACACCCTCTTCCTTCTATGGAATAGATCCTACAATATGTATCCAGTTCTTAGAGATTCTCTCTTCTTGATGGTTATTCCAGCTATAACTAGGTATTAGTAAGAGATGAAGATTAGTTCAAAACTGCCTTCACTACTAAATGGGGTACAATGGCCTATAGGAGAATGCCATTTGGATTATCAAATGCAGGGGCTACATTTCATAAGGCAATGGACATGGCCTTCAGGAATTTAATGTATAAATTTGTTCCAGTATACCTTGATGATGTCACCATTTACAACAAAGTTGCAAACATAAGCCACTTGAGACAAGTCTTGAAAAGATGTAGGGAGTTTGGGATCTCCCTAAACCCCAAAAAATCTATTTTTGTAGTACATGAAGACAAAATTTTAGGATACCAAGTGTCTAAAGAAGGAACAACAATTGATCCTGAAAGGATTTCTACAATTCTGGAACTATCATTGCCAAAACATAAGAAAGGATTGCAGAGTTTCATTAGAAGGATAAATTGTGTTAGATGTTTTATTCCTAATATTACAGATTTGTTGAAACCTTTGACTGCTATGTTAAAAAAGGATGTATCTTTTAGCTGGACTGTTGAAGGAAAGAAGAGTTTTGAGCAGATTAAACAGGCTTTGTCTTCAGCCCCTACTTTAACTAATCCTAATTTCTCTAAGGATTTTGTTTTGTATGCTTATGGTGGTATTGACACTGTTTCAGTAATACTAGTGCAAAAGAATGAGGAAGGATAGGAGAAACCAATAGCCTTTTTTAGCAAAGGTATGAATGATTATGAGGAAAAATATAGCTTTGTAGAAAAACATGTACTAGCTGTTATAAAATCTTTGAAAATGTTTAAGCATTTGGTTGCTGGGAATAGAATACATCTAATGATTGTACAGCCTAGCATTAAAGAATTTCTATTGAATAAGGATGTCAGTGAAAAAAGGGAAGGGTGGATAACTAAAGTCATGGAGTATGATGTGAAAATCCATGTGACCAAGTTGGTTAGAGGCAAAGGCTTATGTGTTTAGACGATAGAAGGAGAGGATCAAGTTAAAGCCACTGAAGAGGTTGTCATGCCCAAAGGTAATTCTGTACTAATTAATGATTCACCATCCTGGTTATTAGATATGACCAGATTTCTACATACTGGTCAATGTCCAATGAATCTTGATAGAGTGAAGAGAAGGTACTTTAGATTACAGTCTATTCCTTATGTTCTAATTGATGATACTCTTTATAGGAAGGATTTTTTTGGTATGCTTCTCAAATACATAGATTATTTGGATCAAAGCAAGATTTTATCTGAATTCCATGATGGATCTTGTGGAGGGTATTTCAGCCCCAAAACTACAGCATGGAAAATTCTAAGAGCTGGATATTTTTGGCTAGATTTATTCAAAGATGCTCATTCATGGGAAAGAAGATGCCAAAATTGTGTTGTGTTTGTAGGAAAACAAAGGTTGGCAGCATTTCCATTAAGGCCTATCATTGTGGATCATCCATTCAACAAGTGGGGAGTAGACTTTATAGGTCCTATAAACCCTAATTCTAATGTAGGGCATAAGTGGATATTGACTACCATAGATTATTTTACCAGGTGGACTGAAGCCATTGCACTAAAGGAATCTTTTGGGAATGCTATTCTAAATTTCTATGATGATATTATAAAAAGGTTTGGAGTCCATCAATCAATAATCTCAGATAATGCCTTAGCTTTTGTTGGATCATCTATAACAGAATGGGCTGTCAAGAATGGTATTTATTTAAATAATTCTTCTAATTACTATCCATAGGGTAATGGTCTTGTAGAATCTACCAATAAGAACCTAATTAGGATCATCAAAAATAATTTACAAGGCAACAAGAGGGATTGACACTCTAAATTGAAGGCAACTTTGTGGCTGGATAGAATCACACCTAAACAAATTATTGGGAATTCACCCTATGTACTAGTTTATGGTAAAGAGGCCAGATTTCCTATTTCTACAAAATTTCTAGCTTTACAGCTTGCTGATCAAATGTTATTGTTTGAAGAAGAGGACCCTCTTAAACTAAGATATGCTAAGTTGCTACAATTGGAGGAAGAAAGGAAGAGGGCATTGGATACTATGGAATTAAAGCAAGCATAGAATAAAAGGTCATTTGATAAGAAAGCTAAATCCAAAGAATTTAAGGAAGGTGATCTAGTTCTCAGGTGGGATGTGCTAAAGAGTAGGCCAAGGCAGCATGATAAGTTTGACCATTTTTGGTCAGGCCCTTTTGTTATAACAGCCTGCAAGGAGAACAATGCTTATCAGTTGACCACAACTAATGGAGAATCTCTACAAATTCCAGTTAATGGAATTCACCTTAAGCTTTGCTTTGAGGGTTATATTTAGTTTAGGTTTTCATTTCAATAAGTGTTGTCAAAGCACTAGGTTTTTTGGTTGCATGAGTCTAGATTAGATGCATTTTCATTCCAATAAAGGATTGCATCCATGGTTCTAGTTTTATAACTCTATTTTCCTAGGATAAGGTCTAAGGTCATGTCTAGCAGGCAGACTTCTAGCAGAAGTCACCAAAATTGTTACCCTAATTTACAACATTCATCAAAGTAACCACAAATAGGAAAAAATTACATTTTAGAAGAGTCTGATTAATACTATCCTTCAGATATTAATAGTTAACCTTTTATCATCACATTCATTGTCAAAAGTTATCATTTGTACTCTAAGAATTGATCACATTCCATAATTTCAAATTTATAATTGATCAATTACATTGTGCATTCAAACTGAATGTAATATACAAGTGTCTTTTCAAATTTCTTTTCATGTCAAGTAAATAGTACATTGTAGAATAGAAAGCATGGTAGAAAGTATGGAGTAGGGGTCTCATGCATTGCCTTGTGGTTGGTTGCTTGTTGGTTGTATGTCTGGTCCTAGGTCTCCAAAGTCCATGTCTTCATCTGCATTTAGGTCTTTTAGGGTTCAACCTGCATCATGAGAGAAGAGGGGTGTTAGATCTAGTTGGATCTAAGCAATACATGGAACATAAACTTCATACAATCATTTTTTCTAAATTCTGCATATCAGCCTGATGAAATCAATGTAACAAGAAAACATGCATCCACAATATCTAAAACATAGTATTAAAGGGATTTGTTCTAAACATGAAATATTTTTCTATTTATAGTCACTTTGATGCATATTATTCTTGTCTTCATAATCAGATATCTGAATGAAAGGGATTTAATATTGTCTGAAAAACCTTTTTTAGAATTTGATCAATGTGTTAATTCAATAAACACAAATAAATCAACCAATATTCATGAATGAGTGTCATCCTAGATGAAACTCAGCCACAAGCATTAATTGAGTCATTTTATATTCTGACCTAACAGATTGATAGGTGATATGTGTGCAAATAGGTGGATGTGTAACTGAATGCAGGAAGAAAAAAGGAAATATAGTGGATGCCACGAGCCCGTGCTCAAGCTTCACATGAGCCATTACATGCAAGAAAGATTGTTTACATCTCAGGAGGTTACTTCTCACATGCATAAGGGAGAAAAGATGCAAATACATGAAAGGATACAAGTGATGCTATAGGAGACACATGAGAAAAGAAATATCTTTAATAAACTAGAAAAAATATAGAATTGGAAGAATGGGAGGTTCACTATTATTGTACAAGTGAGAAATTACAAAAGATGATGTTACAGTAAGTATACCAAATACAGAAAAGGTACAAGATTTCATTTCTGAAGATCCATGCTGAAACCATATGCCTAGTGATTGATCATATTTTCTATGATATGAGGTATTGCTATTATGTTTATTAAACAGTTGGATTTTCAAAGTGAAAGATGCATAACAAGAAGTGTCAATTACTAAAAAAGAACAGAGATCAAGAGTTTCAATACCATCATGATTTTATGCTTTCATTAAATGAACATACATAGAAGACATATGATTATCCATCCAAAAGGTTCATCAGATGCTGTTATAATTAATGATTCTGAAAAAATATAGCTTCATGTCTTCAGAAAAAGTTTCAAAAGGATATCTTTATGCAGGGTATTTAAACAAATATATCTTATACTATTGTATTAAAAGATAATGTTCATACATTGCAAGGTATAAATTAATGATTAAATGAAGGGTTTACATTCATGATGATGAAACATACATGCCAATTAGGGTTCACATTTTGAGTATGGAGTCACAAGCCCGTGCTCGAACCCCATGGGTATTATTTCATATACATTTTTAAAAGAAACAGTGTGTTTTCTACAGTGAGAAAAAAATAATATTTTTATAATGTTGTAAACATGTTGTGTTTCCTTTTATGCTCATACTGTTATTAGTAAAATTAAAATATGGTCGTGTTTTTATAACATTACAAGCATACTAGAAAAGAAGATTTTTTTTTTTCAGACAGTGGATGTTTGGCCTGGACAAAGGATCATATTTATGCTTACTACAGTATTGTGTTTAGTGATAGCAAGAGGAGTGCTTTTAAGCATTAAAGAATAGTCATGAAGGCCCATGTTTTATTACAAAATCCAATCAAGACAGACATCAAACTTGCACATTTTCAAAGATTTTTGACAAAAGCCATGTGGGTATTCCAAGTAAATGATAGCAGAACAACAAAGCGACAACAAAGCCTAACATCAAGTAGTGTTTACAATGGAGGATTCGACAGAAAAAAAAGCACAAAAGAAACCTCATTACTATCGGCTACAATAGTGCCTCTTTTTCACAATAAAAATGCAGTAAATAAAGGAAGGATTACTTATTTGGAGAAACCAAGTGTCGCAAGGAAAGACCAAGCAGAGGAGTGAATTTCAAGTTCCTTAAAGATGCAAGCAGTGGTGGCTGTGGGTAATCAGTGCATTTACTTCCAACATCATCCATGCACTACGAACTAGGGATGATCATGAAGCTGTGGCTGAGACATCCCTAGTTCAAAGCCTAATCTTATTGGTATCTCTACACCTCAACTATGGCTTCATTCATTCCAAGATTGCAGTGGTGGGTCAAACCAGGAAACCAAAAAAATTGAGTTTGAAGAAGCAGGTGGAACCATTTGGCATTTGAAACTTTCAAAGACCAAGTTGTTCCAACATCTATCAAGTTGGAGTTAACCCACTATTAAAGCCTAAGTTCAAGCAAATGAAATACTGCAAAAACTCCAGCATTTTCGAAGAGGAAACCAACAGAAGATGCCATGTGTTATGGAGAAACAAAAGTCAATCTCTTTTTCCTCATAAAACTCAAGAAATCCTGAGCTTCTTCACAGAGTTAAAGTGGATACATTTCCAATAATCATGGTTTCAAGAATCAACATGGCGGCGCCACAGAGAAGAAAACCCTAGACACAAATGAAATTAATAAACTATGCATTATTTTTTACCTGAGTTTGAAGTCCACTGATAGATGGAGTAAATGCAGTTACAGTTCCCAGTGCATCAACATTCTCTCCACATTGCCATGATGATACTTTTGGTGCCACAAAGTATAAAAAACTATCTTCTCAATAGAAATGGTCATGTCAATGGTGGATTGTAGTCAAGAAACAAGCTGCAGTTACATCAAGTGCTCTAGTATGGTGTCGGCAGAGTTAGGGTTTTCTATGTATTTGGGTTATGTTGGGATAGTACACCTTTTGAGGTTATATATTTGGGTTTGTGCTTTTTGAGGGTGAGGTAATAAATTTTATTAAGTGTATAATGAGATATATTTTATTTATCAACTTTAGGGGTGCTAAACTTAGGGGGCTTGATTTAGGGAACTTATTAAGCCATATAGTTTAGTAGTTTTCTATTATGGAGGGATTTTGGGGGGAAGTATTTTCAAAAATTAAGTGATGTGGACTATATAGTGGATCCTTGGCTTCATGTTTGGGATCCAAGATTGTAGAGAGAAGAGATTTTAGTGAACTTCTTGTTCCTATAGCTATCTATTTTATGTTTTGTATCCATTGTTGGTTCATGTTTGTGACATCAATTTTGTACAAGAGGATGCTTGTATTCCTTGCCATTATTTTAAGATTCAGTCATGTAACTACATACAGATTTTGAAAAGAATATAGTTGCCCCATTTTTCATACATCTTGTGGTGATCATATGTTCAAATCCTATTCAATTTTCTGCATTCAAGTGTAATACATCTGTAGCATGGATTAGTGGATTGTATCATTTCCTATTCTAGATTATATAATATAAGCCTTTTGCAAAATATGCATGTTGTTGATCGTAAGATTGCTATTTGTGGTTAAACCCTAGTAGTGACCTTCTAATTAGAGTATGTATTGGGTAGTGAGTGATATTGTAGAGATCATTATGGTATGTTAAGTGACTGTCAGTTTGAAGCTTTGAGAGATCTGAATCTATTTGGTGTATCACCTTTTCAATTTTTGTTAATGCAATTTTAGTTAGATTTTCTCTCTTACCCTCCCAAAATCAGGAGAAGATAGTATAAAATTGATACCCAAATTCAATAGGAACTAGCCTAGAATCCGGAGACTCCTTCTCAATCATAGTCCACCCATAGCTAGAGAAGGTTTCCATTGTTAGGATGGAATTGTCGTGCAACATTAATCCCTAAGTTGGGGTGACAATTCTAAACCTCAACAGATTCATGAGCAAGGATGAGGAAACCATAAAGTCTTTAATAGAAAAGAATGAGGCTTTTAAGAAGTTCATTCATAAAATGGTGGGTCCTATTGATCCAAGTTTCCTTGAGGCCTCATTACAAGCCATATTAGAAAAGAAGGCCACCCCAGACTTGCCAGTAGGTTTGACCCCTTCCTTTGTCCAAGAAAGTGTGGACTAGAAAAATGGCTTTGAATAGTACAAAGAAGAATTTGTCAAACTAGTGTTTAAGCCTTTCCGAGTCATCTTGATTGAAGGAACAAAATTGATAGACCTGATGGAGAATGAGGGTGGCTTAGATTTCAAGATAACCAAATAGAAAGCCACCCACTAGGACTTAAATATAATCAAGAAGAAACACTTATAGATCTTAGTGAAAATATATGAGGGAAAAGAGTTAGACAACTTTGAACACTGGGTCAAACACATAGCCAAGAAAATTAATGTCTGTGAAGAGTGTCAAGCCTACATATTGGAAAAATAGGAGGAGGTCATGGAATGGGTGAAAGAGATAGATGGTTTCTTCATAGGGATTGACCTTGACTTATATCAGGACCAAGATAAACAGATCTTGTGTCTAGCAAAAGAGGGGGTTCAACAATTCAAAGATACTCTGGCAGGTGTCAGCACTAAAGAGGTCTTACACTAGTTGTTCTAATCTAGGGAGGACATGTAGGTAATGTCAAAACATGAAGAGGAGATCAAAGTCTTTGCTTATAAATTGACCATATTTAGAGAGAAGCAATAACAAAGGGTCAATAAAGTAAAAATGAAAGATATAAATTACAAAGATGTTCAAGAGATAATACAAAGGCTCCAGGATGCACATTCAGAAGTCTTTCCAAACTAACTCCTTAGTGCCCTTCAGGAATTTTGAAAGTGATAATTATCACACTTAACATTTCCTCCAAAGGCTAAGTCTGACCTTTCTACCTTTTGGCCTATGTATCTTTTTGGCCTTTCGGCCTCCCCAACACTTAACATTTTTTTGGCACTTAAAAAATTTAGAGGAGAGGTCGGGGTCCAAAATTCTGGGTTTTTCTAGTGAGGTCACTTTTTTGCATGGAGTTCAAACTCTAGATCAAGTGGGTGCCCAACTAGTGTTCATTTTTGAAGGACTAAGGGCCCCCTATCAGTTCCCACTATAGAGAGAACCCCAGATGAAGATTCCAAGGGAGAACTCCAAGATCAAGAATAATACTTTAGTTGCATGAAGAGAAACCCTATCTTCTTTCTCTCTCTTTTCTTGATGATTTTGATCCTTCTTGCATAGAAAAATTGATTGTAAATGGATTTAAAATCCATGAAAGTTGTTTAGTGTCAGTTGTTAGTAATAAATGAGAGGGGGGGGGTGAATCAGTGGCCTCAAAATTTTTATCCTTTAATCACTAACCACCAATCAACAAACCATAGATTATTAAGTCCCTACAAGATGCATGTCATGAAATACTTATATTATTTGACTATCTGTCACTTTAGCTTGTCTGTCCTTATTCTCCTTGATAACCAATAAGCATTAAAACTATTTACCGATACTCAGTAAATATGCAGAGTATACCAATCAATCCAAAAATGCATATGTGAAATGTGAAACAATAAAGTAATAAACCATACACACATAACACATAGATTTTAATGTGGAAACTCCGTTAAGGGAAAAACCACTGGGATCAGTACCCCAAATTTTCACTCTTTTGAAGTGAGCCATGTTAGGAGCCAATCCTGTTAAAGTTTACAAACACACTGTTAGGTGTGACCTTGTTAGAGGATTTTATACATAGAGGTTGTCACTTAGTATCTGGCATCTATTTTTCTACCATCCTTGAATCAGCCTCCATCTTAGACTATCAATAGGCTTTAGGAAAATCTTGCTACCATCCTTGAATCAACCTTCTTCTTAGGCTATCAATAGGCTTTATACAATTTCAATGCTACTTTCATGAATCAACCTTTTTGGCAATCTATTAGGATATACCTCAATTATAGAAGATGGTTAAGTCCTGCTCTGCTAAGAGACTTGATGCTTCAATGGTTAAACTAAAACATTATGACCTATTTCTAATGCAACTTGAATTGCAAATTTTCAAATATATTTAAGTACAATACTTCTCTGACCAATGTATCAATTCAATTCTTTGTGCTCCACACTTTCTGCTCTGTGATGGTATGTTTCAGTATTCATCAATGTCTATAGAATTCTTTAGCTGTCCTTTAGCTTGATTGATTAGGACTGTATGAATTTATCCTTCATCAGTCTCTCTTCAGCATCCTCTTTCTATTCACTCCCCTTCCGTGTATGTGATTGCTTTCAGAAATGAATTATTCTTGTCTCTTATATAGACATGATATTCCTTAATTCTTGATTCTTGATTCTTGATTCTTGATTCTTGGTGTGAAAAACATTCTAGCCAATTTTATTTACAGCTTTAACTCCTGATTTATCTCATAGTTATCTTCTTTCCAACTATAAAAATATTCTTTAAATCAATTACTTAACCTTGGGCGAATAAAAAAAATAAAATAACCAATTAAGTCTATCCTTAAGCTCTGCCAGCTAGATATTTTGTCATTTTCTGAACTCTCTATTCTGTCAGTCAACTCTATAGTTAGTCATCGGTGATAACTACCAGTTCCATCGATGTAACTCCAGTTAGCTTCGGGATCTCCGTCTGTCGGGCATCATTAGATTTTGCTTCATCGGGAAACACTGTCTTCTGCTCTTCGGGCATCACTGTGACTTTTTCTTTGCCTTTACCGATGGTGTGTACTCCATCGGTGTTATCTGTCACCTAGTGAATACTTGACTTTTATGCATTACTGAAAGCATAATCTCTATTCCATTAATTATCTAAACTCTTTGGCATTATGTACATGACCGTACAGATGATATCAAGTTGACATCAATGACAATACAAACCATTAACTAATTTAATGTCTTGCATCATCTTCAACTTAACATTATCAAACATTCAATCAGTTACATGTCATCAATCTCTCCCTTTGGCATTAATGGCAACATACTATATTATCACACTATACTATTTCTAATACAATATGAAATACAATTATTGAGATTCATCAAATTACCAAACACTTTTTTTTGATAACCGATAAAAATGTCTGACCACCGGTAAGCTCTCTGTTAGCTTAGATTTGATTCTTGCAGCTTTCTGTGTTTCTTCTTCTAATGTGTTGTGTTCTCTTCTTGTGTCAATTTCTCTCTTTTGACTGTTCTTTTTCTTTGATGTCTCTTGTCTCTTGTCAGCAACACTTCCTTTGTATATGATTTCTTCATACAAATTCTCTCCCTATGGATATGATCTCTCCCTATTTGGAGTAATCTGATAATGAATAGTTTCTAATGATAATATGGATACATTCTCTCCCTTTGACAACAATGCCAAACAAATATTTTATAAATATATGACATTCATGTCAAACAATTATTTTCTTCTATCCATAATATATTCCTTGAATTTCCCTTATCCATCAATAATACATCAATATGCACTGGTGCTCGGTTCTGATATATACCTTTCTCTATATAGATGTAGCTTTGAAGTTCATCTTTTTGCTTGCATCAATATGAATGATATTCTGATAATATATAGGCTGATGTAGCGTTTAGTCCTTTGCTGACTGGTAGACAAGGGTTTGACCCCTAGTCTCTTTCTCAAGTACTCAAATGTATCCTTGGGTAGTGGCTTGGTGAAGATATCAGCCAATTGTTCTTTTGATTGCACATATTCAAGTATTACCTCTTTTTCTTGAACTTGTTCTCTTAAATAATGATACTTGATTGCAATGTGTTTGGTCTTTGCATGCATGGCTGGATTCTTGGAAATGTTTATTGCACTGGTGTTATCACAATAGATAATCACTGGTTCTGAGATCTTCATATGCATACCTTCCAGCAACTATTTGATCCATGTAATATTTGAGCAGTTTGCAACATCAACAACATATTCTACTTCTGCAATAGAATGAGAGATGCATCCTTACTTTTTGCTAATCCATGTGACAATTCTGTCACCCATAAAGAATGCTCCTCCAGTTGTGCTCTTTCGGTCATCAAGATTTCCAGCCCAATCAGCGTCGATAGACACTTTTAGTTCAAATTTGCCTTATCTTCTATATCATAAGCCAAATTCCTTAGTATTCTTTAGATATCTTAGAATTCTTTTCACAGCAATCATATTTGATTCCCTGGGGTTAGAAGAAAATCAGGCAACAATTCCTACTGCATGTGCAATATCTGGTCTAGTGTGTACAACATACATGAGTTTTTCTATCATTGATCTATACAAAGTCTAATTTACCTCTATTTTCTTATCTTCCTTTGTTAATTTGCATCCAGTAGCCATCAGTTTTCCAACAAGTTTTGAATCTTCCATCTTGAATATTTTTAGGACCTCTTTGATGTATTTGGACTATGTAATGAAAATACCTTCACTTTTTTGAATGATCTATAGACCAAGAAAGAACTTGATCTCTCCAAACATAGACATCTCAAACTCTTTTCTCATCTCATCACAAAATCATTTGCATAGCATATCATTGCCTCCAAATATAATGTCATCAACAAATATATTAGCAATCAAAGTGTTAGCATCATTATCTTCTTTCAAATAAAGATTACTATTTTCACTAGTCCTTATGAATCCAATACTTATTAGATAGGAATGAAGTTGTTCATAACAGGCTCTAGGAGCTTGTTTTAATCCACACAAGACTTTGTGAAGTCTACATACCATGTTCTTCTTGTTTGGATCCACAAACCCTTCTAGTTGTTCAATGTATACCTCTTCTTCAAGTATTCCATTTAGGAATGCTGATTTTACATCCATTTGATATACTTTGAATCCTTTATATGCAGCATAAGAAAGTAGTATTCTTACTCTTTCTATCCTAGCAACGGGTGCAAAGGTTTCTCCATAATCTATACCTTCCTCTTATGCATACCCCTTGCATACTAGTCTTTCTTTGTTCCTTGTGACTTCTCCATTCTCGTTTAGCTTGTTCCTGAATATCCATTTAGTACTGATGACATTCTTGTCATCTGGTCCTGGCACAAGTGACCATGTTTTGTTCTTCTCAATTTGTTCAATCTCATCATTCATAACACTTATCCATTCTTCATTATCTAGTGCAGCATTGACAGATTTTGGCTCAAACTCACAAATTAAGCAATTTGAGTTTAAAGACTTACTTCTTGTTCTTGTACCAG
>MU225072.1:2101769-2142996 GCA_018584345.1 Thuja plicata
ACTATCTATAATCCAGATATCATTCTTACTAACCTTAGATATGAGTGCAGTTTCTTCATACCTTTCATCTTCATCTGAATCATCCTTCACAACTACAAATACCATCTTGATGTCATCATCAGGTTCGATGTCAGTATCTTCATCTTTGCAAGTGGCTAGGTAGCTATCCTTCTTGCCTTTATCCTTGTAGTCTAAGGTATACTTTCTTTTTGATTATTGGTAACCTCTGTAATCTTTGTTATCACCTCTGTCAGATTTCTTCTCAAAAGATCTGTCATTACTTTTGTCATCCTTTCTTCTGTTAGGACATCTTGCAGCAAAGTGTCCAATCTCTTTACAATTAAAGCATACAAGTGATAATTTGTCTTTGTGT
This sequence comes from Thuja plicata, assembly GCA_018584345.1. NCBI lineage: Eukaryota > Viridiplantae > Streptophyta > Pinopsida > Cupressales > Cupressaceae > Thuja > Thuja plicata. The sequence continues at coordinate 2,102,143 of MU225072.1, forward strand.
TTACCTTTGCCTCTCTGTATTCTTCTAGCCATAAGTGCTTCTATTTCATCTAGATCTTCTTCTTCACTTTCACTTTCACTGTCCCTTCTAGATGAGTATCTATGATTGGATTTGCTTATTTTCATAGAAGACTTAAATGCAAAATCTAAACTTGGTAAGAAACTATTGTCAAAGTTATTCATCTCAAATGAAATCAGTCTACCAATTAGACTATCAAGAGTAACTGTATTTTTTTCTACTAATCTCATTTCTTGAATAGAAAAAACTCTAATAGCATATACAGGAAATAAGGTTCTTAAGATTTTACTTACCACTATTTCCTCTTCAAGTGTACCTCCAACACCTTGTATAGCATTGACTACTTCTTTTATTCTTGTGTTGTACTGTGTGATGTTTTCTCCTTATTTCATTTTGAGATCATCAAACTTTCCTCTAAGGCTTTATGCCTTGGCTCTCACAACATTTGTATCACCTCCATGTACAAGCTTCAGTTTACCCCACATTTTCTTTGCAGTTTTGCAGTTCTTGACATCTTCAAATTCAGCATCAGAGAGTGAGGAAGAAATCTCTATAACCATGCAATTTTTCTCATGCTTCTCTCTCAATTGATCTACTATCAATGGTCCTATAGGAAACATATATTCAATATCTAAGTATTGAGTAACATCATTACCAATACCTGATAAGTGGAGTCTTATCCTTCTTTTCCATGAAGCAAAGTTGTCTTTGTTCAACTTGGGCACATCTCATCTATTCATTTTGTGATCTTTACTTAGGTCTTGAAACCTTCCTTCTAAGAACACAAGCTCTGATACCAATTGTTAGTAATAACTGAGAGGGGGGGGTGAATTAGTGGCCTCAAAATTTTTATCCTTTAATCACTAACCACCAATCAACAAACCTCATATTATTAAGTCCCTACAAGATGCATGCCATGAAATACTTATAATATTTGACTATCTGTTGGTTTACCTTGTCTATCCTTATTCTCCTTGATAAATGATAAGCAGTAAAACTATTTACCGATACTCAGTAAATATGCAGAGTATACCAATCAATCCAAAAATGCATATGTGAAATGTGAAACAATAAAGTAATAAACCATACACACATAACACATGGATTTTAACGTGGAAACCCTGTTAAGGGAAAAACCACTGGGACTAGTACCCAAAATTTTCACTCTTCTAAAGTGAGTCCTGTTAGGAGCCAACCCTGTTAAAGGTTACAAACACGTTGTTAGGTGTGACCTTATTAGAGGATTTTATACATAGAGGTTGTCACTTAGTATCTGGCATCTATTTTGCTACCAGCCTTGAATCAGCCTCCTTCTTAGACTGTCAATAGGCTTTAGGAAAATCTTGCTACCATCCTTGAATCAACCTTCTTCTTAAGCTATCACTAGGCTTTATGCAATTTCAATGCTACTTTTATGAATCAACCTTTTTGGCAATCTGTTAGGATATACCTCAATTATAGAAGATGATTAAGTCTTGCTCTATTAAGAGACTTGATGAACATTATGACCTATTTCTAATGCAACTTGAATTGAAAATTTTTAAATTTATTTAAGTACAATACCTCTCTAATCAATGTATCAATTCAATTCTTTGTGCTCCACACTTTCTTCTCTGTGATGTTGTGTTTCACTGTTCATTGGTGTCTGCAGAATTATTTAGCTCTCCTTCAGCTTGATTGATCAGGACTGTATGAAGTTATCCTTCATTAGTCTCTCTTCAGCATCCTCTTTCTATTCACTCCCCTTCCGTGTATGTGATTTCTTTCAAAAATGAATTATGCTTGTCTCTTATATAGACATGATATTCCTTAATTCTTGATTCTTGATTCTTGGCATGAAAAACAATCCAACCAATCTGATTTACAACTTTAACTCTTGATTTATCTTGTAGTTATCTTCTTTCCAACTATACAAATCTTCTTTAAATCAATTACTGAACTCTGGGGGAATAAAACAAATAAAACAACTAGTTAATTCTATCCTTAAGCTCTGCCAGCTAGATATTTTGTCATTTTCTGAACTCTATATTATGTCGGTCAACTCTGCAGTTAGTCATCGGTGATAACTGCCAGTTCCATCGGTGTAACTCTAGTTAGCTTCAGGATCTCCGTTCATCAGGCAACATTGGATTTTCTTCATTGGGATACACTATCTTGTGCTTGTCGGGCATCACTGTGACTTTTTCTTTGCCTTTACCAATGGTCTGCACTCCATCAGTGTTGTTTATCACTTAGTGAATACTTGACTTTTATGCATTACTAAAAGCATAATCTATGTTCCATTGATTCTTTGAAGCCTTTGGCATTATGTACATGACCATACAGATGATATCAAGCTGACATCAATGAAAATACAAACTATTAACTGATTTAATGTCTTGCATCACCTTCAACTTAACATTATCAAACATTCAATCAGTTACATGTCATCATCAGTTAGAAATAGTTTTATTTTAGAAAAGTTTTAGTTTTAGTTTATTTTCATAAATTTGGACTCTTTGATGCCCTAATTTTGGCATTCAGAGTTTGTAGATTAGAACTCTACATATTGTAATCAAAAGCAATGTAATGGGGGGCAGATTCCTAATGCAATATAATCTACAATTTGGTGCTTCATTCGTGGTGTGAAATTTCTTCTATCTATGCGAAAGTGATGAATTTGTGGATGCATGTTTATTATTTTCAAAGAGAAAATTGTTTATTGTGTTTCAAATCTGTGTTTCTTTTAGTTGGATTTTTATATATCTACCTTGTTGTGACAAATGCATGGAAGAGATCATCTATTGGGCTTAACGATAAATATGTCTCAGGGTTGTGTGCATCTTGGTGGCTTCATGATTTGATAGGTTTTGAAAATCTTGCACAAGTGAATACGGTTTCTCTCCAAATTATTACATTCATCAAGTGTAGAATTGTGACATCGTCTGATTTATACTGCATGGGTTTGTTCCAAATCTCTCCATCATTCAATTCACAAGGGAAGATCAAAAATGGTTTATGTTCGTTAGGATTTCATTTTTAGAAAGTTCATTTCATTTCTTGTTACCCTACTCATTTTAATTTTGTCATAATTTTGAAAGTAATAATCTTTAGAAAATAAAAAATTGCACCTTTATTTAAAACACAAATCTTTGATAAATAGGAAAATATCAAAAAAAATACTAAAGTTGTTTTGTAGTTTGATGTCTTGAATGTACCAGCAAAGGCCTCCTCATGAACATTCAAATTTATCTTCAATTGAGTAACCAAGCAGGTTGTGACCCGACCTTGGAGAACCTTGGGAATAACTTTAGTATTCTTTCAAGAGAGGAAATTGAATCTCAAGATCCTAGCCATTGACTTGTGTAAAAACAACGCTCAACACCTATTTTCAATGAGTAGTTGCAGTTTTGGTGTTAGAAGTGAAGAAGTGAAAAATCAGTGATGAATGAAATCATAACAACATGCAGTGCATATCCATTGGGTAAGGCATGAGTTTAAACCCATTGCCTTAAATCATAAACTGTCCCTTCATGTTTTTACCAAACAACCCAACAAGGATTTTTTTAAAAATTCATATGTTTCAGTTTGTTTTTAGCTTTATGGTTTTTTCAGTTTGGTTTTCAATAATTGAGCTAATGCAGAAAGCATAAAATAGTTATAAGAAGAATCATTTCCCATCAGATAGGACATGAGTTTAAACTCACTATCCTAAATCATAAGCTACCTATTCAAGGTATGGTTGCATCTTAGTTGCAACATTGTTGTTCAAGTTTTCAGTTTTGCAATCTTTTATGTTGAAAATTATTCACCAGTGTGAAAAGGATATTCATAAGGTGAAACATGAGCTGAAACTCATTGTTTTAGATCATACATATATGCCACATATAGGGGTCAATGTTCCATTATTTTAGTTTGGTTTTAGTTTGAGTAGTTTTCTTTAGTTTTTAGTTTTTAGTTTTTGAGAAGGTTTCAAGTTTTCTAAATTTGAAAGACTTTGTACCTAATGTATTTTCATTAGGAAGCTGGTATGTTTATGTTTAACATCCAAACATCCCTGAGACGTCACCAAAATGTTACCTATTTTTTGCCTACATCTCAAAATAGGTTGAGCTAACTAAATTATACACTTGACTAAGGTACACATTTGGTTGATTGTGTTTAATTACTGATTTGGTTTGCTAAATTATTGTATATGAAAAGAAAGAGATTATTGTATGGAACTAAACAAATGCAGAAATCAAATGAATTCATTTCATTAATTTGCAACTATGTTTCAAAATTGAAATATATTATTCATGTTTGCAAAATTAAAATTTCTTTTATACATAAGAAATTGAATAAACAACTGAAAATTTATTTATTAGTAAACATGAATACATCTCATGTTCATTCAATGAAGATACAAAGAAAAAAATCCCACACAATCCATGGGTAGGCAAATAAAATAATGCATAAAAGAGAAATGTTCAAATATTGAAGTCAAGATAAGAGGAGGCAAGGTGAGATCCTCCATTGCCTAGTTGGAGGAATATTGTACTTTTATGAGTTGATTGAGGCTCAGTTTTCACATCGTTGAGATACCTAATAGAGAGAAATTAAAAAGAGAGATTCAGTCCTGAGACTGAGAAATAAAGTATTTGGACCTTTCTTACTAATGAAATGACTCCTATACATTCATAATACACAAGATAATAAACAAATACTGAGCACAAATCAAGAGAAGGAAAGAAAGCTAAGAGAAATATTCTAATACTAATTATTTCTCCTTATGTAAAGATATAGGTATGAAGACCAATAATTTATTGAAGGGACATGCCATTAAGTGTGAAACCTTCTAACTTAATATTTGAATACAAATCTAATTGAAGACACAATGCTATCAAAATGACATTCATATTTAAGGAGTGAAACCTTTTAGAAAACATGTAAAACAAGAAATTAAATTTATATAGGAATGTAATTCTACAACAAGTATAATTCTATTTAGATGAAATCAGATAAGTTAAATTTACATCTACAAAGAACTGATTTGATGTGAGTAGAAATCAAATGTGGGGGATAATATAATAGAAGGAGATGTGGTTACCTTATCAGTTTCAATTTAAAGACAACCTTCATAAATGGAACAAAACCAAAAGTATACTATAGGACACAAATAGTCAACAAGGTCTAATAATGGTGTCACAGTGAGACAAGGACAAGCAAGCACAATTTCTCTACAGGAGGGGATAGTAATGATTAAAAATGATTATGCTGCAATCAGGAAAAGTGTGTCATTACCAAATGATTAATGATATTATATAAAATGAAAAGAGTAGATATGGTACATATATGTCTTACACTTTTGAAACAAATCAAACAAGAGTATTCAATGAAAGAAACATATATAGTAATAATGGTGTATATTTAAGAAATGTTAATTTATCAAAAGAATATTTAAGAAATGTTTCATTGTTCAAAAAGAGAAAAATAATGTTTCTTTTGAAATATACACTATCACGTCAAGTGTAATGTCTCTCTGATAAATATACACCATTATTACACTTGACGTGATAGTGTATATTTATTTCTATAGTAATATGAGAATTTATGTAATCATGACAAGATGGAACAATATTATCATCTACAAGAAATTCAAATTATATCACAAGTTTCATGTATACCAATACAAGCCCCAGAATAGTAATGAAAAGATCTATTATAAAGATTTAGGAACATTAGGACATTGGGTGAATACCAAAAAGAAATATGATGATAAGATAAAGGAAATATGTAAGTGATAAGTACTCTAGTGTATTAAGATCATTAAGATAGTGGTAAAATAAAAGACAAAATATCATATATAGCTCATGATAAAGAAAATACACAACAAAAACTTGAGGGATTATAGCTTGAAGGATTAATAGATCAAGTCTAAAACTTAAGAGATGGTTCAAAACAATTCACAAAGGAATGAAAGCCTCATGGTTTAAAAAAAACATATTGCAAATGAATTTCCATGATATAAGATACAATACTTGTATCTAATAGTGTATAAATATAAAATATGTATTTTTTATTGAAAATGATAAAGAAGTTAAGCATGAGGATGAGCTCTCTTAGATATAAAATTTAGAAAGGAAAAGGCATGGATTTTGATACATATTGAATATATTACTATACAAAAGAAATAAAAAGATCAAAAGAGTTGGAAGCTACATTTAAGAAATGTTTCATTGTTCAAAAAGAGAAAAATAATGTTTCAGTTTGATGCAGGAAATACCAAGGGTTCTCAAGTGATAAGAAAATCTCTATGTATATCAAGTATTTTTGTCATGTAGCAGAGCCTTGAATGGAACCATGTTCTAAAGCATGTAATAGAGATTCTTTTAGGATTTTTGTTCAAATAAAAGGTACAAGTCAGTCCTCATAGTTTTGTGAATTTTTTCTCTTTTACAAAGGCCTAGATCAAATTAACAGAGAAAGGTTTTGAGCGATGAAGGCATGGTTTCAACTTGAAGCCCTCATGTTTAAATATTTTTTAAGTAGAACCTAGTTATAAATAGAAAGATGTATCATATTTTAACATGGATTCACAACATGGAGAATGCACAAAAATTATCACTAAGCCATACCCTTGATCGATGAAGATAATATAGTTTCTGAAATACCCATATCATGAAAGTTTTTGATTATGGTAAAACCATATTTTGAAGGGGATCTAGAACCCTTTACACAAGATAAAAATATAGGAAGAATTACATCCACCCAAAAAGAAATAGTTGGGTGGGGAATAAAAAAATTATTGAGCCCCCCCNTTGGCCCCCCCCCCCCCCCCCCAACAAAACCAACCACTAGACAAAGACAACAAAAAGCACAAAAAAAATAAATGTCGAGGAACAGGTGGCACCATCCTAAACCATATCCTTCATGAAGTAAAAGTTATACAAAAAGTGGATCTATGAATATGGTCATGGTATGATATTAAAGGGAAATTTCTTATCATTATCATGGCATATTCTACAATAAACTAATATTCACAGATAATTTCTGAGGAAACCCTCATGTTTGTGGGTCAACCAAAGTAAAAGATAATGGTTTTGAATGAGAAAAGATACAAAGATGAGCATGAAAATGAAGGTATGAAATCAAAAATCACACAAGCTGAATACAGTTCATAGCCCTCAAATATCAAACCCTCAAGGAGAAAAAAAATGTTATACAAGAGTGTCAAATGTTTGTAGATTTCTATGAATAAAATAGTAGAAGTCGCGGTTCCATGTATTTATCTGCTATAAAAAGAAAGAAATCCTCCAATTTATTATATAATGCAGAGTCATCACTTAGAAAAATATAAATAGGAAAATATGTGTCATCATTTTATGCATAGAAAGATGCAAGGTTTGAAGCCTAAGCACTGAAAAAGGAGACCGTGGCTCATAAAAAGAGTCCAAACATGGAAAAATGTGAGAAATCTGTGTTGAGAAAGTCACAGTATTCAATAAAGGCTTCAAGGATCCACAAGATCTCCAATCGAATTCCCCATCAGAAATAGAGCTCTAGGATGCCATCATAATCCATATTCCAAACCCTAGGAAAGAGGTGTGGTAGAGCAAGGAAAAGACCAAATGAAGAAAGAATGAAAAGAAAGTAGGGTTTTATACCCTAATCAACTACTCACTTGTATTTTTTATGAATTGGAATTGATAAATCCACTAATTTTTTTTATGTGGGGTTGTTTAAAGATGGGGGTTTGTGGCCTTATTCAATGGCAGACTATTAATGTTTAATTTATATATGTATAGTGAATAAATTAAGTATTAATTTAATTTTCTATTTAATTTACTTGGAGAAGTATAATTTTCATAGTGTTTTAATGTCATCAATAATAATTTATTGTTAGAATTATAAGGAAATACTTATTAATTATTTAGATGCAAATTTGAAGGGTTGAGTCAAGCTTAGAGTTCATCTTGAGTTGAGTTGTGCATGGCTGGGGGGTCTTTGTGACTTTGAATCCTATTTATGGGAAAGGAGGCATGATTGTTTTCTTTGGTAGTTATGGGCTAGGTGAGGGATATTTTTGAGCTTTCTAAGTTCAGTTTGAGGGATATTTGAGGGGAGGTCCAGTTCCACTTGACTTTGGGAGATATTTTCATGCATTTGGCATTTATTTTCATGTAGTTTGCCCCCCCCCCCTTTTAGGGTTTTTTCATGCATCTGACCCTTTTTGGTTTATGGGTCTTTATCTCATCTAAGCAACCCATTATTGAGGGGGTTCTTTCTTTTTTCCTTTTTTGCACATTGCAAAATTGAGCACCATTGTATTGAGCATTTTTTTCATGATTTGTAGCAGGATTTGGATTATTATTGAGCAGGGATTATAGGTTTCCTTCTTAAATTTTTTTGTGTCAACGTGTTGATTTTGGGTACTTGGTGAAATATTGTGATCAATTCCTTTATTTATCAAACTCTTTTTAGTAGTTTTGATGCAATGTTTGGATAGTTTATATGCAGTTTTGTGATTGTGTCTCTTATTTGTATACTAAAAATTGAGAAAAAATTATTATTTTCCTTTCAAGTTGTCAGGTATTGAGTCTTGTCATAAGAATTTCTTTTGCATGTCTTATCTAATTGGGGTTGTGAGAAATTCACAACTCTCTAGTAGGTGATTTTGTGAAGATTTATAGTTGCATGTCATATTGATATTCATTTGGTGCATCACCCATTAGTTTATAGAAATTTTATTTTACAAGCAGCCTTTCTTCCTCTTTTCCCATCAAATCATCAAGGTTTTAAGTGAATATCAATAAGGAACCAACCTTTTAATTCTAAAGATTCAGTCTCAAGCACTCTTACCACCATTTAGATTATTTCCATGTTATGGTAGGATAGCTAGATTTCACATCTTGATAAAGGTGCAAATCCTGTGTTGGTGTTTCAAAATGTTATTACACTTTATAAGCTACCAATATACCTATAGATGGATTTTAAGGAGTGATTAGTTCCAAATATGGGGAGATCTAAGGTAACTAGGCCAACTATAGGGACAAGACTTCCCTCTACACTTTTGGTTCTGCAAGACCAAGGTCGGTACACCTAATCCATCTCAATATACAACAACTTACAACTTTCTCTAGATTTAAACAAGATAAAATGATAAGAAAATGTTGAATGAAAACCACTCGCTCATTAATTCTCAATTATCATGAAGAACATACAATAACAACCATAAAACTTAAACAGACTTTGAAATATTTTTAAAATTTGTAGAATATAGCCAAACCCAACCAAACATATCTCACTATAGAAAGTACTAATTTTTGACCAATGCCTTATCCATTGAGAAATATCTTTAATGCAAATGCAGAATAAAGAGACCAACTATTGTCAAATATTCAAAGCCATAAATGCAACAAACCCAGACCCACACTTCTTATAAGATCCTTGTGCACACCAAATGAATCTATGTCTTATCGAGAGCAATTTAATTTGATCCTAGATCAAAACTTGGGAATAACAACATACACACAGGTAAACTCTATGCAATGAATCAAATATTCACAACTCATGAAATATACACAAAGGAGAGATTAAAATCTGGAGTATTTGTATTAAGTATGAAGAATCATGTTCCTGTATACAATTTTCTTCAAAATATATACCACTTCAATATTGGAAAAAGACCTAAAACTTTCTATTTCTATTATGAAACAATCTAATACAATCTTCCATATCCCTGACTGAAAACTCATATGCAACTTGATAACTCTATTTTTTTCATCCCTTCTAAATGATCTTGGAAATCCTTTTATAGAGAAAGGATTGCAACAAACTGCAGATCATTTAAGCAAAATACAAAATTATGACGCATTATGAAATAAAAAAATACAACAAGACCACTAATCAAGATATTAAAGGATTTCAACAAAAGCATATCATTGAACTACAGGGCCTTGAAACACCTTAAAAACTATTTTTCCTTTTTCGAGTGGAAACTTTGTCTCTATTCCTTTAGGTGCAAAATCTATTTGCAACTGTTGACAACCTCAGGATGTTGGAGAACTGCCACCTATTGAAAGAACAGTGGGTTGTTCTTGCTTCTTTGATTCATCTAAAGTATACCTTCCCTTCCATGCTAAAAACACCTCATAACTTGGCCAAGGGATGTTAAAAATTTCAACTTTCTTGTTGTTTAACTCGTCCCATTCTATTTTCATTCGCTAAACTTCCTTTCTCCAAAATCCAAAATGAGACTTGGCATTTTCAATTGTCTCCATGGTTTGAACAAAAAATAGTCCTCTCAAGGTTTATGATGCTATTTAGTCTCATACATATTTCATCATCCATCTCTCCCATTCATTTTCCCTTATTCTTCAATTTACCATTCCTTTTGAAAATGCTAGGGAATATTTCAAAACAAACTATGGAGTATTCCCTCCTTAGTACCTTTGCTCTTCTTTGGATGCTGACTCTTCTTATTTCAAATTCTAAAAATATTGTAACAAACTTGTAGGTATCCTTTATTGTGGTATCAACATTATCCTTGGCCTTAGATAAAGAATAAAATGATTTTAAATCTGATTTACTCCCTATCCATTTATCTAAAATTGGCTCCTGAGTAGCCTTATCCTCATCAAAAGAATTTAGAATACCCACTATTCTCTCCCCATGTAAATAAATAATATTTGTCTCTATACCCTCAAAAAACTGCAAAATTGTGTTCCTCACCTTCTGCTCATATCTTTGATCCACTATAGATTTGGCATTTTTGAAAATTTCACTTTCCTCTTCTAACCTCTTTCTCTCATCTTTTAGTTTTTCTTTTTCCAAGCTAAGCTCTACTTTTGAGTTAGAACTACGAGGCACAGGGGAAGGGGTGTATTATATAAAAGGGCTATATGATGAAGGCTTTGCAAGATAATTGGGAATCATCCCTCTAGGTTATTCTTTAACTAATTTTTGGCCTCTCAAATGTGCAATTATCCTATATTTTTCAATAGCCTCTTTCTTCTTATTATTATAAGCTTCGAGAATAGTTTCCAATTGAGCCCTGAGATTTTCCTTTTCTTTGGACTCCTTTTCTACCACTTTTAGGTTGAGATTAGTTGTCTCTAAGACTACACCAGATGCTTCCACACCTTAAGTCTCCCTAACTCTTCTCACCATTAGGCTACCAGAATAGTCTGCCTTAACAAATTCATTCATTTTTCTGTTCTCTTGCCTCTTAAGAGACCACATGACCAAAGTAGCATGATCTTCACTAAAAACAACCCCTTTGATGGATTTTTTAGTTGCTTCTTTTTTATCATGTATAGGTTTTGTTTTCTTTCTTACAACATCAAACACAATTGCATCAACAATGTCTCATTCTAGAAGAATGAGGACTCTTATACTTCTAACCAGTTCTCTTCCCTCCTGAGGGGTGATTTTCTCAAATTTCTCTAACATTTCTTGTTTCACTTCAACCTCTATAGCATTCATGTCTTTATTGGATTATCCTCTTTCCTTTTTCATGTCTCTTTAAACTGATTGATATGAACTCTCCAAAGGAATTGTATAAAAGCTCTATCTTTTACAAATCTATCATCTGCCAAGAATTCATCACTGGCCTTCTTGGTGATAGGGTCCAATTCTTTGGCAGAAAACTCTGCTATAGTTAAGTCCATCTCAACCCTCTTGGGTGCTTCTTGTATCCCCTCTTGAATCTCTTTATGGGTGATGCATATTCGTCCCATGCTTCCCATTTGTAGAAATTTCTCTGCTACTCCCTATTCATCAACATGCAGTGGGGATTGACAGGGTGAATACACACCTCTAATATTTTGTGCATCTTCTTCCTTTCTTTACCTCTTTGGAGAAGGCTAGGACTCAAGATCAATGTCAATAGGTCTCTTCCCCTTTGAGTTGTAAGCCTCCTCAAAATGTACTTTTTCCTCAATCATCTTAGAGGTAGAAGGCACATCTTGCATTCTATGACCCTTATGGGATGTATCTCCCCTAGGCATCACCATAGTTTATCATGATATTTGGTGGAAACATACTCCCCCGGTGGCACAAGTATAGAAAATTCTGGCTTGCTTAAATAATTTTAGCTTTGTCAGGCTCCGACTTGATGATAATATCTTTTTTCTGATTCAAATTTTTCATAAAGCCTTCAAAATGCTTCATTAGAGCATCAATTTTCCTTTCAAAAGGCTTAAGGTCCCTTAATGGATCATAATCTCTATCAAAATGTTCTAAAAATTTAATAATCTTCTGGTACACTAGCCACTTTTCCTTCTTAACTTATTGTTCTTATAATACGAACTCATTTCTAATAATGTCTTCTGGAAAATGGTATCGATAGTCCATTGCTATGCACCTAGTTTTCTTCTTAAACATATCACCTAAGAAACCCTCAAGGTCAGCACACCTTTCCACTAATTTTTCTAGTTTATAAGGCTTCACAACCTTATCCATGTGCACCCATCCACCCTTGGTAATAAAAATTGGTGGGCAACAATGATAGTGGGAAAGATAGAACCCATGTTCTTCTCAGTCAATGAAATCTCCTGCAAACCACCAATCTATCTGATAATCCCAACAAGTCCAACCTTCAAAGGAACTTGGTAAGGAATTAAATATGGAGTTCCACTAAAACATATACTATGAAAATAGTTGAAATATGATACAAGATAATATCCCCTAGTTATGCACAATTTTGATGTCCTTAGCATATTCCTTTGGTCTTATGAAAAACAACAAAGCTTTTAGAATCCTAGGATTCCCAAGAAACAAAAGGGCTCTAAGACTTGAATCAAAGCATCCATCAAAAGAAACAAAGTTGTCATCTTCTCTTTCCTAAGATAACTCCAAACTCCATAATTGGAATAGTATTTCCTCACCATCCTTCATCTTCATCAGATCCATTTCTTTCTCAAAATAATATGCACCTTTGTATAGAAACATGTGCATCAGCATTGAATATCATCCAAATAGTTTATCTACCTTTGGTTTCTAAATACCAATTAGGCCATTGTGAATTAAATCGGCAACAAAAGGTGCAAATTAAAAAATGATAGCAAGATGAGGTTGAAGGAGCTGAACCATCATGAACATGTAGTGGATTGGCATTATTTTTTCTACATCCTCTCCAAAAATATGACACAAGGAAAAATGTATACCATTTTCCTTCATATTGAAATAATCTAATTTAATTAGCTCTGGGTATTATAACTCACTACACTTAATCCTCCAATCTTGTTAAAGTATTCCCTTAAAGGTCCACTTCTGTGACAATTTCTTTGAGCTTTGTACACTTCCCTGAAAGATTCAAAATTTATTTCTTCAAGCTGGGTAGAAGGCTCATTCAAATGGAAAAATTCATGAACTTCATCAGCAATGATGATTATCAGAGGGTTAGAATCCACATCTCTCACCACCCTGGCCACTAGGTCATAATTCTTTGTAACTTGGAGAAGGATGTCAGCATCCATAAAGACATTTGGAATTACTACTAGTTTCCCACATCAAGTTTCCAAATTTTACTGCTAGGGGAAAAAGAATTTCCCTTACCAAAACCCACTTTGAAAATATCTAAACTAGATACACCGATATTTTCTTCCCTTATCCAATTACCCTTATTATACAAACCATCACCTAATTTCAATTTAGGGTTTTTTGGCAGTAATTATTTTACTTTGGATGAATCATTAGTAGACGTATCAAGTTGCTCTAGAAAATCATCACATACTACTCTTTCTTGATAATCTACTTTACCCTTAAATTCCCTATGCGGTGCCATCTAGGAACTAGGGCATCATAATAGAATAAAACAACGTAGACAAAACCTACTTCCTTTAAACCTCAATTCAAGCCAACACTTAGAATACAAAAGCAACTAGACATAAAAACTTACCCACTTCACAAGATGCTAGCAAATAGACCAAATACACTGCACTTCGGCTCCACTTTGCTTCTTTGAAAATTATGACATTTTAATCACAAAATGGAATTCTTTACAGTATGACCTCACCAACAATTTGCATTAATTCTTGATAGGGTAGACACACACTTTATAATTACTTCTTCATTTTTGAAAAACCCATGGCTCAAATGGTAAAAGAAAGCTTCTCACACTAGAACACTAAATTTAAAACACAACTGTCAATTTGGATCCATCTTAGCACATCATGTAATCTAAAGAAGTCAAAAAATTGATGATCTCCACATCACAAAAGTAGTGGTGAAAGCAATGAATCAACAAGCAGAATTTCAACTCCACGTAGCATCTTCAGTCCCACTTTACTCCTATTCATCAACCTAGAGAGGTGTCACTCAAGTGTGATTCCACTATGAGTATCCTTGGCACAACTTAGGTTAGCAGCATCACACCTACTGTTGGATTAAATTTGATCTGATCCACCTTTACCTCCTTTGAAAACTCAGACCCATGATCTTAAGACAATACATGTCATTTAGGTGTGATCCCATAATGACTAAAACATGTGCAACTTTTCTTAATGACATCACGCAAGCCGTTGGATCAACTTGAATATGCTTGATGCTTTATCTTTCGACCCCACCAAGGAGAGATCTCTTGATGGACACTTGTCAACTAAGGGTGATCCCATGATTAATAAACAAAAATTATCTTACATTCTAGGCATCATGCCTATCATTGGATCAAAAAAGATCTGACTTAACTTTATGCTCCTTTTAGACTGACCAGGTCCCACCACTTTCCATGTTTTGCATAGGCGTGATGCCTTGAATAGTAACCTACTTTCATTTTTTCATGGGATCACACACACCGTTAGTTTAAAAGAGATCTGATCAAACCTTATCCTTGCCACTAGATTTGAATATACAGGCCCCACAATCTTAGATGGACACTTGGCATTCAGGCACGATGCCACTATGAGTATATTTAGTGCATCTTATGTTAAAGGCATTACGGCTACTGTCATATCAAAAAATATCTTCTTGACATCTTATGATAAATAAAACACCACGGGGACTTAGGACTTGGGAAAATTAAAATGTAGGCCCCGCTTACAAAGACTTAATACACATAATACAAAATTACTTAAGTGGCCCCAAAAGTAATGCATAAACATAAAAGACATGGGAGAATTAGGTTTTTTGAACCAAAAGGTAACCAAATGTTTGACTAAATGACAATTTAGGGCTCAAGACATTAAAATTGAACATGAACTTAGGGGAAAGCATGAAAGTATGATATAGAGAGACTTACACCGGCAATTATTTTGCATTCCTAACAGTGGTTCTAATTGGGGATGTGTGTGTCTTGCAGGCATTGTAACCGCCCTAATTTGGTCTACTATAACTAGAGACCCTATTTTCCCTAATTGTGATCATACCCCTAATTATTTCAAGACAACTATTCAATTATTGACATAATTCATTAAAATCAATTTAATCTCCTAAAATCAAAGTGGTTTTATCACTAACTCACATTAATTATTTTTATCTACTAAATTTTCACCCTAAGTCAATTTCTCATAGTCTTGATAATCTAGTATAACATGGGAATCATTTCCAGGTGTGGGACCTTTGCTAACTGAAATGAAACCTCCAGATTCTAGGCTAGTTCCTCTTGGATAATCACCCAAAATTGCTTCTTGTGCTTGAAAGTAAACTGGATAGGAAAAGGGATAGAAGGAATACTGAAAGGGAAATGACCGGTAAGAAAACTATCCTACTAGGTGATACACCAAAAGACATGAATCACAATAAATTGAATGAGAATTAGCATGAACCCATGAATGGATACAAGTATCCTTCCTTATATAGGTCTACAATAGAGTGTTTCATAGAGAGGCCTGAAGAGGAAAGAGGCTATTCAGGGGAAAAGAGAATTCCTCAAACAATAGCATTGCCAATGGGGTAGACACAGACTATAACCTACAAACAAACATCCATTCTAGTATGTAGGAACAGAAATGAGACAAGGAAGCTAGGGATGAACTAAATCCACAAGACTAACTAAATCAAATCATTCACAATAGTACACAATCATTCAAGAAAGAAAGAATAACTTGAGAGAACTCACAGTTTTTTTAACAAAATATCGATATATTATGCTTCAAATAGAAGAATACAAATTAGAAAAGGCCCAAGGAAAGAGAAGATGTCTCATAAAGTCTTCACATAACCTAGATTCTAATGAGAAATTACAAACATGAAAGACCTGAGGGCAGAACAAATGCCACAGAAAGTCTAACAAATCTCCAAAAAACTAACTCCAAAAGGAGAACTAAACTATGTATATACACCCTCCTCTAGCACGCACGCTCAGAGTCAATCTGATTCAGAAATTAGGGTTTTATTATATTGGCAATAGAATAATCAGAAACCCTAATTCTATCAATTTTTCTATTTAATGTCATCAAAAATATTCTTAATCAATCTGATATGTCTAAATATACTTTCCATCGCCATAACTCTACTTTTAGAAGTCAGTCGATCCATCTACTTCCTTGTGCCAGTCATTTTTGTCATAACTTCTGTGATCAGATATTTGAATTTTCCATTAAATATTTAAACCCTAATGGTCATAGGTGGCACAGATATCTGTATCGATGGCTGAGATTCAAATCTAATTTTATTTTAAAATGTATCCATAGGATCCTTTTATCTACCTGGGCATTGCATCATAACCTCAGGTCACCCTTTTCTCTTTGTCGCTGAGTCTCCCAATCTTTTCACTAATCCTGGCTTCATCATGAGATCATGTAACAAGCGTTAGATCTTTAAATTGAATGATGGTCACCAAGTCTCTGAACCCTAAGAGAATATTCTTTTTGATTACAAGACCACCCAACTAAAGTAAGTCTCGTTGTCGCTTAATGAATATGGAATATTCTGTCTACATCACGTGATCACCCGAATGAATGCATTGAATTCAAGTCCACTCACTGCCATGTGTCACACTGTGATTTTTTTTCACTTTAACCCTGAGAAGACCTTGGGTCACCATTTCCTTCATAGTCTCAGAGTCACCAGATTGATTCTTTAACCCTAAGTTTGTTATGAGTTCACGCGACTGAACCCTAAGTCTCTAAGTTGCCAGATATATTTGACTTTTCAAATATCATCCAGAGATAACCTGACCACTGTTGATTCATTTTTTCTTTACAACTGATGGTTAGTCACTAGATCTCTTAATCCTTTGAGAATATTCCCTTTCATATTGAGACTACGTGACTGAGCCAATCTCGAGACCGCTAGATGATATGGGATATTCAGTTTTCATTACGTGACTAGGAGACTAAAGGGAATTATATTTGTGTGTGTGTCTTTATAGGGAGATTAAGTTATCCAAAAAGGTAATGACAAAATAGAACAAGTCTTGGATAACTAGGGTTTATATCATGAACTGAATAGGGTTTTCATACTTAGAATATTTTTGCATAGATAATGCAAAATAGGGAACTAAAAAGATAGAAGAGGACACAACCAAGACTAGAAAATAAAGTCTTTCTCATAGGATAGGCTCAACCCTTGTGGGAGCCTCATTTTACTCCACCTATAGCCAATTTTACCAGATGAGGAAAAATTGGGTAACATTCTTGGTGATTTCTGCTGGATGTCAGCCTGCTAGACATTGAAAACCAGTAGCCTTTGGCATCCATTGGGCATATGAGTCATCACTTGATCAAAATTATAACCATAGAAATAGATTGAAACCTAGGAGGAGGAGCCGAACTGTGCACAAGTACTTCTAGAAAAGAAGGAAACTAAACTAAAAAGAAAAACAAAAAACATGGAAACTTATTCACAGAGATTTACAAGGAAGGACACACCTCAAAAAAGGGCTTCAAATGAAATCCATTAATAGAAATGGGAAAGGGATCTCCTCCAAGAGTTGATATCTGAAAATAATTATGCTCCTTTCATTCTATGATTACAAATGGTCCACCCCAGAAGGAATCAAACTTAGAATGTCTCCCTGGCTTTGATTTGAATTCATCCCACTTGAGGACTACATCCCCAACTTTGAAGCTCCTAAATCTGTCCCTTTTATCAAAGCTCTTCTTTGTTTTCATTTGATTGAATTCCATATCTTTCATGGATTTATCTCTGAGTTCTTATAATTCCATGATCTGAGCATATCTGATCTGCAAGGGATCCTTTTCTTCAAATAAGACATATTGAGTATCTAAGTCCAGGGCTGGCAATTCAGTCGAAATGGACAACTTAGCTTCTTTTCCATATACTAACATGTAGGGAGGATTCCCAATGATCTTCTTTGGGGTAATCCTATCTAACCACAAGGAAGATTTCAATTTGGTGTGCCAATCTCTTTGGTTGTCTTGTAATGCCTTCTTGATTATCCTAATCAAGTTCTTATTAGTCGATTCAGCCAAACCATTCCCCTAAGGGTAATAATTTGAACTTGTGTTCAAATAAAAACAATGTCTAATTGCCACTCTAAGACTTTGATACCTGTGAAAGCTAGTGCATTGTTTGAAATAATGGAGTCAGGGACACCAAATCTTTGAATTATATCATCATAAAAGCTTAGGAAAACATTCTGATTTTCTTCCTTTAATGCAACTACCTCTGTCCATCTACTGAAATAATCTATTGCAGTAATTATCCATTTATTGCCTACACTAGATGGAGGATTAATCATGCTAATGAAATCTATGCCCCATCTCATGAAGGGTTGGTTTTTCTGATGGGATGAAGGGGCAAGGCTGCAAGGTTTTCTTTTCCTGCAAACATGGCACATTTGACGCATTTTCTTACATAATCATGACTATCCTTGAAGATAGATGGCCAATAGTATCTAGCCCTCATGATTTAAAAATCAGTAGTCCTAGGAGAGAAATGACCTCCATAAGGTCCATCATGAAATTCAAATAGGACATCTGCTATCCCTTCCAAATCAATGCATCTCAAAAGGATGCCATTATGATCTTTTCTAAAAATAATCTCATCTATCAGCACAAAGGGAATGGATTGTAATCTATAGTACCTTCTTTTTTCTAAATCTAGATCTACAAGATATTGTCCTATCTTTAGGTAATGAATCATGTTAGGCAACCAACCTGCTGCCTTGGCATGTTCCTTTGTTGAGTGTTTAACCAGAGATGCATCTATTTTCTCTGGTTTTCTTAAGGTATCATCTTCTATTAGTTTCTCACATAACCCTCTACCTCTGACCAGCTCATTGATTTGGATATCAATGTCATATTCCATGATCTTAGTAATCCAACTAGCTCTTTTTACATTCAGGTCCCTAGACAGCAAGAATTCATTGACACTTGGAAGAGTAACTTTTAGTTGCACTTTGTTGTGGGTTAATAGATGTCTGAACTTCTTTAGGATTTTGACCATAGCAAGCACATGTTTTTCTACAAAGGAATACCTTTGTTCATATTCTTCTAAACCTTTGCTAAAGAAAGAAATAGGTTGCTCTAATCTTTTAGAGTTTTCTTGGGTCAATATTGCAGAAATAGCATCAGAACCTCCATAAGTATAAAGGATGAAATCCTTATTGAAATCAGGATTCAATAGGGTAGGAGCTTCTGTCAGTGCCTCTTTGATGGCTTGGAAATTATCTTTCCCTTCTTTTCTCTAGCTGAAAGCTAAATTCTTCCTTAGCATAGATGTCAAAGGCTTTAGTAAATCTGCAATGTTGGGTAAGAAATGCCTAACAAAGTTAATCCTTCCTATGAAAGATTGGAGACTTTTCTTGTGATGTGGGAGTGGGAGTTCCAGAATAGCTACAATCCTCTCAAGTTCTACTGTAATTCCTTTCTTGGATACTATATATCCTAACAATTTCCCTTCATGAAGTGCAAACACACACTTGGGATTAAGAGATATCCCAAACTCTCTACACCTTTCAAATATCTTCCTCAGATGTTTGATGTGGTCTGTTGCATGTTTAGAATAAATATTTATGTCATCTAAGTAGACCAATACAAACTTGTACATGAGGCTTTTAAAGTCCATATCTATTGCCTTTTGAAAGGTAGCCCCTGCATTTGACAAACCAAAGGGAATCTTTTGATAAGCCATGGTTCCCCACTTGGTTGTAAATACAGTCTTATATTGATCTTCTTCATTAACTAGGATCTGATTATATCCTAAATAGCCATCCAATAATGAAATCTCTTAGATCCAGAGACACATTGTAGGATTTTCTCCATAGAGGGTAATGGATGGCGGTCCTTTAGGGATGCCCTATTAAGGTCCCTAAAGTCAACACATAGCCTCAACTCCCCATTATTCTTCCTAATAGGAACAAGGTTGGAAACCCAACTAGTATACTTAATGGGGTAGATGATACCACTCTCTATTAATTTGAGTACTTCTTTATGCATGAGTGGCTCAAGCTTGGGATTGAAAGGACTTTGTTTTTGCCTGACTGACTTGGCATTAGGTTCCAATTCAATGGTATGTTGAGAAAGGGCTAGGTTAAAGCCTTTGAGGTCTTCATATTTCCATGCAAATATATCACTAAACTCTCTGAATAACTGAGTATAAGCCTATTTTTCTAAATTAGTATTTACCTTCCCAAATTGTACACTTTTACCTGGCTCCAGCTCTAGTTTAGTAAAATGTTCTTGTTGGACTACCAGGCCATCTTTACTACTTTTAACTTGATCATCTTTGTTAAAGAAATATTCTAAGGTGACAAAAACTTTGGGAATTTTATTTGATCTGAGTTGCACCACTTGGTCACCATATTTTTGCATTAGTCTACCATGGTTATGATCTGAGAAGACATCTTCTTCAAATAAGAACTACAGAATTCGTTCATCATTGTCAAACACCTGCCAGTTGACATCATTGTCAGGAATAGAGGGTCTGACAATCACTTTGATATGTTGTTGATCCTTCTCTTTTGAAACACTATTAGGGATATCATACTGAGATCCAACAACAGCTGATCTATCTGCATTCTAATTTAACTTTCTAGGGATAGCAACAATATTGAAAGCATTAAAATATTCAATTGCATCCCAAACTCAATGCTTGTATTCTCTCATTGTATCAATTTTGGTTGCACTTATCCCTTTTATTTGGCTAACAACCAGCTCACTATCACCATAAACTTCTAGGGTTCTGATCCCTTTCTACTTATCCCATTCCAATCCATTTACTCATATTCATCAGTGTTTCTAGTGCGAGAGAAACTAAATCTAAAAGTTGTATAATACTTCTCTCCCTTAGGAGAAACTAGCATTGCACCACCACCAGCACCATGTCTACTTCTAGCACCATCAAAGAATAGCTCCCAAACTTGGTTGCACTAATCTTCTAACTCGGTGTTTGCCTTGGAAATATTTGGCTCTATGCAACCTTCTTCTTGAATCAAATAAGTCCCCAAACCAACATCCCAAATAACATTGGCTTGGGCCCTAGAGGCTCTCTGAGATTCTAATTCATCTAGATAGATATCTGGGATACCTTCTACTTTTTTTTTTGCCTCTCTAATGATTGGGAAGTCATCACCATCAAGTGCAAGACAACTTGCATTGAATAAATTGGACACATAAGGTTCTATATGGTGTGCTGCCAACGATTTAGACTTGATAGTGACCTTGGTTCTGTACCTTATATGGAAAATCATGTGAGACCAGTTAGAGGAAAGATATCCTCCTATCTTGGCTGTAAAATCCCTTGATAAGCATATGGAAAATAAGGCAGGAAGGTCTATGATGTATATGTCAAGGAGGATAGAGAAATTGGGACTTGTGTGGAGAATCAAGCTCATATATTTTTCTATGCCTATGGTGTTTACTAAGGAACCATCAAGCTGTGTAATACTCTTTTGGAAAGGTTCATATTTAAGTCCCAACTGGTTAGCCACCTTTTTAGGCATGATAGTGCTAGTAGCCCCGCTATCTACCATGCAATTATGTACTAAATATTTTCCAATAATTAAAGATACATAAAAGGGAGGTGGTTTTAAGTTCCTACCTTGCATGGTATTAGCTTTGGAGTTGTTTCTTGGGGTCTCTTTTTCCTGATCAGTGTTAACCAAAACTGGCTTAGCAACTTCCTTTGTTATAGGCTGCTAAGGAATTACCTCTTCAATCATTGCTTTCTTCAATATCTCAGGTTGTCCCAGAATAGCCAAGGAGTCCCACATAGACATAGTGACATTTAGTTTCTTCATGTTGTCCACAATATTGAAGGGTGCTGATGTGTGTATTCTTTGGTGTGTCTTTACTATAATAGGCTCAACCTCCTTGGAAGACTGGCCCTCTCTGATTGGAATTATGGGGACCTTCTTTAGTATGATAGGAGTAAAAGGTTTTGAAGATTTTGCAGATGTAGAATCCCTAGCCCCATCTCCTGTTTGCTCCATGTCTTGAG
Organism: Thuja plicata; assembly: GCA_018584345.1. Lineage (NCBI taxonomy): Eukaryota > Viridiplantae > Streptophyta > Pinopsida > Cupressales > Cupressaceae > Thuja > Thuja plicata. The sequence continues at coordinate 2,124,466 of MU225072.1, forward strand.
CTCTTCTTTTAGACCTAGTATTGGCAACAATGGTGGATTCACCATTTAATCCATTGAATTCTTGTTTCTCCCAATTGAAAAGAGCAGTCTCATCATGTTGTGCCTCTTGGTGAGGAGGTGGCTCACTAGAAGAAGCCTCTAATTGAGTAAGTGAGGCATTTTGAACCATCAGTGCTTGGTGTACCCTCCCATTTAAGCATGTTGTATGATTATGGGACTGATTGCAAGGGTAAGACCACTCCATCTCTGTAGCAAGATTATTTTGACTTGGGACCACATCCCTGACTAGATTTGTAGATTTAAGAGGGGTAGGATTGTAAGTCTGAGATGGTCTCTGCTTGTAGTTTTGTCTTTTCCCCTGATAACTTCCTTGATATTGGGGTCTATCCTGCTGATAAGATTGTCCCTGATTCTGATATTGTGGATTGGGATTTTGATTTTTCTGCTAAAAAGGAGACCTATTCCCTTTTCCTTGCTTCTTTATACTATTCATCTCATTACTCATAGTTTGCATTAATTTCTTCATCTTTTGTTGACTGCTCCTTAATTATAATAGCTCTCGAGAAGGACCCTCTCTTGTTTCCCCATAGATGGTACTTACTTGAGGTGTTATTATAGTGGGTATTGGAGTAAATGGAGGTATCTAAAAAGGTATATTTGGTTTTATATCAGGGAATATGGGCATGGGTGGCCTTGGGGCTATCATGCCAGCTTGTATCCAACAGTTCTCTGCCTTGACAATAATGTCAAAAGCTTGAGGTAATGAAGTACCTCCCATAGATTGAATCATGATAGAAATATTTCTATTTAGACATCTCAAGAAATATAGGAAGGCATGGTCAGCTGAAGGTCTTACTGAGGTATGAATTCTATTCCATGTCTTAAGGAATTTGCTATTGAAATCTGTCATCTGTTCCTAAGGAGCCCTTTTAATGGTTGTTAATTGCTCAACCAGAGATAAGTTATCTGATTTAACTTTGAAATACTTGCTTAATGCATTTCCTAATCCATCCCATGAATTAATAGAACCAACAGCAAGGGTTCTAAACCATTTCAAGGCTTTACCTTTGAAAGAGGCTACTAATAGCTTGGTAGCCACATCTTCTTCTATGATGTTATGTATACTATAAATAGTAGTCACATATCTTATGTGTTCAAAGGTTTTTGTTTGTCCTTCACCTGTGAAATCAGGTAGACTTTTGAGTGCTACCAAGGGAACATCATGATGTTGAGCAAAGTTGAAGGAGCTTCCTTGATTGAAGGGGGAAAAAGAAAACTGTCTAGTCATTGCAGGAGCTGTGATTTGCTAAACAACAAATGTGTGAGTTGTATTGAGTGGTGGAGCTGAAACTTCTTGTAGTTCTCTAGATAAAGATCTTCCTCTTCTTCTGAAATGAAAAGGCCAGGGTCTTCTTTCTATGATATTAGGTGATGTAGATTGTACCCTTCTTGTAGGGGATGTTCTTTGAGATGATCTTCCATAGTTCCTTTTTAAAGGCAACTGTGTGCACTCATAATACTTTGAGCTCCTTGTTTCCACCATTCTCATAAACTCTGAATAGGACTACATCTTCTATTCTTCACCAATGGAGTTTCCATATATACTTGATAGGAAAACCTCTTTAGGTCCTTATTATGAAATTAGTATATCAGAGATAGCATAACCTTGAAGATGAATTTCTTCTAAGTACTCCCACCATGCCAAAACTGTTATCTGGTAGACAAGGTGAAGTATGCAAGAAATGACCACTTCTTGGCTTGAATTTGATCATCAAAACTAGTATATTTCAGATAGATTTAACTAGAACTATTTTTTATCTCCTGGTCCCACTGGGCCTGCCAGAATTTTTATCTACTAAATTTGCACCCTAGGTCAAGTTCTCATAGCGTTGATAATCTAGTATAACATAGGAATCATTTCCAGGTGTGGGACCTTTGCTAACTAAAATTAAACCTCTATATTCTAGGCTGGTTCCTCTTGGATAATCACCCAAAATTGCTTCTTGTGCTTGAAAGTAAACTGTATAGGAAAAGGGATAGAAGGAATACTGAAAGGGAAATGACCGATAAGAAAACTACCCTACTAGGTGATACACCAAAAGACATGAATCAAAATAAATTGACTAAGAATTAGCATGAAACCATGAATGGAGAAAAGTATCCTTCCTTAGATAGGTCTGTAATAGAGTGTTTCATAGAGAGGCCTGAAGAGGAAAGAGGCTATTCAGGGGAAGAGAGAATTCCTCAAACAATAGCATTGCCAATGGGGTAGACATAGACTATAACCTGCAAACAAACATCCATTCTAGCATGTAGGCACAAAAATGAGACAAGGAAGCCAGGGATGAACTAAATCCACAAGACTAACTAAATCAAATCATTCACAATAGTACACAATCATGCAAGAAAGAAAGAATAACTTGAGAGAACTCACAGTTTTTCTAACAAACTGTCAATATATTATGCTTCAGATAAGAAGAATACAAATCAAAAAAGGCCCAAGGATAGAGAAGATGTCTCATAAAGTATTCACATAACCTAGATTCTAATGAGAAATTACAAACATGAAAGACCTGAGGGCAGAACAAATGCCACAAAAAGTCTAAAAAATCTCTAAAAAAACTAACTCCAAAAGGAGAACTAAACTACTTATATACACCCTCCTCTAGCATGCAGGCTCAGGAGTCAATCTAATTTAGAAATTAGGGTTTTATTATATTGGCAATAGAATAATTAGAAACCCTAATTCTTTCAATTCTTATATTTAATGCCATCAAAAATATCCTTGATCAATCTGATATGTCTAAATATCTTTTGCATCGCCATAACTATACTTTGAGAAGTTAGCTAATCCATCTACTTCCCTATGCTAGTCATTTCTGTCATAACTTCTGAGATTAGATATTTGAATTTTCCTTTAAATATTTAAACCCTAATGGTCATAGGTGGCACAGATATCTATATCGACAACTGAGATTCAAATCTGATTTATTTTAAAATGTAGCCACATGATCCTTTTATCTACCCGGGCACTGCATCATAACCTTAGGTCACCCTTTTCTCTTTGTCGCTGAGTCTACCAATCTTTTCACTAATCCTGGCTTCATCACAAGATCATGCGACAAGTGTTAGATCTTCTTTAAATAATACGGTGGTTGCCAAGTCTCTAAACCCTTAGAGAATATTCTTTTTGATTATGAGACCACCCAACTAAAATAAGTCTCATTGTCACTTAATGAATATGGAATATTCTATCTGCATCACGCGATCATCCAACTGAATGCATTGAATTCAATTCCACTCACTGCCACGTGTCACACTGTGATTTTTTTTTCACTTTAACCATGAGAAGACCTCGGGTCACCATTTCCTTCATAGTCTCAGAGTCACCAGATTGATTCTTTAACCCTGAGTTTGTTATGAGACCATGTGACTGAACCCTAAGTCTCTAACTAACCAAATATATTTGAATTTTCAATTATCATCTAGAGATAACCCGACCATTGTTGATTCATTTTTTCTTTACATTTGACAGTTAGTCTCTAGATATCTTAATCCTTTGAGAATATTCCCTTTCATATTGAGACTATGCGACTGAGCCAAACTCAGGATCGCTAGATGATATGGGATATTCGATTTTTATTACGTGACTAGGAGACTTAAGGGCATTATATTTGTGCATATGTCTTTAGAGAGAGCTTAAGTTATCTAAAAAGGTAATGACAAAATAGAACAAGCCTCGGGTAACTAGGGTTTATATCATGAACTGCATAGGGTTTTCATACTTAGAATATTTTTGCATAGACAAGCAAAAATAGGGAACTAAAAAGATAGCAGATGACACAACCAAGACCAGAAAATTAAAGTCTTTCTCACAAGACGGGCTCAACCCTTGTGGGAGCCTCATTTTATTCCACCTGTAGCCAATTTTACCAGATGAGTAAAAATTGGGTAACAATTATATTGGCCTATTTAAATAATATCAAAACAATTAAATACTTGGCTAAAGTAATTAATTAAAGGGAATTAAATAAATCTCCTAATTACAAAACTTCACTTACACATGAAAAGTCAATCCATTAGCCAATGAGAGTTCACTCACTTGGATCACTCACATGGATCACCAAAGATTCAATCTCCACCTCTCTTCACAAATCAATCTCAACCACTCATTCCTCAAATTATTCTATAAATGGATTGAATTTTGAGCTCAATTGGCCTCAATTCTTAGAATTTCAATTATAATATTATGCTGCTCTAATTTTCTAGAAATCTAAATGCATTATTAGTTCATAATTTCATATAATTTCATAATATTCTTTGGTGCATTAAAATGAACTTTGCATTGCAATTTAGTTTGATTTCTCATTGAATCTTCCATTCTAAGCTTGTACATGTCACTAATTTATGCATAATCTGAGGGCAATTATAGCATTTTTCATACTCTTCTTAGATAGGAAGAAATATGTTGGTTTTGGTGGTTTTCATATTCTTTTCCTTCAATCTTTCATGTTTTAATAACTAATATAATTACATATTGAAGTGTTGTGTTGAAGATTTCAGGTCCAATAAATACACACACATTTTTGGCGCCCACCATGGGGAAAATATCTAAATTTTATATCATTTTTGAGCTTAGAATCCTCTTCTTTTCTTCTCTATTTCCATGTGCAGATTCACATTTAGTGACAAAGGCTCATTTTGTAGCAAAGGCTCGCATCCCAAGAGAAGGCTTACATCCTAGATTTCCTATGACACATCCTATAGATCCTAAATCACATCCAATAAGGGCTTGCTTCTGGTAAATCCTAAATTTCCTTTAGTTACAAAGGCTCGCATCTGGGATCCCTAATCGCATCATGTATTTCTTTCATCGCATTTGGGAAAGGCAATCACATATGGTTAGATTTATTGCATGTTTGAAAATTTGATGACTAATCCGCTAACCTTGAATGTTTTTGAATGTTAAAAAACCTAATGATTTTTTGTAGGATGTTGTCAGAGACTTCTTTGACCAAGAAGATGGAGAAAAACTACTAACTAGTGGTTATTGTAGGTTGCCTCATGCAAATTGACCAAACTTTGTTGCAAATTCTCAAAACTTAACACATTTTCTATCATTTTCTAACTTGACTACAAGATTATGCTCTTTTCCTCCATGGAAAAATAGAAACTCAAAAATCAAGTTAGAATTTGAATAGAATTTGGGGTAAATGAACATTTAATTTTTTGTAAAAGTGTTTTTTCAAAGTTCTTTAAAATAGGCACTTAAATATCAGATTTAAACACAATTCTTGGTCCAACTAGAGGATTATGCTCTTTTCCCAAGTTGGAAAATTAGAAACTCACTATGGGGGATTAAGTTTTGAGTTCTAAAATTTGAGGGAATAAACTACCATGATGTTCTTTATAGGAGGAAAAAATATGGATAGGAGAGTATGCTCTTATTCTTTATGAAGAATCAAAAATCTAGACTCCTAAGTCAACAATCCTCTTTCTTTCTTTAAAAAAATTAGAGGGCCTTCCGGTTGAGGAAAAAATATCTTGAGAACAACCCAAGTGAGGATAGGTTAACATCAACCCTTCCATCTAACTATAATCAAAATCCTTCCTTGAAGTCTCAAGCCTCAGAAGATGTAGTCGGTTTTGTCCTTGGAATGTTGACATCATTCCTTGGACATGCTTAGATGTGTGTGGAGCGGAGCTTCTTGAATCTTTCTTGCAAGACTACACACATTTGAGTACTCATATGGCTATATGCCTTAATTTTTCCTTGTGCAATTCTACGAGGGATGATTGCAAATGGATCCCCATAAATAATCAACACTTATAATCAAAACAACCAGGATTATCTTCGAAAGGTGATAATCTTTGTGTAAGGAAAATAGTAATTTCCCTAAGATACTTGTCATTTCATGCCCTCACTTACATTTGGAGTTTGATAATATGACATCATGAATCGAGCCATTGCATGATTGGTGATGGCCATATTTTGATTAGCATGAGAGTGTGTACCTGATTCTACAAGAAAAAATGTCATTCTATGCCTAGAATCTAGGGAATAGGGATGTGTTTGGTCACCTAATAAACATTTCTTGATGTGTCTAAAATGCACTAAAAAGATAAATTCCTCAAACAAATAACATTTTGACACCCACTGACTTTCATGATGTTCAAAAAAACTCTGGAAATCCTCAGACAGACTCTAGGGTCAAACAAATTATCACGTACATCGAGAAAATTTGACAAAAACTTGCAAACCCCATCAGAGGATCATATCTGGTTATTCCTAGCTCACATTTGGTTGCACAAGCTCTCATTAAGGGAACAAGCTTGCATTTAGTCATTTATGGCTCACATATGGTAAATAGGCTTGCATTTAGTTTTCATAAGCTTTCATTTAGTCAACATCAACTCAAATCCAGTAAATCAAAGCTCGCATCTAGGGAGTCACATTTAGAACAATGGATACTTTCATAGGTGTCACACTCAGAATCTCTTTATTTTTGCATACCCATTTTTCTCTTCAATATGGTCATGTTTCTCTTGTTAGTCCGCCTATGGTTTTATTCAACTTATTTGGAATTCTACCTTGCATGTTCTTTTGGATTCTCATAATTGGTCCCAAAACTAGTGTTCTTTTCACTCAAAAAATCCTCTTGATTCCCACCTCACTATCAGGGCATTCTAACCCTCTGATGCTAGAGTCAATCACTCCAAACAAACACACATACATTTTCATAACTTGGACACACCTATTTGGACAACTGGAAATCCTTTTGACATAATTAGAATACTTTTGACAAAGTTTAGACCCAGCTTTCATGGTTAACACAAGTTGTAAACAATACCTTGCTGATGATTCAAAGAGACCTCTAAGCTTACTTAAGTTTCAACAAGGAGAGACATCTCAAAATCCCTTATTTTATCAAGACTCGCCTGAAATTGATGCACCTCATCACGAATGGAGTGCTGATTTTGACGAATATAGCCAAGACCATGATGATAGAGAAAGTCAAGAAGAAAGAAATCATGGTCATCCTTTTTTTGGTTTTGATAGCAATGAAGACATATCAGAAGAAGAGTATAACAAACTCATGCAAAGTAGGAGGTTTCAAAGAACCTTGGAAAAGATCATTGGAGAAGACAAAGAGAAATAATTCCTACATTTAGCTTCTCTTGGAGTCAAACTTCCTAAGGACTATGATGTTGAGAGATTGAAGGAATAAGAAGTAAAAACACCTATATCAATACTCTCAAAGCAATTATATCAAATACAACTAGAATTTATGACACTCAAGAAAGAAAAGACTAAACCAAAAAAAAAAAACTCTTTAGAACACATATGTCCATTTCCTTTTGACAAAAGTATAAACATGGTTCCATTTCCACCTAACATGGCACGACCCAAATATGAAAAATACATGGGAGAAATAGATCCACATGACCATGTTAGAGAATTTTTTTCCCTAAGCATAGAATACATGCACGAACCAACTTATTTAATGAGGCTATTTCTGGGAATTCTAGGCAGAAATGCTATGGAATGGTTCTCCAAAATCACACCAAGTGTGCAATCTTTTGAGGAGTTGATTCAATAATTTTTCCAAAATTACTCCTACTACATACAACACAACAAAAATATGATGGATCTTTGCAACATGAAACAACAAACGGGTGAATCCTTCACACACTTTTTACAATGGTGGAGGAGAAAATTTGCAAGGTACTCAAGCAATACCCGAATCTAAAAAGATGGAAATATTTATCAATAAATTAGTACCCTAAATGAAATATGCTCTACAAATGAAACATTCTCCCAGTTTTTATAGAATGAGCAAGAACGCTATTCATTCTGAAGACGTTATGGTCAATAAAGGAGAGAGCACACTCCAAAGTACCAATAAATCTAACAACTATAACAAAAAACCTAAATGGTGGAACAAGAACAAGAATGTTCTTAGTGATGGAGTGGTAGAAGCCTCGAATACAAATACTAAAATAGTTGTTTTTAATCTCACAAATAACCTACAAGTAAGTAAATAAGCTAAGGTAACAACCACAATACCAAGAGAAAACAATGACACCAAAAAGATTAAACCATAGATGTATAGACCTCAAAGAACATTTACCTCATTGGGAGAACCTCTTGAGATAGTTTTGAAGACTCTCTTGGATGAAAAAGTCCTCACAATACCAAAGTTAAAACCATGGGAACTAGAAGTAAAACCAAGGTGGTGGAATGATAATGCCTATTGTGACTTCCATAAGAATAAATGACACAAGACTAATGACTGTGTTAAACTCAAACACATTATATAAGACTTCATTAAGGGAGGTAAGATCAAAGTGGAAGGACATACCTCTAATGAAGATCACATGGCATATAAAAAACCATTCCATAACTATGAAAAAGGAGAAGCTGCTAAAGGAAAGGGAAATGAATTCAACTACACCTATTCTCATAACAATAATGTGATCAATATGTTGGACATAAAAAATAAAATCAATCAATGTGATCACTATCAAAGGTGCCAAAGACAAATCGACAAATTTGAATGTGGTAACTCAAAGCCAAGAACAAGTCATGATTAAAGGGGTTAACTCCTCATCTAAAAAAGTGACATCCTCTAAAGCACCTATTGTCACAATTCCTAGACCAGAAATGACAAGACAAATAGTTTCTATACCATCTGCCAACTATAACTTGGTAGACCAATTGTAAAGGACCTTAGCTCAAATCTCTATATTTGAGTTATTAAAGATCTCTTTAGTGCATAGAGAAGTTCTTGAACAATCCCTACATTCCATAAATGTTCCAAAAGACATAGATGTGGACAAGTTCCAGGCAATGGTCAATCACATATCAACTCCACGCTACCTCCACTTTTCAGAGGAAGATGAAAAATTATTGACTCATCCCCATAACCAACCCCTTCACATTGATATTTTGATCCATCAATCCTGTGTCAAACATGTATTGATAGATGGAGGCATAGGGTTGAATATATGTACTCTCAATCTAATCAATAAATTGGGTCTTTCAGAACAAACAATCGATTCAAGAAGTAAGATAACCATAAAGGCTTACGATGAAGAGGAAAGATCATCCAAAGGGATAATTATTTTACCAATAAGAATAGGACCAATCGAACGCAATGTGATTTTTAAAGTTCTTTATCTACCATTTTCCTATAACATATTACTAGGAAGACCTTGGATACATGAAATGCAAGAAGTACCATCTACTTACCATTAATGCATCAAATTCCCACACAATTGGGTGAAAGTTAGAATTCCCTATAGATTCAAGCTACACTTGCAACAATGTTAAAGTAGATAGTATGGTTCCTCACAATAAGGAAGTTCCAAAATAATTCCCACCTAAAACCTCTAAAGATATGGTGATGAGAATCTTTGGAAATACACTAAAAATTGAAGAAACTAGCATGGGGGAATACAAACTAGACATGATGCCATCATTGGCTAACATTCCTGTGTCTCCAAGATCTTATGGGAAACCCTCCCCATATTTGACACCTACTAAATCAAAAGAACAAGACATTCACAAACCAACTGGTATGGTTAGAGCCTCTACTTCTCAAGAGGATGAAAAAAAAGAAAAAGTAGTCTTGGCTTGGCTCTATAAACAGGAACAAAAATAAAATGAAGTAAAACATGTTGAGGTATCTCCTCAAAAGTATGTAAAAGGTTATGACCATCTTAAAAAAATGGGATACAAAGGGAAGGGACATTTGGGAGATAAAGTAAAAAGACTCATTGAGCCTATACACATGGAATTCAGAGATGCCAAAGACAAAATAGGGTTAGTTTTCAATAACAATTCAGAACACCTTACCTCAAGAGATGCTCAAATATTTGATAAAGGAAGTGATGAAGAAGAAGAATAAAGAGAAATTGTACCTTGGACATATGAAATATTACTACACATTGCTATTAAGGATCCAAAATATCAAGGAGAAAGATATGTACCTACTTTTGTAGCACAGCTAGAGCATCATGTTCCTTTTTTGTCACAAATTGATGTCCAAGAAGTAGAGAAAGAAGAATAAGACTCTCTAGAAGTCCAACAAATAGAAGAATCTCATGAATAAATACCCCAAAAACAAGATGTGCATCCTAACTGGGTGAAATTGGTGACAATTTCGCATGTCCTAGATTTACCACACTTTAATCCAACAATGGCTAATAGGGTACATCACATAACTATTGTTGAGTTTATAAACAGATCTGATGATGATATCACATAATAACATCATTATGAATGGGATCACATGTATGATTATACCATGGACATTGAGGTAGATTTAATCCATAAATTTGTACCTCTATTGGAGAGATGAGAAAGTTGTAACACTTCCCATAACACTACTTTTTTGACAGAATCATATGAGATAGCAATGCCTAGGATTATTGATGAAGACATTGGTGTCTTACTAGGTCTAGAAGAGCTTCAAAGGATACAAGATATGAGTTTCAATATGATAATAGAAGAAAGATAAACCTCAACTGATCATTCGCTAGAGTTAGGTCTCCATATTACTAACAACGACCCTAATAATGATGATTCAACTCTTCATGATCTAAATGCTATAGAAGCTGACTTAATGGAACATGTCTTGTCAGTTAATATTCTTGACATAGATGTGATGTTTTCCTTACAAACCTCTAAATCATTATCCTTGGTAAACCCCAACCTTATTGATTGGACCAATTCAGACCCTACTCCTATCATGAACTTTCCCAATGACTATACTTTGGCATGTTATCTAAATGCTTGTGAACCCTATCCTTCTTCCACCAATCTAAGGAGCATGAACCTGAGAGAGGAAGATAACAAGTTTCTTTGTCACAAATTGAAAAATAAAAAGAAACAAAGAACTGATGGTCAAAAACACATTGTGTCAGTATTAGATTCTAAAATAGTAAAAATAAAAGATGTATATGATGGTGAAAACCTCTTAGAGGAGCCAAAACATGAGATTCTTGATATCCTCCCTGAGCACTTTCAAGAAAGATCTTTGGTACTGATAGAACCAACACAACTAGTTAATTTGGGAACAACTAAAGCTTCTCAATTTTTTCACCTAACATAATCTTATCAGAAGAAGAAAAGATATAGTTCACCAAATTCCTCAAAGAGAAGATAAACTTTGCATGGTCCTATATTTATATGCCTGGACTAGATCCTAAGTTAATAATGCATCACTTATCTATAGCTCCTGGAATTAAACCCGTCAAAAACAAATAAGAAAGATGCATCCACATGTGGCATTATTGGTCAAAGCGCAGCTAGAAAAACTCTTAAAGGCTAGATTCATAAGGGTCATCGCTTATGCAGGATGGATTTCTAATGTGGTACTAGTTTCTAAAACAAATAAGTATGTCAGGATTTGCACAGACTTTAGGGACCTAAACAAATCTTTTCCTAAAGATGAATTCCCATTGCCAAACATTGATATGATTATAGATCTCATAGAGGGATATCAAATGTATTCACTCTTGGATGGATTCTCATGTTATAATCAAATAAAGATTTCTCCCGGGGACTAAGAAAAGACAACATTTACATGTGCATGGGGAAAATTTTGCTGGAATGTCATGCCATTTGGGATAAAGAATGTTGGAGCAATGTATCAATGAGCTATGACAAAAATATTCCATGACATGATACACAAAAACATGGAGGACTATGTGGATGATACATTAGCCAAGTCAAAAATAAGAACAACTCATATTGAAGACTTGAGAAAGATACTAGATTGAATGGAGCAATTTCAACTAAGACTCAATCCAAAGAAATATGCATTTGGAGTCCAATCAGGGAAACTCTTAGGGTTTATTGTATTAGCTAAAGGAATTGAGGTGGACCACAAAAAGATAAAAGAAATAATGAAAATGTCACCTCCTCACAATATCAGTCAAATGAGGATGCTTCAAGGAATACTTCATTCCATCAAGAGATTCATGTCCCAACTAGAAGATAGAGCATAAACTTTCACAAAATTGCTACATAAAGGTGTTACTTTCAAATGGGATGAGAATTGTGAAAATAATTTCAAATAATTAAAAGACTATCTAGCTACTCCTATTCTCATAGTGCCTATTCACAGAAAACCAATGCTACTCTACATCTCAGCTACAACTACATCGCTTGGGATATTGCTAGCCCAAGAGGATGACAACAAAAAGGAAAGGGAAATTTATTATATCAATAGGACCTTGGTGTCTTATGAACTCAACTACAGTATTATTGAAAAATCTTTCTTAGCGGTTACTTTTGCATCCCAGAAGTTGAGACACTACATGCTCTCACATATAGTAAAACTTCTTGCAAAAATTGACCCTCTCAAATACCTCTTGAATAAAAAATAATTGACAAGAAGACTAGAAAAATAGGTCTTGATACTAAGTGAATTTGATATTGAGTATGTTGAAAGAAGGGCTATCAAAGGAAAAGTGCTAGAAGACCAACTAGATGATTCACCATTACAAGATGATGCACCTTTGATCATAGAATTTCTAGATGAGACAATCATGCACTTAGTTAAATATCCTTGGAAGATGTCCTTTGATGGTTCTTTCACACAACAAGGATCTTGAGCAGGGGTACTATTTATCACTCCTCAAGGCTGCAAGATACCTAAGGCGTATAAACTCATGTTTCTGTGCACTAATAACACCTCAAAATATGAAGCATTGGTGAACAGACTCATGATAGCTATGGAATCAAAAATCATAGAGTTACATGTGTATGGTGACTCTAAACTCATTATAAACCAAGTGAATGGTGATTATCAGACAAAAGATGAGAAAATGATGCCTTACAAAGAGCAGGTAGAAGATTTGAAAAAGTACATTGTTTTCATCGCATTCCAACAAATTCCAAGAATAGAAAACAAAGTTGTAGATGCTATGGATATGCTAGCATCCATGTTACAATTGGAAGAACACCAATTCCACTATGACTTATTGATGGAAGAATTATCCTTTCTAGACTTTGATACATCTGAATCCCAAGTTATTTTTTCCTTAAACTCCCAAGACCAATCTCGATATGCAAAAATAACTACCTATCTTACTGATCGAACCTTACCTAATGGACTATCTAGGAATGAAAAACAAGATTTAATTAGGATAGAATTGTGTTATGTCCTCATCACTACTAACTTATATAGACGAGGTCTTGACATAACACTTCTTAGGTGTTTGGAATAAGAAGAGTCTAACCGTGCATTAAAAGGGGTTCACAAAGGTGTATGTGGATCGCACTTGAATGAATTTTCATTGGCTAATAAAATTTTAAGAGTTGGATACTATTGGACTAAAATGGAAAAAGATGTACAATTTTCTAAAACATGTCACAAATGTCAAACACATGGAAAACTTATCCATCCTCCAGCTAGAGAACTCATACCTTTTATAACACATTGGCCATTTTAGCAATGGGCCTTTGATGTTGTTGGATTTATTTATCCTAATTATTCAAGTGGACACAAATACATCATCATAGCCACTGATTATTTCACTAAGTGGGTCAAGGCAGTGTCGCTAATCAAAGCTAGTGGAAAATAGGTTGTTATTTTTAGAATAGTCCCAAAGGATAACTGAGACGGGGGTGAATCAGTTACCAGTCAATTTAATTCTTTTATCTTATTAACTCCAGAATACAATAAAGTAAATGCGCATTCAGATAACACAATAGACAATACCATAATTTGGTTACAGGGAAACCAAATGGTAAAAACCCCAGTGGGAATTAACACCCACAATGAACTATACCTGTTTATAATAATCCCTATGAGAAGATATTGCAACCTTGTTAGGAGTTGTTCTTTACAATGCAATAAGTATAGTGACCTGGTTAAGGGCCTGACCCTATTAGGAGTCTTTTACAAATAACCCGGTTAAGCGTGAGAACTCACTATCTGAAAGCTCACTACTTTAATGGTGAAGGCTACAACCTTCTGAAGAATAGATATGCACTATATCTGATGATGAACTATAGAGTAGACCTTCTATCTTGATCAGTTCCAGCGTATGTTAATCTTTCACTTCTTCTTCACATAGATCCTTGATGAATGAAACTCAACTAATATTTTGCTCTGCACTTTCCTGCATCTTTTCCTATCATTCACACTTAGCATTCCATAAATGACTTGCTATAAGTATCTTCCTCAAGGTATAAGATCAAGGGAACTGTTAGACAACTCTTCATAACATCCTTGTTAGCTTTACTAATCACACAAGAATAATTACTACCGTGCAATATAAACTGAATAGACGCGACGCTTCACTAAGTCGGCCTCAGCAAATTAACTCTAATTTTTCAATCTTGTTGAAACACGTTTGGCACCTTTAGATAACTATCATCAACTCATAACTAAACTTGAATATACACATGCATATCCCGAAGATAGGTACAACTCAAGATCCAATGCAATAAGTTGACTCTGTACAAACAAACTCCAAAAACTATAACTGCCACATAACATAATTACACAACACAACTGAAACTCCATATTTGAGTCTCTGTGTATGAAAAAAACATAAACATCATGTCAAAAACATGAATATAACTACGCAAGGCTTGATACCATAATTCTAATAAGTACATATAGAACACTGTTGTATATTATATGTTGTCATCAATGACAAACATACAATCAACTAGCTGCCAGATGTAAATCTCCAATAATCTCCCCCTTTGACATTGATGGCAACATATGATATTAAAAACATCTTCAGCACCTGGTGTCTTCTTTCTTTTTACAATCTTCTTAATATCCTCATCAAATATTTCTCTACACTATTGCAGCTCCTCTGTCTATGTTTATACTCCCCCAGAGTATATGCTCCCCCTTACTATATACTCCCCCTTTGACATCAATGGCAAAGGGCGCCATAAACAATTAAGCACAGGTACTACTCCAGAAGTAGAGTAGTCAACCATTCATCAGCCACTTAATGACTAATGTTCTTGGTGCTTTTTCTAATCAGACTCAGGAGAGGGAATTACTCCCAACTTCTCCCTGAGATACTCAAAAGTATCATTTGATAAAGGCTTTGTGAAAATATCTTTCAACTGTTCTTTGGTGCTCACATAGTCCAATTTTACTTCATTATCTGCAACTTTTTCTCTAAGAAAATGGTATTTAATCTCAATGTGCTTTGTCTTTGTATGCATCACAAGGTTCTTGGACATGTTGATAGTACTGGTGTTATCACAGTGAATAACAATAGGATAGTCAACCTATATACCAAAATCTTTAACCATCTGCTTGATCAAAACCATTGTTGAACAATTCAATGCTGCTGCAACATATTCAGCTTCTTCTATCGACTGAGAGATATAATTATGCTTCTTGCTTACCCAAGAAACCAACCTATCTCCAAGAAATACTACTCCTCTAGAAGTACTCTTCTTTTCATCAATACAACCTACCCAATCTGCATCTGTATACACATGAAGTTTTACATTCTCTAATTTAGGATACCATAAACCATAGTCTATAGTTCCCTATAGATATCTGAATATTCTCTTTATTGCCATTAGGTGATTCTATTTTGGTTCACCTACAAATCTTCCAACAATGTCAATTGCATTAGATATGTCTGGTCTAGATTGAGTAAGATATATAAGTTTTCCAATCATAGACTTATATAATGTCTTGTCAACTACTTTGGAATCATCTTCTTTAGAAAGCTTGCTTCCAGTTATCATAGGAGTGCATACTGGCTTATAGTCTTCCATCTTGAAGTTCTTCAATATTTGCCTCACATATTTGGACTAATTTATGAATATTCCTTTATCTTTCTGCTTTATGTTTAGTCCCAAAAAATATTTTATAGGACCAATCATGCTCATTTCAAATTTATTTTGCATTTCTTTTGCAAATTCTGAACTAAGCTTGTCATTTCCTCCAAAGATAATGTCATCAAAAAATATGGCAATAAGTAGTAGTCCATCAGGTGTCTCTCTTATGAATAGGTTACAATCTGTTGCTCCTTTCTTAAATCCAATCCTCGTAAGATAACCATCTAGTCTCTCATACCAAGCTCTTGGGGCCTATTTAAGTCCATAGAGTGCTTTCTTCAATCTGCATACCATATCTATCTTATCTGATAGATTGAATCCTTCAGGCTGTTCTATGTATACTTATTCCTTCAATTCACCACTCAAAAAATCTGATTTGACATCCATTTGATAAACTTTAAAATCCTTGAATGTTGCATAAGCCAAGAATAACTTTATGGCTTCCAGTCTACTCACAGGGGAGAATATGTCAGTGTAATCTATCCCTTCCCTCTATGCATATCCTTTGCACACTAGTCTTGCTTTGTTTCTGACCACTGTACCATCTTCATTCATCTTGTTCCTGAATACCCACTTTGTTCCAATCACATTTTTGTCACTGAGTCTAGGGACCAATTCCCATGAATCATTTTTTATTATTTGATCTAGTTCTTCTTCCATTGCTTTCTGCCAATTAGAATCCTTGCAAGCATCTTCAACATTTAAAGGTTCAATCTATGAAATTAAATATACCTCTTCATCCACTATTAAACTTTTTTCTTTTTATCTAGTCAAAACATTGTTGCACTAATCTCCAATGATATCATCCTTTGAATGATACCTAGATGTGAACTTTGAAACTTTTGGTGTAACATCCTCATCTATAATATGTGATACTTCTTTTCTTGATTCAGGTTCATTACATGAAACATCAATGCAATCAAACATTTCTTCAATAACAAAGTCTTTACTGCTAGGCCTGGGTTCATCCTCAATAATAGGTGCATATTCATAGTACCTTTCTTGTACCATGAACTTCTCATCAATTTTTACATGAGTACTTTCAATTATCTTCTTTAATCTTAAATTGAAACATATGTATGCTTTTCTTTTCATAGAGTAACCAAGGAAAATACCTTCATCACTTCTGGCATCAAACTTACCAACACCATCATCTCTCTTGATGTAGCACTTGCTGCCAAATATTCTAAAGTATTTTACAATAGGTACATTACCAAATGAAATTTCATAAGGTGTCTTATCCATGCCTGGCCTTAGTTGTGTTCTATTGATAGTATAGACTGTTGTATTAACTGCATCTCTCCAATAGGTGTGTGCAACTTTTCCTTCAATCATCATAGTGTGCGCTATATCAAGTATGATTATGTTCCTTCTTTCTTCTATCCCATTCTGCTGTGGGGTTCTGGATGCACTCAACTGTCTTTTAATTCCATGTTCTTCACAATAGTCATAAAACTGGTCAGAGGTGAATTCTCCTCCTCTATCTAATCTCAGACACTTTAGTTTTAATCTAGACTCATTCTCCACCTTGGCTTTGAATATTTTGAACTTCCCAAAGGCTCCAGACTTCTTTAAGAATGCAACCCACATCATTCTTGAAAAATCATCAACAAACAAAATGAAATACCTTTCTCCATAATATGACCTAGTTTGAGTGGGACCACATAAATCTATATGCACTAGGTCTAACTTGTTTTCATTTGAGTTCTTCTTGCTTCTGAATGAACTCCTTACATGCTTTCCCATAACACATTCCCTGCATATTGTGTGAGCTGGTCTTGCAATACTTGGAAGATCTCTAACTGCCTTGACATTGCTTATCTTTACTATATTATCAAAATTGACATGACAGAGTCTCTTGTGCCATAACCAACTATCATCCACTTTTGCAACAAAACAACTTACATCTGAATTGAGCTGGAAAAAATTACCTTTTGTTTTGGATCCTGATGCAATAATGTCTCCTTCTTTGTTGCTAATAATGCATTTGTTGTCTTTGAATTCCAAATGATAACCTTTGTCAAGTAGCTATCCAACACTTAATAAATTGTGATGTAATCCATCAACATACAGAACATCATCTATCTTGTTCTTTCCATCCAGGGTGATGGATCCTCTGCCTATGATAGGTTTAGGAGTGTTATCTTCAAATCTAACCATACCACCTTTGTACTTGTCTAGATGAAAAAATCTATCTTTATCACCTATTATGTGATGAGAGCATTCACTGTCAATGATCCAATCAGTTTTGATGTCTATCTTGGAAATTAGGGCTAACTCCTGTGTTTCCTTTTCATCTTCAATTTCCATATGCTCAATCAATTTTTCCATGATTTTAAGGGAAATGAATCTAATTTAATCTTCTCCTGAATCTTCATCAGTTACACCTTCTTCAGCATGATAGCATTCCTTCATGTATTTAGGTTTATAATCAAATCTAAATTTCTTTACTCTTGTAGGACACTTGGATTCAAAGTGACTGATCTTGTTGCATTAAAAACATTTGAATGGAAGTTGTCCTTCATGTTTCCCTTTGCCTTTATTTTCTCTTTTAGCAATCATGGCAATGATTTCTTCTAGTTCTTCATCAACTTCTTCTTTCTCATTATTGCTAGAGATGTGAGATTTATTACCATGAACTAAAGCTTTGAAGGTTGTTTCACCTTTTGGTTCAGTCTTCAATCTTGATATCT
>MU225072.1:2143127-2154715 GCA_018584345.1 Thuja plicata
AACATCTCCTTCAAACATGTCTTCTAAATACTTCCATATTGTGTATGCCTTGTCTAATTTCTTGATCTCAGAAAATTCACTATCAGATAGTGCACTTATAAGGGCTTCTTTGGAAACTACATTAGCTATGAATGTATCCTTATGTTTACTAGTAGAATCATCTCTTGATAGGTCTTTTAAAGAGGGAATAACAGCTTCTTGTGTGGCTATCTCAAAGATGTTAAAACCAACACACTAGAGATGTGTTATCATTTTGTTTTTCCAATCCAGATAATTTTCTCCATCAAACATAGGGCTCTCTTTTCTAAAGTAAGACATCTGATCTACCTTAAGCTATTAGGATTCTTCTTCAAGGCACTTGTCTCTAATACCAATTGTTAGAATAGTCCCAAAGGATAACTGAGAGGGGGGGGCGAATCAGTTATCATCCAATTTAATTCTTTTATCTTATTAACTCCAGAATACAATAAAGTAAATGCACATTCAGATAACATAATAGACAACACCATAATTTGGTTACAGGGAAACCAAATGGTAAAAACCCCGGTGGGAATTAACACCCACAATGAACTATACTTGTTTATAATAATCGCAATTAGAAGATCTTGCAACCCTGTTAGGAGTTTTTCTTTACAATGCAATAAGTATAGTGACCTGGTTAAGGGCCTGACCTTGTTAGGAGTCTTTTACAAATAACCCGATTAAGGGTGAGGACTCACTGTCCAAAAGCTCACTACTTTAATGGTGAAGGCTACAACCTTCTGAAGAACAGATATGCACTATATCTGATGATGAACTGTAGAGTAGACCTACTATCTTGATCAGTTCCAGTGTATTGTAATCTTTCACTTCTTCTTCACATAGATCCTTGATGAATGAAACTCAACTGATATTCTACTCTGCACTTTCCTACATCTTTTCTTATCATTCACACTTAGCATTCCACAAATGACTTGCTATAAGTATCTTTCTCAAGGTATAAGATCAAGGGACCTATTAGACAACTCTTCATAAAATCCTTGTCGACTTTACTAATCACACAAGCATAATTACAACCGTGCAATATAAACTGAATAGACGTGATGCTTCACTAAGTCAACCTCACCAAATTAACTCTAACTTTGCAATCTTGTTGAAACACGTTTGGCACCTTTAGATAACTATCATCAACTCATAACTAAACTTTAATATACACACACATATCCTAAAGATAGGCACAACTCAAGATCCAATGCAATAATTCGGCTCTGTACAAACAAACTCCAGAAACTGTAACTACCACATAACAGAATTACACAACACAACTGAAACTCCATATCTATGTCTACGTGTATGAAAAAAAACATAAACATCATGTCAACAACATGAATATAAATATGCAAGGCTTGATACCATCATTCTAATAAGTAAATATAGAACACTACTATATATTATATGTTTTCATCAATGACAAACATACAATCAAATAGCTGCTAGACGTAAATCTCCAATAGTTATCTTCATCTTGAACTACATCATTTTTAGGAATGGGATACCCTCTTCTATTGTAACAGACAATGGGGGTTAGTTCAAAAACAAGATATCAAGGATCTTTGTACATAGTTTCATATCACTCAGCATTGTTCTTCAATCTATTAGCCTCAAGGTAATGGACAAGCTGAGGATTCAAACAAGAACATCTTTAAAATCTTACATAGAACTGTGAGTAAGTCTGGTAGAGACTTGAATTTACAATTAAATATAGCACTATGGGCCTATAAAACAAGTATCTGAACACCAAAAAGAGCCACACTATTTTCTCTAGTCTATGGCGCAGAAGCAGTGCTACCCATTGAAGTAGAAATTCCATCTTTGCAAGTATCTCTCTAATGTCTTGTTATAAATGAACAATGCCGCATTGATAGGTTCATGCACTAGAATTACTAGATGAGCACAGATAAAAAGCATTAAATCATCTCAAATTGTACCAGAAAAGAATGATAAAAGGGTACAACAAGAAAGTAAAACCATGACAATTTCAAGTGGGCGATCTCTTTCTAATAGAGAATCTTAAAAATCTTCCAAATAGAGAACAAAAAGGCAAGTTTGAACCCAACTGGATTGGGCCTTTTTTTATAAAAACAACTTTTGGGACTAGAGCTTATCAATTAGCTACACCTAAGGAAGATTTCCTCCCTGATCCCATCAATACCCTACACTTGAAGCGGTTCTACGCTTAACATCTGGCTAAAAGGACTTGTGTAGTGGAAATAGTTCTTAGAAAATACCAAAAAATTAGAAAATTGATCTTGAAGAAAGTCAAAAATTGTGGAAAAAGTCCTGAAAAAAAGTATTCTTGGTGAAAACATGGTGAATAGGCGCCTTGATACTAATAGGGAAAAAGAGAAAAAAAAAAAAGAAGAAAAAAATTTGAAAAATAGAAAAGTGCCTTAGTAAAAACCTGGAAAACAGGCATCTTGGTAGAAAAAATAAAAATCTTTACCGAGTGGTGAAAACCAAGAAAACATGTGTCACTTGTACTCTGTGCACCATCTATCAATGCACTGTCGACACTAATCCTTCATGATCACACCTGTGCTATTAGTTGACTTTGAATTCCTCACAAATATCCTATCCTTTCCTGGGATTTGTCTGCATTTGCATCTTAGGGATAATCATTCTGCACTAGGGGCATCTCTGCTAGCATGTTTGGTCAACATTTTCTAGGTTGTCTTAGGTTCCTATCTAGGATGGTTTTCCACTACAAACAATATTTCTTAATACTTGCATCAAAACATCACTATCACAAACAAGGGTGTTTCTTAAACACCACCTATCTGTAACAGACATCATACTAGTGTTTCTCAACACTTTAATCAAACCGTGTTCCTAAACACTACATTAGATTGCAATTGCTGATAACGTTTATCTCACTTACTCAGACATAAATTTTTTTTTGTTTAATTCCAAGTTGCAATTGATGATTCCTCTGTTGTGATTTAATAATGAATCAACTATATTCCTTAATACCACTTAAGCACGCATAGACTGATCTATGTTTGATTATGACTCTTTTATGTTCTGATGATTTTTCAAACTAGGGGCATGTAAGAAGTTATAAATTTTCTTTGAATAATTATCAATTATTCATTGTTATGCCTTTTGAGTTACTTCATGACGTCTATTCAAAGACAAAGAGTCACAAGGACAGGGGGCATAACATTTTCTTGGTTTTCTATGTATGGTGATTGTTTCAATGATCCTATAAATTTTACCTAAATTGGATGTTTATGGTAAGAGATTCCAACATGAGTGGATAGCTGCATATATCTTGATCCTTGTTCTATGTAAACTATGGTGAGGTTGAACCAATTTCCTTGTCTGTTTCTAATTAAACTCTAAGTAAGGTCTACAACACATTATGTACCCAAGAATATGAATATTGAATGTCATTGAGGGTTACATATCTTACATTACATACGAATAGAAGATGATTATTAAAGAAAAAGGAGATAACTGACAAGTCATCCTAGCCCCTATACCTTGATGCTTAGGTTTATTTTTGACAATGTATCTGAAAAACATAGTATTCATACTTTCATGATACTTTCTAGGTATTAGTGACATTTTTACTATTTGATGATGTCTGTTACACAAATGCCCTATGATGATAAAATGCTACAATGTATACAAATCAGTGGCAATCCTAGAAGTCTACATTTAGATGCATTTAAGATTACATGATTCATTTTAAAATAGCATAAGGATTTGAGCTCAAAATAATTTCCTGGTTCATTCAAAATCCAAGTTTGACTACTTAATCTATGTTACTAATATATTTATGTTGTTGCATATCCATGGCATTTATTTTGCATTCATAAATGGGAAAGAGAAAATAAAAAAACAAAGCATTCAAGCATTGCATTTATTTTTACATCCTAAGTGCATCCATACATATCTTTGCATAAAGAAAATCTCAAAAACATACATTTGAATATTCATCTAGAATCATTCAAATAGATTTATATATCAGTAATAATTAAAGAGAATAAATGATGTCATCACATGATTCTATTCTAAATCATAAATGACCAAGTACATAATCACAATGTGCATCAATCTAAACATCTATCAAACAAAGAAAACCCATGAACATATCAGAATCAAAAGAAGCTATCTTAGATATATATCAGTGAATAGCAGATAAAAAATGTGGAAATGTCTACAACAAGTATCAGTGGGATCATGATAAAACTATACACAAGTATCAAATGTTTGCAGTACAATGGGTGATCACAGAAGGATCAATATGAAAAAATATCTTAGATATTATAAAAAATCAGGTCTAACTACCACCCTATCCCTGATATGGAGGAGGAGGAGGTGTTGCATTAGCTCTAGGATGATGAGATGGTGGAGGCATAGCTCCCTCTAACTACTGAGAAACAATGGAATATAGAGGAGATCTCTGAGGTTGTGGAATTGTAGCACAATATAAAGAAAATTAATAGGTAGCTCTCTGGCCCTAATGGGTGGTTGTTTGTGCATGTATATCTCTCTATAATCTCATCATATCAAGTTGTCTATCCCTATCTACTGGCAGTCTCTCTAAAGTGGTAATTCGAGCTTTGATATACTCTCGCTCTCTCTGGCACTGTGATAATAGATCTCCATCCCTACCAACATCTCTTCCTATATCTCTAGGAGGCTCATGTCTAGAAGGTCACCCTTCTCCACTCAGAACCTGCCCTGATGGTCTCTGTTGCTGCTTCCTGGTTAGTAAAGGACCTAGATCCATAGGTGGAGGGATGAATCTGAACTTAGTCTATCTACCCTCCCCACTTCCACCCACTCCACCACCACCCCTGTCATCTTCATCATCTCCCCTATCATCTCAGCCATGTCTCTAACCTTTGTCCTAGGGAGGGCATCTATTATCTCTACCACCCTCCCTCTCACTTCCCCACCTCTACCATCTCTCTGAGCTCTACCTTTTCCTCTCACTAGTCCATCATCTACAAGATCATAATCCAGGGAATCCTCTATGAGAGGTGCTACCTCATCTGGTGCTATGAACTTAGGAAATGGAAACTATAATAGATGTGCAAGATAAACATCCATGCACCCATCATCTGCAACATCAGCAAGATAATCCCATACAAGTAAAATTATCTAACAGATCTCAAGCTGTGTAGTCTCATATGCCAACCAAGATCCCCACTATGGCTCCTCATCATGGATCCGAGTGTAAGTAGTCAAATCTTGAGACATGCCCTGAATCCAACCATAGTGCCTGAGGACATGAGTAATAATGAATTTCTCCACAATATAATGCGTCTGACTGATAAAATATCTACTCTAGAAGAAATAAGGCATCTGCCACCTATCTGAGGTCTAATCCTCACAATCTAAATATTGTCTCCACTTGACCACTTTGCTATCATCAAAAACTTGATTCCAGTATTCCATCTTACCCAGATGTGGCTGCTGGATGAATCCTAAATACATATATACATATGCCTCCTTTGGTACTCTTTTTCTATCTATAATCAACCATGTCATTAGGATGTGATCCTAGGCTCAGATCTGTAATATCAAAATCCCCACAGTCATACTCTAGGAATACTCATACATGATCTCGTGTAACTCTCTATACATGTGGGCCAATATGAAACTCCCCCAGCCAAATCTACGAGAAGAGACAACCATCTTCTCTAATGTCTCTACCTAGCCACACATGAATCTATGTTATCCTCTATCGTGCATCAATATACCTCCAATCAATCTAGCAAGATATATAGGCAATCGATCATAGTGATCGCACATATATTCCCAAGTCAGATATCGGTGGACTATGGATGGATCTGCAAAGTATCTTCATGCAAAGAAATCACTATGACAGAGTGCAAATCAAACCGAACCTCTCGACCCATCACTGGAATATGCATAATCCACCATACATCCTCTGAGGTGATGGTCATATTGTCAGTCAAGAGATGGAAGGTGTTGTGCTCTGAATGCCATCTCTTAGCCAAAGCAGTCAACAACCCTCAATTTACCCTAATATCAGGTAAATCTATCAATGAAGTCAATCCAAGATGCCCTATAATCTGAATCCCAGTGTCTATCAATAAATGGGATAAGGCAAGGACTCATGCAAGATGAGGTCCTAAAAAATGCACAACCTCAAAATCAATCTGTGAAAGAATGTAATTAGAGGTTTACATCAGTATCCTAGATAAGGTAACTACGCAGAAAATGTAACAGTTAAGTCTTTTTGGCCTTTAGAAAGAGGAAAAATAGTCAAAATTGGAAAAAACTAACTCCTATGCAGAAAATGACACTATTTTCCCAAGTGTGATCTTGCATACCAGATGTGATTCATAATTTACTGGATGCGATGGGGAATTTGGGAAATGATCATGAATTGACAGGATGTGACGTAGGATACCGAGTGCCATCCTATTTTCACAGGATGTGACACAATGCAAAAGATGGACAAAATTTACAAGAAACAATGTTATACTGCCTAACAAGATGTGGTCCTGATTTAATAGGATGCAATCTCAAATTCTGCAAGAAAAATGGATGCAACATGGGATTAAATAGATGCGATCCAGGACTCGAGATGCGATTCAAAACTAAAAGGCTCCTAACTGCTGCAAAAAGAGACAAAATTAAAAACAAAAAGCGTAAAAAGGTAGGTATCGATGTACTCATCGATTGTGTGTAATGGGTCAAGTGTTGGTGTCGAAGTGCTAGCTCAAATCAATGTCTCTCCATGGGGACCTCTTCTCAGCAGAGCTCTGGATTTATTATGAATGAAAGTGAAAATGAATGGGTAAAAAGAAATTTTTGAGACTTATATTAACCTTTTTGAGTTGTCTTGAAGCTCCAAAACTCTCCCCAAGCTATCAAAATTAAATTTTTTTCCTCTCAGATCTATCAGGAATGAAATGGAATGCATGGGGGATGTTTTAACAACACAGCCAAAATTTTACAAGAGTCTCCCAAAAATGTAGAATTGCTCTATATGTTCATAAAATGATTCGCAAGCTTTACGCAATCAGTTTTTTGGGTAATCTATCAAAAAAATGCACATTATTCGTCATAATCTTGGTCCTACATCATGTTATCAGACTCAAAATTTATATTTTCAAGTAGTCAACTTGGTAAAATTATGTTTTCTCTTAATAGACTTTCGCTTCGTCACATCTTCTAATTGCTTCTTTCTTGATCTAATCAATTTGTTCCATTGATCTATCATTCTATAGGGCAATTTAATTCTATTTTCTTTCATTCCATTCCCAAGGGGGAATGATCACACTTAAAATCAATCAAATTCTTGGTCAAAAAGCAAAAAAACTAACTTCATCATCAAAAGACTGGGGCCATGGCAGTTTCCTTTGATCAAGTTGGGACTGTTGGATAGAAGGCTTCAGCACTAAATAAGCCAGATATCTATGCCTATAAATTCTCATATCTTTATCAAGCTCTCAGCAACTTTGTACTGACCTTCATTCAATCAAGTTCGGAGTCAGTATTATCAATTCTTGTTTGATCAAGTTTAGAATTGATACTTCACAGCTCTTAGAACCTTCATACTAAGATTCATTCAATCAAGATCAGAGTCAGTATTATCAATTCTTGTTCGATCAAGTTTAGAATTGGTATGTTTAAGATCTTTGTTTTATCAACCTTTTTTCGATCAAGTTCAAAGTTGATACTACTAGTCTTAGTTCAATCAAGTTCAAAACTGATCTCATTGGCTATTTCATTCAATCAAGTGCAGAATTCTTAAACTTTTTGAAGTCAACATTAGACATTCTTTGAATCAATGTGCTACTTGCACATCAATTCAAAGAAGGGCAAATGTAACCACCCTAATTTGGTCTATTATAACCAGAGACCCTATTTTTCCTAAGTGTTATCATACCCCTAATTATGTCAAGACAACTATTCAATTATTGACATAATTCATTAAAATCAATTTAATCTCCTAAAATCAAAGTGATTTCATCATTAACTCACATTAATTACATTGGCCTATTTAAATCAAATCAAAAAAATTAAATACTTGGCTAAATTAATTAATTAAAGGGAATTAAATAAATCTCCTAATTACAACTCATCACTTGCACATGGAAAGTCAATCCATTATCCAATGAGAGTTCACTCACTTGGATCACTCACATGGATCACAAAAGATTCAATCTCCACCTCTCTTCACAAATCAATCTCAACCACTCATTCCTCAAATTATTCTATAAAAGGATTGAATTTTGAGCTCAATTGCCCCCAATTCTTAGAATTTCAATTATAATCTTATGCTACTCTAATTTTCTAGAAATCTAAATGCATTCTTAGTTCATAATTTCATATAATTTCACAAGCTTCTTTGGTGCATTAAAATGAACTTTTCATTGAAATTTAGTTTGATTTCTCATTGAATCTTCCATTCTAAGCTTGTATATGTCACTAATTTATTTATAACCTGAGGACAATTATAGAATTTTCACACTCTTCTTAGATAGGAAGCAATATGTCAGTTTTGGTGGTTTTCATATGCTTTTCCTTCAATATTTCATGTTTTAATCACTAATATAATGACATATTGAAGTGTTGTGTTGCAACTTGCAGGTCTAATAAATACACACACAGGCATAACAAGATCTTAGAATCTCAGGGTTAAGCAAACCACCTACAGAAAGAAAACTACCCTATAGCACACAATAAAAACACACAAACTACAGAAAGAAAGAAACAAAAAAAAACATATCTACAACCTACTGTTCATGGATATTAATAACTTCACAAGAATTAAAATTTTAGGAATTGTCCATGAAATGGAAATTCTAAAATACTTCCAATCAAATCCTTGAGAATGTAAGAATCATAACCCCACGTACTATCAAAAATGTATAGTCCCAGCCAAATAGGATCAAACTTAATATGTTTTCCTTTATCCTCTAGCCTTGCATTCCACATCACGAGTACCAAATCACCAATCTCAAAATTCCTTACAGTGGTTCTTCTGTCATATCAATTCTTACATTGGAGCTGCAGCTTGACATTTTGACATTTTTATCATGTGTCTTCCTCCTTGATTCATCCAACTGTATCAAGTCATCCATCTTGATTCTCATTTCATCATTCAATTCCTTATCATAAATTTGGATAAACTTCTACATCTGTAATAAATTATTTTGTGGCAACCTAGTATGTATACCATATACTAGGTAAAAGGGCGCACAACCAATATATTTCTTCATTGTCACTCTATCAGCCCACAGTGCTTGTTGTAACTTTGAATCCCAAGCCTTTTTATTTTTATCCAACACTCTTCAAATTTTTTATCAAGCTTTTAATTTTTGGATTCAGCTTGGCCATTTCCTTGTGGGTAGTATGGGGAGGAAAAGCAATTTGGGTCCCATATAGCTGGAAGAAATTTTTAAATTCTTCAAATCTAAAGCACATTGCATTATCTACCACTATAGTTTTTAGGCAACCAGACCTAGTGAGTATTTTTTGCAACAGAAAATCAATTACAACCTTATTGGTGGCTATCTTAGTGGGAATAGCTTCAACCCACTTAGTAAAATAATTAGTCGCCACTAGAATCAATGAGTGACCTCCACTAGATTTGTTAGAGATTTCTCCAATAAATTCCATTCCCCATTTTTGAAAAGGTGCTTCAACTGTGACAGGTTTTAAAGATAAGTTTCCACCAAATTTGAGCTTACCTGCAAATCTTTGGCAACCATCACATTTTTTATCAAAATTTTGAGCATCCTTAAAAATGGTAAGCCACCAAAAAATAGATCTCAAAATCTTATGTGTAGTGGTTTTAGCCATGTAATGGCCCCCACATACACCATTATGTATTTTTTCTAACAGGTCTCTGGACTTGTTATGTTCTACACATTTCAGCAAGACTCCTTCATTTCTTCCCCACCACAACTCACCTTTCACACTAGCACACTTAATAGCATACAGCTTGACTGTTCTCTTTTTATTTTCATCTATCTCACAAGGAAAAATCATTCTCTGAAAGTATCCAATAATATCTTTGTACCATTCAAAACAATCCATATCACAAATGTAAGGCCTTTTCTCCTCTTCTAGCATGTTTACATGATTAGCATCCAAGTTTCCCATAATTTTTTTTAGTCCTAGGCCTTTAACCAAATTTGTGATCTGAATGTCTATATTGAATTCTTGGATTCTATTTATCCATCTACATCTTCTACCTTAGACCTCCTATTGTAGTAGAATGTCCTTCACAATAGCACTAGGAACATAACCAACTGTAATTTCTCCCACAGAGTAACATATAAAATCCTTAACAACATTGAATAAAGAATATGCCTACTTCTCTATGATGTCATATTTCAATTTTGTTGCTTGTAATGACTTGCTGAAAAAGAAAATGGGTTGTTCAAAACCCTCTGAGTTCTTCTGTAACAATACTGCAACAACAATATGGTATGCTATAATTAGGTGTCCTCAAGACAAGGGAATCCTTGATAGCTTTCTTAATGTTTAAAAAAGCTTTAGATGCTTCTTCATTACATTCTACCTTAGCTCCTTTCTTAAACATTTTATAAATAGGAGTACTGGTTTCTGCAAAGTTTGTAATAAATCTTCTCAAAAAATTTACTTGTCTAAAAGGGACTGAATGCCTTTGACATTCTTAGAAGAGGGACCTTGTCAATGGAAACAACCCTTTCAGGGTCAATCCTGACTCCATCCTTAGACACAATATTCCCTAGAAGCTTTCCCTTTGTGACCCTAAAAGAATATTTCTTTGGGTTAAGTGAAACCCCATACTTTAAAGCTCTTACAAAAAAAAATTCAAGATGAACATAGTGTTGATCTTCCTTTGCTAAATTGGCTATAAGATCATCTTGGTACACCATGAAGAATTTATTACTAAAACTTGCAAACGCCACATCCATGGCTCTCTAAAGAGTTGCCCCAACATTTCTCAAGATAAAATGCATTCTAACATATACATAAGTACCCCATGGTGTGGTAAATGTAGTCTTGAATTGCTCATATTCCTTAACCATAACTTGGTTATATCCTGAAAATCCATCCATCATTGACATTAGTTCAGACCCAGTGACTCTATAACTTGGTTGTATCCTGAAAATCCATCCATCATTGACATTAGTTCAGACCCAGTGACTTTGTAACATGGCTTCCAAGTTGGGGAATCCATAATTGTCCTTCAATGAATTAATGTTCAAATTTCTAAAATCTACATAGAGTCTGATGTCTCCATTTTTTTTTCTTACTGGAACCAAGTTTGATAACCATGTTGAATGTTTGATGGGTTTTATAATTCCAGCATCTCTCATTTTCTTCAACTCATCTTTCACCTTTGGTTCCAAAGTGGGATTAACATATCCCAATTTTTGTCTGAAAGGCTTTGTGCCTTCCTTCAAGGGAATCTCACGTTGAAAGAGATCTTCTCTATAGGTCGTTAACTCATTATAAGACCCTGTAAAAACATGCCTATACTTCCTGAGAAGATCAGTTAATAACTTTCTAATTTTAGGAGACAACTTCCTACCAATATATATATATATATATATATATATATA
>MU225072.1:2154811-2176961 GCA_018584345.1 Thuja plicata
GGATTTATCCTTATTATCAAATTCTCTCTCCAGAACAACTAATCCCTTTTGAACTCTATTTGATTTTAACTGTAGGACTTCGTTACCAAAAATAATATCTTTACCATCCAAGGTTTCCACACATCCACTGAAATCCATCTCCTTGCTTCCAAAGTCTACTTCATAATGTAAGAATCTCAAAATATCTAAAACATCTTAAAAAGCATGTCAACTTTCAACATTATCTAGTATGGAAGGCCTAGATTGAACCTCTATCTTAGAGATTCCTACAAATGTGATATCTTCTAGCCTCAAATAAATATTGGCTAGAAAATATGCCATTATATTTTTTCTTCTATCCATCTAGTCAATAATGAATGCATCAAAATTTTCCAACTCATCCCAAACAACATTTATGTAATTCTTTAGTATTTGGTTCTTTGAAGAATACTTGGATCTAATTTGAGATACTACTAATTCAAAATCTCCAATTACTCTGAGGATTTTTATTCCATGTCTTGAGGCCAACCTCAATCCAATCAACAAAGCCTTATAATCTACAACATTATTTGTACATTTAAACAATAAAGTGAAAGAAAATTTGAAATTCTTACCACTAGGAGCTATCAACAAAACTCCTACACCAACTCCCTCCTTAGAGCTTGCACCATCAAAATACATAACCCATAAGTTACCTTGGTTTGTTAAATTATTTTTATCTTTAGATAAAAGCACATGATGAACTTTTCCTTCAACCTTTTTGTCTTGCACTTGGAAAGAACCAATATCAGTGTTCAAAAAAAAATTCATGTTATCATCTTCTTCTTCTTCAATCATGTGAGAAGTTCTAGTTTCCCAGGACACTTTGACATTTTCACTAGCAATTTTGAAAGTTGCAAAGGATAAATCACATTGAATAATCCCACCCATTGAAACACTCCACTTTCTTGATAATAAAATTCCATATTGGGGAGGAATATCAACAACTAAGAAACTCATTGTCAGCATTTTGTCAGGATATTCAGCCAGCTTATAAGGCAGATCTTTGATAGTATCAATGACAGGTAATTCTCTAGAATCCATTGCCTGACATCTTCCATGGGTAGTATCAACATGCAATCCCTTACTACCTATGGAAGACACTAATGATTCTCAATACTCAGACAAGCATGAAATTACAAAAGTGTTTCTATGCAAGGACCTAAAATCTTTTTTTTTGAAAGGAAAACCTAGGCTTTACCAATTTTCTTCAAAATAATGAAGAGAAAAACAAAGACCTGCAATCACAAGTATCTAGATTCAAACATGCAATAAGTAATGTAGTTTGAATGAAGGATAAATAAAACATAGAAACAAAGAACCCACAATATTGCACCTGAATCAATGAGAAGGAACTGTTATATCTGTATAACCAATGCTGAAAAATATATGCTACAAAGTGTTCTTACAATCTATTCACAAGTATGTAATGTGCAAAACATATGAGCCAAGAAGAAGACCCTCAAAAATGAGGTGAAAATACAATAAATATGCCATAGATCTGAAAGGGTCAGATGCATGAGAAAACCCACCAAATCAGGAGCTAAACTGTCAGCAACTGAAGTCTAAGTGACCCATAAAATCCTCCAAGCCATGAACAACTGAAGTGCCACTCAAAAATACCCCAAAACTGCTCAAAATCTCCTAAAATCATGCATAAACTATGGAAGTCAAATGTGAGAACAAATCCCACCAAAATAGGGATATAACTACAAAAAAACTATGACCAAACTGCTAAGAAAGGCTCCCCAGCTAATGCTAACTGATAGGAAACTCCAATATAACTCCAAAAGAGTTCCAAGGTGTTGGAAATAGGCCTTAACTACCCAATAACTGATTCAAAACAAAACTTCTCTCCTTAGCTGACCAAGAGATAAGCACACAACTACGGTTAACCCCTAGAAAAGCATGACACAACTAAGGCAAACTCCTAGAAAACAACCTTTCTACTTGCACCAAGCATAATTAATAATTATTGCCTTATAATTGTGACAAATGATTATTATTATCCACAACAAACGTGCAACAAAGAAACTCCGCCAAGAACTTAATTTTTTTAATTAATTATTACCTAATAATATTCCAATATATTTAATTTTAAAAAATCAATAATAAAATTATTTTCTCAAAATTAGATATATCAAAATATAATTAAGTAATATTTGACAAGTAAATTTTACTCAAATTTGTTATTAATTATTAAAACATACTATACTATACTTAATTTCTAAAACAAACATTTTACACTATGTTTATTTAAGCTTTTCTTTTAAATTTAACAAACTTAAAAGAAAAACTTAAATAAACATAATATAAATTAAAATTTTGAAAGTATATAACTTAATGAACATTTTACAACAGTATTCAATAAATTATATACTTTAAAAATTATAATTAATATTATGTTATTTAAAATAAATCTCTTATGAACACAAACTAAAATTCTTTATTAAATACAAACTTGTGAATTAATATATATCATTTTCAAAAGAAATCATATATATTAATACATAACTTCGTATTTAATAAAGAATTAGTAATGTATTAAATTTTCCTAAAGACCAACCTAAGGTTGACGTCAACTATTCTTAAGCAAGGGAAACACTAGACTAAGAACTTAAAAGAAAGACAAGATCATAATGTAAAACCAAAACATAAACTAGGGAAAAAAGCCTTCATGCCATGGTTGATATAGGGTAAAAACCATAAAACCAAAACACTTTCTCATTGTCTCTTGTTCATTTTGCATGCTATTGCTCTGCTCTCCTTTCTTTGGTGGCTAGGGTTTGAGAAATAAGACGTTGCATGTTTCTACCTTATGAAATCCATTACATGGAAAAATGACTCTTACTGCTCTTGAAATGCTTCTCTATTTGACTCATACTTTGCGCTTTACCATAAAATCCATGGTTTCTCTTCTTTGTTTGGAGTTCTTATTCATTTGTTGTTGAAATGAGCTATCTTCGTGGTGAAAGAAGCTACAACAAAGTGGATTCTAGTTGTAAATGTCTATGCTCTCTTCCAACCACTATCATGAGGGTTTAAAGTTCAAAATGTTTTTGTTTTCTGGTGTATGTTGCTGCATGCGAAACCATGAACTCTGAATGTCACTACTCTGCAAGAGGTTTTCCTTTTTTTTCCTTCTCTTTGGAAACATTTTGTTGGTTGTAGTAAAATTATTTTCCTTGTTCTGGCCTCCACTAAGGGTTTACAAATGAAATAGTAATATGCCACCACTACTCTCCTCTCTCATGGTGGAAACTTGCAACCCACGGTTTTGAATAGAAACCATCTCCTCTACATGCTTTCATGTTTGAAAATTTTAATGTATGGGCTTCCTTGAAGATCTGAAAATACAACAGAATAAATGACTGTCTTTGTATTTCTTGGTCATGTCTCCTATGGCTTGGAAAACTCTAATAATATAACTCATATTTCTTAGGCCATGATTCTATATTTTCTCTTGCAAACAAAAAATAAATGGATCTCTGCTATAAACAAGTACATCTTCATTTTTCCCCTTTTTCTCTATACTCTAAACTTTGTTGCATCCCTATGGCATGACACCCACTTCCCTCTACAAATTTCTTGAAATTCTTTGTGTCATCATATGAGGGTTTCATTATTTGACATTTCTGGAAACTAGGTTTCCATTGGGATGCAAATAAATAAGTTGCTACTCTAGAAATCACTTGGGAGGTCCTAGCATGTGCATTTTTGTCATTTGATTCTTTGTATAGAGATGATTGAACTTGAATGTTGATCCTCACTATGAATACTATAAATATATATGATCCATTTGTTGCTTGGTATGACTACAACTATATAATGATGATCCCTCCTCTTGAAAATGCTTGGAACTTCCTTCCACTAGAGACTGCTATAATATTTTAGAGAGCTTTTATGCTCTGCTACACTTATTATTGACTATCTTCTTATTGTATCTTTTTACTGAACAACTTGAATTTAATCTCTTAAAAGAATATTATTTTCATAATTGAAAACAAGCCTTGCAATGTATGACTATTTCTTTATCATTCAAAAACATACCTTCAATCTGGAGAGGCACTATACTATTAACTTAATTGATATCTTTGTTGTTATGTTCCATGTGGCTTTTATATTTCTGTAAGAATTCTTCTGTAACAACATTAGCAACAATTACTATAACCATCTTATGATTCATTGTACTTATACTTGTAAAGTGTGGAACTCTGTCTTCAATCATTTCAACCTGGATTGGGTGAAACCTAATAACTTTCATGACATGGTAAAACAATGGTATTTCCCCTTTAATGGTAAAGAAGCCAAAGACCTTTGGAGGTTGTTTCTTCCTCACTTCACCTGGAGAATCTAGAAGGAGAGAAATAACATAATTTTCAGAGAAAAAATCTCATCCTATGAGATTGTGGTGAATTGCATTTGTAGAAGTTTGCTGGAAAATTTTAAAGGTTCTTTCCCTAGGGACTCCCCCTGTAAGAACACTCATACTTTAAATGATATTCTTAACAAGAAAAATCAAGGGTATAAAGACAAGGATTCTAATTTGAGGGAAAACACTAGATGGTCTACTCCACTGATTGGCTGGGTCAAAGGTAACTTTGATGGGGAAGCTAAAGGGAATCCAGGAAGAGCTGGAGTGGGAGGCATAATAAGAGACTCTACTGGAAATTGTCTGGGAGCTATTTCTTCCCCTCTGGGAATTCAGACAAATAATGTTGATGAAGCGATGGCAGCCCTTCAAGTCGTAATGATGGTTAAAGAAATGGGTTATTCAATTTTTTGGTTGGAGGGAGACTCACTAAACATAATAAACTGTATTAAGGGTAAGAATGAGGCTTCCTAGAAAATTAGCCACATAATTGATAAAATTAAATCCTTAATGCTTATTTTTAAAGAAAGTCACATAACTCATGTGTTTAGGGAAGGAAATAAGCTGGCAGATGGCTTTGCTAATGTGGGGGCCCAAATTTACATCACCTAATCATGGAGAGGGGAAATAGATCTCAATATAGAGATTTTATGTCTTATCAGGTATGATAAGATTAACCATATTAAAGGCTCAATTAATAATCATAATTAATGATGAGTAGATCACTTAAGATTAAGAGTGATGATAGCTATCAGTTGAGGGACGTGAGATTCATGAAGAATGTGACTCCACTTGGTTTGTGGGTTTTAGCTATCATTTTGAAACGGAAAAATCACAACAGTCTTGCATTTATGCCCATTCACTCTCTGAAAGCTCAAAACTCTTTGAGTATAATGGGTGGTGGTCTAAAGAGGGAGGAGCCGATGGACTATACAAAGTGGAAACAAAAGAAAAAATTCTAGAAGAGGCTAAAGAAGGGTGGTGTGACCCAATATTTGGAGAAGCTGCATGGACGGGACAAAGAAATAACTAAAAAATTTGCAGACGGCTGGAAGAACACAAAGTTGAATATGTGGGGTAAGTATTTTACTTTGACCATGAGCATAATTTCAGAAATTATGGGTCTTTCCTCTGAAGGCATGAAGTTTTACAGGGATAAAAAATGCATTGGGACTTAAGCTTTCAAAATCTTCCCAAAAATTGAAGAAGAAGAAGCCCTTTTGAGAAAAGGGACGGGTGATTATGTGGACATTAACAAAATTAAGAGTCACTGGGATAAAATTTTGATAGTGATGATCGATTATTTCACCCTGGATGGTTGCTACTCCAAAATTTACAACCTTCATTTTGTTCTTGCAATTAATTTTAGGTATAACAAAAAGGTGTCTTTTCCCTTCTATCTCTTGAGCTCATTGAATAACAATGTCATGGAGAATAGGAAAAAATCTAGCAACCCGGTGCTTCATCAAGGGCTTATTTTGTTAATCTCAAAATACCCAAGAAATCAAATCTCAAAACCCATTCCCAAAAGGGTTAAAGGGAATACTAAGAAAATTAAGCTCGATAGTAAAAAGGAGAACCAGAAGAAAAGGGTAAGGAGTAAGAAAAAGGAGAATCTGGAAAGGCAGGAGGAGATTGAAGACCAAACCCTTAATAGTCAGGGTAATGAAGAAGAGATTCAGGAAAAGGAGAAGGAGGAAACACCCGTGACTAAAGAGG
Organism: Thuja plicata; assembly: GCA_018584345.1. Classification (NCBI taxonomy): domain Eukaryota; kingdom Viridiplantae; phylum Streptophyta; class Pinopsida; order Cupressales; family Cupressaceae; genus Thuja; species Thuja plicata. The sequence goes on from MU225072.1 coordinate 2,160,921, forward strand.
AAGCTCAAGAGATAATTGAGGAGGATGTGGTGAAAGATAAAGATGAACAGGTTAATAAGGAAGACACCTAGATAAATGAGGAGGAAATTCCCTTGAATGATGAAGATGAGAACAAGGGAAATGAAGCCGGTAATCAAGAAATGGAAAAAGAAGAAGAAAAAGAGGGAGATGACAAGTAGGAAAAAAATGAGGATGCGAATGATGGTAAGGACAAAGAGGAGCAGATAGAGAAGCCAAATTTGAAGGCTGGTAATAGGAAAAAGAAAAGACAGAGAATGGACCCTGACCAAAAAACTATGGTAGGGTTTGAAATTGATGATAGAAATCCAAAGAGCAAGGAAGATCATGGAGCCAGCATGGAGAATTGGCTTAGTGAGGAAATGAAGGACATGAAGCAGCACCTGAATAAAATGCAAGAAGCTATGGAGAAGGATTTTCTGACTAAGGTAAAAAATAACAACAAAGATGAGGAAATTACAGCCAGAGTCAATGCTCTTGTGGAAGAAAAGATGACAGACATGAAAAATCAAATCAGCCACAATGGGCATATGATAAGTATTATTCTCGAGCATAGTAATGTAGGGTCTAAAGTCTCTATTCAAAATCTCAAAGCATTATATGCTTACCTGGAGAGTATTCTGCTAGAAAATACTACTATCACTATAGATGACAAAGTTGGGAGCTCAGGCCCGGGTACCAGAACAAAAGTGGCATTAAAATGAAAATTCAAGAGATTCCAAAAGAGGTGAAAGCACTAAAGGAGTCCATTGATAAGATGGAAGACATTTAGAAAGAGGCTGAGGAAGCCTATGAAAGTATGAAGTAGCTTTTATCTATTCTAGTATCTACGCTGGAAGTTGTGCTGGAAACTGTGTTTCTTTTTGGCAGTTTTTTGTTTTCCTTTTTAGGGTTTTGGGTGTTCATTGGGGTCCTACTTTTTTGTTCGTAGCAGGCTATCTATGTGTGTAATGGTTTTTGATTCTTATCTCTAGTACTCTTTTGTAAAAGGTTTTGGGTTCCTTTCAAAACCTATTTTTACCTTAATCAAAAGCATTAGCAACAATTACCTTTGTAACTCTTCCACCTTGTAATTACAGTTCACACCACACTTTTGCACAGAGTTGTTGATCATAACTTGGTTGGAGTAACTACTACTTTTTCAAGGCTTCTTTGAAAACTTTTCTCCTTTCTGATCCCTTTGTCCACCACTCTTTACTATAGCTTTGTTTCTCAAAATTGGACTGCTATTTTTAACTATTGTTTCCCCGACAACTGTGATTGTAGCTCACATGTCATTTGATCATGCCAAGGCTTCTTTAAATTGTTGATCCCCTCTAAGATACATTACACTACTACTAAATAAGAGTGTTTATCCATAATATTTAAACAAAAAAAACTACTACCTTATCACTAGTATATTTGAGACCTCTTTCTAATGGCTATGCATTGCAATTCTGACACTACCCCATCGGGAAAGCGACACAGACCGGTGTTACAATTTTGGTGTCTGAATTACTGATGGCTAGTATTTCCATCATTATTGTGATGGTATAAACCATCTCAATATGCACCGGCTACAATGGTTAACATGTCGTCGTTACACATTATGAGTGTCACAATTATGATAGGTATGTGACAGATTTGTTGTCCATGTGGTGTCCAACTATCTGATTATTCCAAAATCTTGATGTCGCATTTAGTACTTTGGCATCAGTCATTCTCTAAATACCATTGCAATTACAATGGTATTGACTATCACATTATACACCAGCTAGAATGGTGAACCCCTCATCGTTACACATTATGAGTGTTGCAAGTATGACGAGTGTGCGATGGATATGTTATACATGTGACATCCATCTGTCAGATTATTCTAACATCTGGATGTCGCATGTAGTGCTTTGGTGTCGGTCATTCTCTAAGTAACATCACAATTGTGACGGTATGCTATATTTAAAAAAATAAAAAATTGTTGTGTATGGATGGAGTGAGACCTTAAAATATTGAGCTTCTCTTTGTTTTGAGAGTAGTTTAACATTCTCTACTTAATAGAACCAACCACGTGAAGGTGGAAGCTCGTCTGGCCCCTCCTAGGATCCTCTTATGACCCTTTACAACACTTTAAGACCTCTAAGATGTATTCTTAGGGATCTTAAAGGGTCATAAAGGGTCATAAGGGTTCTTGGGACACAATAGTTGAGAAACATAAATGTAGTCATCATGGTCACAATTCTTTGGAGACACTACTCAATTATTTTGTGTCTCCAAAGAATTGTGACCATGATGCCTACATTTATGTTTCTCAGCTATTGTGAGATTAAAATTCTTCTAAAGAACATGTCGTGTCTATGTGGAACTGCATAGTGTGCGTGTGTATTTGGGTACCTGATAAGAGAGACACAACACATCAATAAGTAATTGCATTAGTTCAAAAGGGTTAAATAAGCATGTAAAACCAACTAATATCAACCTATTGCCTTCTAACTAAGAAGAGCATGATTAGTAACATAATAGCCCTTAGATTATGCTAAAATCAGTGACATATACGACCTAGCATGAAGGATTTCAGTTTAAAAACAAGCTAAAAGATGAGAAAACATGCATTCTAGCTCTAAGAATGGAAATAAGAACAATGTAAAAGCATGAAATAAGAAGTGAAATATGTATCTAAGATTAATCTAACAGCATAACATTGCATTTAGGATATGATTTGAAGGCTTATTTTATCTCAAAAATGGCTTCTATTTATAGAAGAATGAGAGAGAGAGAGAGAGAGAGAGAGAGAGAGAGAGAGAGGGTGGAGTAATGAGTTGAGGGACTCATTAATGGAGGTATAAGAGCCAGTAATGCCTTGGGCATTAATAAGGCATGGAGGAGACATAGGCTTAAGGCATCTTCATTAATGAGAAATTAATGAAAGCCTTAAAGAAGCAAGGGAAGGGTGTAAGAGGGTGGCTTGAGAAGGTGGACTTGAGAAAGTGGACTTTCTCAAGTGGGTTGAGTTGTTAAGCATTCCTTAATGGAATGTGACAACATTAGGAAGGGGGTTAGGGTTAGAATCAGGATTAGGATTAGATTAGCAAGGGTGAATGGGTCAAGAAGGGTTAGAACCCAGGGTAGAAGTGGTTGAGATAGGTTAGGTTGTGGTTTAGGAGAATATTAATTAAATGAATTAAACTTATTTAATTCATTTCAAAAATATAGGAATTAATTATTTAAACAATTTAATTACTTTTTAATAATTAGGGGACTATAGCCATTTTAATTAAATTAAATAGGCTAGGGGAATGGGTTAATTGCTAGTGGGTCATGGATTTAGGGATTTATTTAATTCCTTTATAATTAAATACTATAGCCATGTTTGATTTTGATATGATTTGAATGGTTTGAATTGATTTAAATTATATGGCTATAATAGTTAATATAAATTAGTGATAAAAATCACCTAGGATATTAAATTGATTTGAAGAATTATGCCAAGTAGTAACGGGGTCGTTTGGAAATAATCAAGGGTATGATCACACTTAGGGAAAATAGGGTCCATAGTTGCAATAGACCAAATTCAGGTGGTTACATTTGTCGCTCTTTGAATTGATGTGCAAGCAGCGCATTGATTCAAAGAAAGTTTTTGATTTTGACTTCAGAAAGATTGAGAATCGTGTTCTTGGTTGTCGAATGAAATGTTGATGAGATAAGTCTCGTACTTGATCAAACAAAACTAATAGAGTTGATTTTGAACTTGGTTGTCATCCAAAGATCAAATGCAATATTTTTTAAAGATATCAATTCTGAACTTGGTTGTCATCCAAAAAGTGAGTATGAAGCTGCCAGGAGTTTAATAAAAATATTTTAAAATGAGGAAACATAAGATATCTAGCTCATGAGAACCAAAGATTTCTATCCCACAGTTTTGACTTTAGTCAAGGAAAATGTTATGCCCCTAGTTTGTTTGATAACGAAGTCATTTTAATGTTGTTTTGAGCAAAAAATAAATAAAAATTGATGATAGTGTGATCATGCCCCCTCGGGAACGAAATCAAAGGAAAAGAATAAAATCTCTCAGTTTTGAAAGAACGTATCACTTGCAGGGAGCGGTTAGGACAAGAAAGAATAGTGTAGAAGAAGTGGGAAAGAAGGTGTGTTTAAAAATAAAAACATGATTATCAAGTTAATTATGTGAAAATGGGGATGATAAGACTGATAAAATGATGTCAGACCAAGATGTATGATCAAATGTGCAGTATTGACCAATGTTTGGAACAAATGAAGCAAATTTGTAAATTTTTGAAACTGTCACAAAAATAGTATGGTGCTGCTGAAAACATCATAGGCACCTTCAATTTGGTTCTCAATTGATCAGAAAGAGAATAGAAATATATTTGTAGTTGTCTGGGAGGAGTTTCGAAACTCCTAAATGTCTCAAAAGACCCATATAAGCATCCAAAATTACCATTTCACTATTCATTTTCACTTTCCTCCATAGAAATTCAGAGAGCTCTGCAGAGAAGATGGTAGTCCCTATGAGGAAGCACCATTTTGAGATGAGCCATCGACATCAGCGTCCAGCCGACTACCCACCGCTGGTAAGTGCTCGATAAACTACCCTGTGAATTTTGCAATTTTCAAATTTATGCATTTTTGTGGCTTTTAGAGCCCTTCCAACTTAGGATCGCATGGATCGCATCCGAGATTCCAGATCGCATCCTATGAATCCCACGTCGCATCCAGTTTTTCCCAAATCACATCTGATTTTTTTGAATTCCTATGTTGCATCTGATATTTCTTGGATCACATCTAGTTTTAGTGTTTTTACCATGTTTTCAAGGGAAATCCATCAGTGGGTCACATCCCATTTTCTTAGGATCACACCCCACATCCCATATTTTAGGGATCGCATCCAGTAAACGCAGTCGCATCCTATATTTCTAGGATAACATCTAGTAGAAAACTTAGAATTTTAATGTGTTTGACCTGTTTGTGTCCTGCAAACTGTGAAATGACTTAGTTGATTAGGAATATGCCCCTGTAATGTAGATAGGATACTGATGTATAGCTATTTTTGTTCAAAACAAGCCCAGTTTGAGGTAGTCACTTTTTGTGGCACTTATCCTGCATGTGTTCTTGCATTGTCGGGACATTTGTCAGATGATGAGCAGACGATTGTGATCCAATGTGGATTGTGCTCATTGATGGGTTTACCCGAGATTAGGGTAAACCATGGGTTGTTGACTACTCTTGCCAAGAGATGGCACTTAGAGCACAACACCTTCCATTTACCTACTAGAGAGATCATAGTGACACCTGAGGATGTCTGGAGGATACTGCGTGTATCGATGGTTGGTCATGAGGTACGATTTGAGTCAACGGTGGCTATGCCAATTGGCACTGCATAGAGATATTTCCAGGATGACACAATAGACCGAAGATATCTATCATGGGACTACATAGTCGATCATTATGATCAATTATCTATTTATCTAGCAGGTCTGGTAGGCAGCATCATTATGCTAGATAGGGGCTAGCATAAATTTATGGTCAGCTAGGTAGATATGATCGAGTAGATGGTGACCCACCATCGGCGATTTGCTTGGGGGAGTTGTATCTTAGCTCACATATACTGAGAGCTACATGAGATTGTTTACCATTATACCCGCAGTATGACTGTGGGTATACTTATTTTTCAAATTTGGGCCTGGGAGCACATCCCTGTTACACAGCCGATTGTAGATAGGTAGAGGGTACCTGAGCAGCCCTGTGTGTATATGTATGTAGGCCTTTTTGCAGTAGCCCCATCTAGGCAAGATTGAGTATTAGCATTGATTATTTGATGACATGAAAGAGGTCATATGGCGACCATATCTAGGTTGTGAGGTGTAGACCTTGGATGCCTAGCAGGTGCCATTTTTGTGTCAGAGCAGATATCTTATTGGCTAGACCAGATATTAGAGCTGAGTTTCTAGTTTTTGATTGTGTGTATTTTTTAAGCATCAACATTTCGGATCACACTCTGTGATCCATCATCAGGATGAGAGAGCATTAAGGAGAAATAATGAAACTCAGAAACACACACAATCAAAAACCAGAAACTCAGCTCTAATTCAATGGATTGTGGAAATCTGATTGATTTAATAGACCAAATATGTTATAGAGCATTTTGTGATCACCAAAGTATTGAGGCAGTATGTTCGGCAATAGGGCAGGATGGAGGACATTACAGTATACGCCCACACCAGAGATGAGACACCTCTATGGGGTGCATAGCTGACATGTGAGACCACTCATCAGGAGGTCTGAGATATAGTAGTAGTAGACTGGGATCTTTGGCCAGATGTAGAGGATGCAGGTGTATCTAATGGTTACGCTGCTAAGAGGCTCCAGTACCCATTTTCTTGATTTACTATTCTGGAGGAGATCATTCCTCATATAGAGGAGCTGCTAGACTATGATCCTAATGATCAACCAGTCAGAGGTAGAGGAGGTAGAGACAGGGCTCCTGGTAGACATGGAGGCCGTGATGGTGGTAGGGACGGTGGCAGAGATGGCAGGCGTCCTCCTCCAGATGATGGCCATGATTGTGATCATAGAAGTGGTGGTGGAGAGGCTGTGGATACAAGTGGTTCCAGTGGTAGTGGGTAGGGTAGACGTAAGAGATTTAGATTCATGGCCCCGCGGAGAGATATTGGCCCATTGCTTACAAGTGAGCAGTGGCGTCAGAGGCATCAGGGGGCACCTGAGTAGGATGCAGGCAGAGATGGAGATCCATTATCTAGATGTGAGCAGGAGACATAGTAGCTCCATGCTAGGATCATAGCTTTGGAGGCCAGAGTCACTATTGTCGATGCTCTCTTGGTGGATAGGGATTTATAGCTTGAGCGGCTGAGAGAAAAGAGGGATGCACAAGCCCGGATAGTATTCCATCAGGGATAGAGGACTACATATTATTATTCCCTGTATCACACGGTAGTTACATAGGGTTAGAGAGAACCTTCATTCTCTAGAGTAGCTCAGCAGTCAGAGGGGGCCATGCCTCCTCCAATAGTTCCTTTTGCACCACCACCTCCTCCTCCTCCTGACTAGGGAGAGGGGGCGGGACAGAGTTGATTTTCTTGTATCATCTTTATGACATGTATATTTTTGAGATCATATTTGTATATATGGATCCTACTGAGATCCCCTCTTTTGTATATCTAGATCCTTCTGAGATCCATTTCTGTAGATGACATTCATACATGTATATCTGATTCATTTTGGCGCACTGATACATTGATACTCTTTATGCTTACTGATACATTAATACCCTTTATGTACACTGCGCCATATGTGATCTGTACCATGTTATGATGATATATATCTGACATAGCTTCCTGATTCTAACATGTTTCATGAGTTCTTTTTGCTTTCATAGATGTGGTAAATGTATCTTTTGCACATGTGATGATATCTTGGTCTCTTGATGAGTTAGTTCTTAGATGATAACATCATTTTATGAATGGATGTGATGAGTTATTACTGATATAAATATGTTTTAAATGATACTTATGTGCAAATGCAAATGTATGTTTCTTTTGATTTTCCAGTTATGCCAAATAGATGTATGGATGCACTTAGGATGAAAAAGTAAAAATGCAATACATGGATGCTTTATTATTTTTGTATTTTCTTGTTTTGTCTTTTCAATGAATGCAAAATGCATGCTATGGATATGAAACAATATTTGATATTAGTAATATGGATGATGTAATTAACTTGATGTTTAGAAGAAGATAGAAATCATTTTTGAGCACCAAATTCCTTATGTTGTTATTCCTGTTGTAAATGCACCATGCAATCTCTAAATGCAGCTATATGCAGACTCTTAGGACTTGTCACTGATTTAGCAAATATTGTAACATGTTTATCATCATTGGGCACTTTTTAGAATGGACCACCTAATAGTACAACCATCACTAATACCCACTGATATTATGATAATATGAATACTATATTTTATTATAATGTCAGAAATAGACTTAGGCATCAAGGCATAGAAGCCAGGATAACAAAATAGTCACCTTCCTTTTAATATACCAGATTCTGATTAAGGGAAGATATTGGACCCGCAATGACCTTGAGAATTCATATCCTTGGGTACATTATGATTTGTATACCTTAACGAGAATCTAGGTCAGAAAATAAACAAGGAAATTGTTTCAACTTCACCGTAGTTTACACATAACGAAGATCGAGATATATGCGGCTATCCACCTATAGTGGCAGCTCTTACCATAAACATCCAAGTTAGGTGAAATTTATAGGATCATTTGAAACAATCACCATACATAGAAAATCAAGAAAACATTATGCCCCCAATCCTTGAGACCCTTTGTCTTTGCACAGACGTCATTGAGAAACTAAGAGGACATAATAAATTATCAATTAAGGATCAATCAAATAAAATTTATAACTACTTAGACGCCCCTAGTTGAAAACATCATTAGGAAATGAAAGAATCATAATCAAACCAATATCAAACTATGTGTTTAAGTAGTACTTGTTCATTCATATGTCAAACACAGTAAAGATTCATCAATCAGAAAATCGTAATATAAGCAATGTGGTGTTCCATGTCTGTGCATTGATAGGATAATTCATTCATGTTTGCAATCCAATATATAGCCCTGTAGGAACTCTGTTAATGTAAATGTCATGTCTAGATATGTGATGCGTGAAAAAACACCCTTGTTTTGAAAAGTGACATTGTTTTGCATGTATCAAGAAACATTGTGTCCGCGAGGAAAACCATCCTAGAGAAACCTAGCAACTGCAACCAACTATGCCAACAAACATGCCCCCAGTACAAAATGACTTATTCCTAAGATGTAAAGATAGAAAAATCCCAAGCGAGGATAAGATAGTCATTTAGGAAGATAAAGTCAACATATGTGCACAGGAAAAATTATGAAGGCCTAGTATTAGTAGTGCATTGATAGATGGAGTGTAGAACACAAGTGACACCTGATTGCCAGGTTTTCACCACTTGGAAATATCTTTTATTTTCTTTTTTCTACCAAGATGCCTATTTTACCAGGTGCTCATCAAGGCACTTTTCTCTTTTTCTCTTTTTTTTTTTTTTTGCTTTTTTTGAATGTTTTTGTAGTATCAAGGTTCCTGTTTACCAGGTTTTCACCAAGGATACCCTTTTTGCGGGATCTTTTCCACTATTTTTGGATTTCTTCAGGATCAATTTTCTGAATGTTTTTGGTGTTTTGTAAGAACTTTTTGATGTACAGACTCTGCTAGCTGAACATCAAGCATACAACCACTTCAAATGTAGAGTGTTGATAGGATCTGGAAGAACGTCTCCCTCAGGTGTAGCTAACTGATAAGCTCCAGTCCCAAAGTAGCAATGATAACATAAGGTCCTAGCTAGTTAGGTTCAAACTTTCCTTTCTGCTCCTTGTTAGGCTAGTTTTTAGGATTCTCCTTGAGGACGAGATCTCCTACTTCAAATTTCTATGGTTTAACCTTCTTTTTGTAACCTTTTGACATACGCGCTTGATACACTTTGAGGTGATCGAATGCTTCTTTCCTACGCTCATCTAGTAGGTCCAGAGAAATCACCCTGTCTATGTGGTACTGCTCATCAGTAACAAGACCTTGTAAAGATATCTGCAAAGATGGGATTTCAACCTCAATAGGTAGTACTACCTTAGCACCATAGACTAGAGTAAATGGCATGGCTCTTGTAGGTGTTCAGACACTTGTTTAGTAGGCCCATAGTACCAGATTCAGTTGTAGATGCCAGTCTCTGCCAGACTTGCTTACAGTTCTGTGTAGAATTTTTAGAATATTTTTGTTTGATACCTCAGCCTGTCCATTACCTTGAGGATAATAGATTGAGGAGTAATGTTGAGTAATATGGAACTGTTCACAAAGGTCATCAATGTCTTGATTTCTAAATTGGCCCCCATTATCTGTTACAATTGAGGAGGGTATCCCATATCTACAAATAATGTAGTTCAAAATGAACATAGCCACCTGTTTGCCAGTGGCTTTGATTAGCGGCATGGCCTCGACCCACTTCATGAAATACTCAGTGGCTGTAATGATAAACTTGTGTCCATTTGAAGAGTTGGGATATATTTGTCCAACCAAGTCAAAGGCCCATTGCTGAAATGGCCAATGTGTTATGAAAGGTATAAGTTCTCTAGAAGGAGCATGGATAAGGTTTCCATGTGTCTGGCATTTAAGACATGCTTTTGAAAATTGAATAGCATCTTTCTCCATGGTAGGCCAACAATAGCCTACTTTGAGCAGTTTCTTGGCTAATAAAAAGTCATTCGAGTGTGATCCACATACACCTTCGTGGACATTTTTTAATGCTAGATCAGACTCTTTGAGTTCTAAACACTGAATAATTGTACCATCGAGACCGCGTCAATATAGGTTGTTAGTTATGAGGATGTAACATGATGTTGTCCTAATTAGGGATCTTTTCTCATTTCTAGATAGATTGGCAGGAATGGTTTGGTTGGAAAGGTAAGCAATGATACTGGCATACCGAGAGTGATCTGCAATATATAAGGTACATATTATCTGGTATTCAGGGTTAGAAAAGGCAAGATAGGATATTTCTTCCACCAAGAAGTCATAGCAGAATTGATGCTCCTCCAGTTGTAACATGGATGCCAAGGTAGCCATAGCATCTGCAGCCTTTTTCTGTGATCTTGGTATCTATTGGAAGGTGATGAAGATAAATTATTTCTTCAGATCATCAACTAGTTGCTTGTAGGGTATCAAATTTTCATCTTTTGTTTGATACTCCCCATTGACTTGATTGATAATTAGTTGGGAGTCACCATATACATGTAACTCTATGATATTCCATTCCATAGCTAGCTTGAGGTCATTGACCAATGCTTCATATTCTTAGATATTGTTGGTGTATGGAAACATCAATTTGTAAGATTTGGGAATCTTGTATCCTTGTGGAGTTATGAAGAGGACCCAGGCTTCAGATCCTTGTTGAGTGAATGATCTGTCAAAGTACATCTTCCATGGATGTTTAGTGAGATGCATGATTGTTTCATTAGGAAATTTAATTAGTAGAGGTTCATCATCCTAGAGTGGTGAATCAACCAATTGATCTACAAGTACCTATCCTTTGATAGCTCTCCGTTCTACATATTCAATGTCAAACTCACTTAGAATCAAGACCCATTTATCCAAATGTCCTATTAATGCTGATCTGCTCAATAGATACTTTAGAGGATCAATCTTAGCAATGAGATTTACTATATGAGAGAGCACATAGTGTCTCAATTTTTGTGATGCAAAGATGACTGCTAAGCATGCTTTTTCAATAATTCTATAATTGTGCTCATAAGTGACTAGTGCTCTACTAATTTAGTAGATAGCTCGTTCTTTCTTTGTTTCATCTTCTTGTGCCAGTAATACTCCTAGGGATGTAGTTGTAGCTGAAATTTATAGGAGTAAGGGTTTTCCATGAATATATTCCATAAGAATAGGTGGAGCATCCAGGTACCCCTTCAATTCTCTAAACTTTGTTTCACATTTTTCATCCCATTTGAAGGAAACCCCTTTATGTAGTAGCTTAGTAAAGGGTTGTGCCCTATCTGCAAGTTGGGACATGAACCTCCTGATGGACTGAAGTCACCCTTGTAGTGTCCTTATTTGATTAATGTTACATGGAGTAGCCATCTCTAGAATAGCCTTTACCTTTGCAGGATCTACCTCGATTCCCTTTGCGGATACTATGAATCCTAGGAGTTTCCCTGATTGGATCCCAAACGTACATTTCTTTGGGTTGAGCCTGAGTTGGAACTGTTCCATTCAATCCAATATCTTTCTTAGGTCAACAATGTGAGTACCTCTCTCCTTAGATTTAGCCAATGTGTCATCGACATAGTCCTCCATGTTCTTGTGCATCATGTCATGGAATATTGTTTTCATGGCTCTTTGATATGTTGCACCGGCATTCTTTAACTCGAAAGGCATGAAATTCCAGAAAAAGGTGCCCCATGTGCATGTGAATGTGGTTTTCTCTTGATCCTCAGGAGAAATATTGATTTTATTATAGCCCGAAAATCCATCCATTAATGAATACATATGAAAGCCAGTTGTAAGGTCTATGATCATGTCAATGTTTGGTAGAGGGAAGTCATCTTTTGGACATGCTTTGTTTAGGTCTCTGAAGTCCGTATAGATCCTAATAGATTTATCAGATTTAGAAATGGGGACCACATTGGAGATCCACCCTGGATAGGAAATGACTCAAATAAATCTAGCTTTCAACAACTTTTCTAGTTTTGCTTTTACCAATAATGCAACAAGAGGATGCATCTTTCTAAGTTTTTGTTTTACAGGCTTGATCCCAGGAGCTATAGATAGGTGGTGCATGATGAGATTAGGATTCAGCCCTGGCATATCAGTTTAAGACCATGCAAAGTTGATCTTCTTCTCCTTTAGGAACTCTGTGAACTATACCTTCTCTTCTTCTGATAAAGATTGTGCCAGATGAACTATTTGAGGTTTTTCAATGGTGCCCAAGTTTACTAGCTGTGTTGGTTCAATTAGTACTGAAGATCTTTCCTAAAAGTGTTCAGGGATAATATCAAGAGTCTCATCCTTTGGCACCTCCAAGAGGTTTTCACCATTGGATACATCTTTTTTCTTTACTATTTTGGAATCTGATACTACCACAGAGTGGTATTCACCATCAGTCCATTTTTTCTTTGTATTTTTCAGTTTGTGACTAAGAAACTTGATATCCTCCTATGAAATGTTCTCTCTCCTTGCATTGGTGGAAGAAGGGTAAGGTTCACAAGTATTGAGATAACAAGCTAGGGAGTGGTCATTGGAAAATTTGAGGATAGGAGTAGGATCTGTTTCAGTCTAATCAATTAGGTCTAGATGTACCAATGTTAGGGTGTCAGATTTTGGGAAGGACAGCATCGTGTTAGCATCAAGACCATTAACTAACATGAAATAGTCTTTTAAGTTAATTTCTTCGATATTTAGATCAATAAGAGTTAGATCATTGTAAAAAGGGTCATTGTTAGTCATATGTGGACCAAACTCTAGTGACTTGTTAGTAGAAATATCATCATCATCTCTCTATAAATGGAGGTTTGTGGCCAATTAAATTCCTCTAGACTTATGTATTCACCAGTGTCTCCATTAATGATCAAGGGATGGAACTCTTCTTCTGCTTTAGGAGGATTAGTATCATTGAGAAGAGTGTCAGATTGTTTGCTAGGAGCTGAGGGGGCTGCAAACATGTGAATTGTATCTATTCCAATATCTTCATAGGAAATAGATAGTCGATCCCATTCATAGTCATGAGAGTCCATGACATCATCATTAGATCTGTTTAAGTGTTCAGCAATGGTTATCTGATGTACTCAATTAGCTGCTTGTAGATCAAAGTGGGTAGATCAAGGACATGTGAAATTGTGACCAATTGCCCCCAGTTAGGATGTAAATTCTGTGACCTGGGTATTTCTTGAGTGATTTTTGCTATGGTGTCTCCTACCTCTTGAATGGGAGGTTGTGCTAGCAAAGGAGTGTGAAGATCCTGTGGTACCTCAAAGCTAGGTACATAGCATTCTCCTTGGTAGTTGGGGTCTTGTGCACCAACATGTAAAAATCTTTCATAGGACCATCACTCTAGTTCATATGTTTCATCACTACATTTATCAGAGTGTGGACTCTCTATTGGAGAAGGTTTATCAGTTTTAGTATTAAAACCCAGTCCTATTTTATCTTTGGTGTTCTGGAACTCCATGGGAATAGGTTCAATGATCCCTCGTCTCGTGTCATTTAGAGTTCCATTTCCTTTGTATCCCATTTGTGTGAGGAAATCATATCCCTTTCCATACTATTCGAGGGATATCTTCACATGTTTAACCTTAGATTCCACTAGTTCTCCCTTGTAAAGCCAGTCCAAGACTACCTATTCTTTTATGTTATTTGAAGAAGACGTGGATGCCTTTATCATGCCAGTTGCCTTGTGTACTTCTGGCTCTTTGAATGCTAGAGGTGTGAATGTCGATAAAGGTTTTCCATAGGATCTCGATGACACTGAAAGGTCTATTAGTGAGGGAGTCAGGTCCAGCTTGTACTCTCCCATACTTGTTTCTTCAAGTTTCAAGGTTTTGTTAAAACTCTTCATAACCATGTCCTTGGTAGTTTCAGGAGCAAGTGCGTCCATAGCTTCTTTGTTGTGTGGGATCATGCTACTTTCTTTGATATTGTTGCAAGTGTAGTTAGCATCTATAGGAATCATCACTTCCACCCCATTATGTGGGAATTTTATGTATTCGTGATAAGTGGATGGTACAGCTTGCATTTCATGAATCCATGGTCTCACTAGTAGGATATTGTAGGCCAATGGTAAATCCAGAACTTGACATATGACATTCCTCTCGATTGGTCAGACTCTAATAGGTAGAGCAATAAGATCCCTATAGGATCTTTCTTCCTCATCATAATCTTTGATGGTTATCTTGTTTCTAGTGTCAATTGTCTGTTCTGAGAGACCTAGTCTCCTGATTAGATCCAGTGTATAGATATTCAATCCTATGCCTCCATCTATCAATACGTGTCTAACACGAGATTTATGAATAAGGAATTCGATATGGAGGGGTTGATTGTGTGGATGGGTTAATTACTTGTCATCCTCTTCAGAAAAGGAGAAGATAGTGAGGTGCTAAGATGTGATTGACCATCACTTGAAACTTGTCTATATCAATATCTTTTGGAACATTAGCAGCATGTAGGGCTTGTTCTAGGATTTCCCTATGTACTATAGATATCTTGAGCAACTCAAAAATAGAAATTTTGGCAGAGGTTCGTTGAAATTGGTCTACCAAGTCATATTTTTCTTCAGGGATAGTGACCATGTGTCTTGCTACTGGTTTAGGAATAGTTATAATAGGAACCTTAGATGTTGACGTTGATGTCAGTTTTGGAGGTCCTTTGATTGTAACCTGTGCTTGGCTCTGTGTTACAACATTTGAGTGGGATGAGACACCTTTAATTGTGATCACATTGATGGATTCAGTTTTAATGTCAAGCATATTAATCACATTGTCTCTTTTGGAATAGGTGTAGTTTACCTCATTACCCATTCCTTTAGATGTCTCCCCTTGAGTGTAATTAGGAAAGGCTTTGTTGAATGTTGTATGATCTTTATTGGTGGTATGTCCATCTACATTGATCTTACCTCCTTCGATGAGGTCTTGGATGACATGTTTAAGTTTGAGACAATTATTAGTCTTGTGGCCCTTGTTTTTGTGGAAGACACAATAGGAGTTATCATCCCACCACCTGGGTTTGACCATTGGTTCCCATGGTTTAGAATTGGGAATCGTAAGAACTTTATTATCCACCAATGTTTTCAAAATGGTCTCAAGAGTCTCCCCCAAAGGAGTGAATGTTCTTAGGGGTTTTGAAGTCCATGTTCATTCCTTGTTGTTATCATTGTTTTCTTTGGAGATAGGAGGTGTTACCTTAGCATCTTTTCTTGCTTGCATGCCATTGGTTAGATTGAATGTCTCGGGTTTAGGATTAATGTTAGAGGCATCAACTACTCTATCATTAACAACATTTTTGTTTTGTTTTCACCATTTAGGCTTGGAGTTGGATTTGTTGCTTTTTTTTTCATTTTGAAGGGTGATTTCCCCTCTTTTGACCATGACTTCCTCAATACGAAGGGCATTTTTAATCATCCTATCGAAGCTAGGAGAGTCTTGCATTTGTAGAGCATAGCTTAATTTAGGCACTAGATTATTAATGAAAATTTCCATCTTCTCTATTTTGGGACTGACCCTTGAATATCATGCAAAAATATTCCTCCATCTTTGGCGGAAGTGTGTGAATGATTCTCTAGTTCATTGTTTGGTGTTACATACGTCCATCATAGTTACATCATGTTGGATGTTGTAGGAGTAATGTTGAATGAATTGTTGGATTAACTCCTCAAATGTTTTGACCTTAGGGTTCAATTTTGAGAACCACTCCATGGAATTACCTCCTAGA
>MU225072.1:2177274-2229699 GCA_018584345.1 Thuja plicata
TGGTGAGAATAGATATTGGGTTTGGTACCTCCTTTTCTTTGAGATTTTCTACATTATAATCCTTGGGTAACTTGACACCTGAGGATGCTAGATGGAGGAAGTATTTTTCTTTATCGTCACCAATTATCCATTCCAATAGCTTGTGGATCCATTTAATTTGTTTGAGTTTTTCATATTCGTCTTCAGGGATCTCCTCTTCACTGTCTGATCCAAATGGATTATGTTCAAACTTGGGTCTTTCTTCCTCTTTCGTGCCTTCAGATTGTGCATGTTTTCCATCATTATAATGCTCAAAAGCCTTACTCCATTCATTAGTGTTGCTATCCATTTGAGGGGAATCTAGATCAAGAAGGGAACTATGAGATGTTTATCCTTGAAAGTGTGGTGTTTTAGGAGGCACTTTTGATCCTTTAGTTGTGTACTGGTTGCGTCTTGTGTTAACCATGAAGTTTGTTTCTCAACTTTGTTAACGTTTCCCAATAGTGCAAGTAAGGATTTCAGATCGTTCAAGTGGGTGTGTCTAGGTAAAAGTAACTATTTGTTGGTGGATGTAAATGATTCTAGCATCACAGAGTTAGAATGCCTTGATAGTGAGCTGGGAACCAAGTTGTTGGTAGAAAGTGGGTAGACCACATGTATTGAAATGATCGAGAAAGACTGACTAAGAATTCAAGGTGGATGTTTCAAAAGTATTTTAAAAATACAATAGGGAGACCAGAAGAGACAATACGAACCAGCTAAAGAGAAAAAAGGGTATCCTAATCAACTAAGACTTCCTAACAAAAACTTCTACAAGCACCCGCTATCCTGAATGCGAGCTTCCAGATGCGAGCCTCTGATGGTACCAGATGCGATCCTAGAATTTGGATGCGACTTCATACTAACCAATTGCAATCCTAGATACCAAATGCGATCCTAAACACTGAATGTGACTTGGGAAATATAGGATGCAATCTTATGATGTTTTTGTCAGTTTTGGTCAGTTCTGAAAAGTTTGTTTTCGAAGTGCATGAAGTTGCTTGTTTCAAGATTTCGTTAAGAGGTGTCGTAAGGTGTGAAAAATACTTGTACTCCAGGGTTTGAAATTTTTTTATTGTTTTGAGGAGCTTATCTTTTTAATGATCTTTTGAACACGTCAAACATTTTTTCATTATTAGGAGGGTGAAAAAAACACTCATCTTTTCCTATTCTCTAGGTGGAGGATGAAAATCTTTGCTTGTTGACTCAGGTACACACTCAAATGCTAATTAGAATACATCCATCACCAAGAACACAATAGCTCTAGTCATTATGCTGTATTAGCTAACTCCAAACGCAAGTGAGGGAACAATATAATGAGTGTCTTGGGTCAATTACTTTTTGCCTTGCACAAAGATTATCACCCTTTCGGGGATGAATCGGGAATTCTTTTAGTTGAATTTATTGTAGATTATTGGGAAATCTATTCGAAACTATCCCCCATAGAATTGCACAAGGAAAAATTCAGGCATATAGCCCTATGAGTACCCAAATATATGTAGTCTCACAAGAAATATTCAAGTGGCTCCGCTCTACATATACCCAGATATGTTCAAGGAATGATGTCAAAATTCTAAGAACAAAACTAGTTTCGTCTTTCGAGGCTTTGGCCTATGCGGAAGAAACTATTTATAGTGAGTTGGAAGGGTTGGCGTAAAACCTGTCCTCACTTGGATCATTCTCGAGAGATTTTTTCCTCAACCGACAGGCTCTCTACTGTATAAATGTAAGTAACCAGGATTGGCGAGCTTTGGATGTCTGGATTTCTGATTCTTCCGAAGAAGAAGAGCATACTCTCCTAATCTAAACCATTTTCTCCCAAAACACTTAAAGCAAAGTTCATTCCTTCAAGCTATGTTGAGCTTGATTTAGTTGTTCCTATTTTAAAGAAAACAGGATGCTTGAAAAGGAAAGATTGCCTTGTTCAATTAACCAAAAAATTTAGTGAGTTGCTTGTCCAATTACTAATCCAAAAAGAATTAAATGATTGAACTTGTTCTTTAATCCCACATATTTAGTGCTTTGTGTTGTTCATTTACTATTTCCAAATTGAATTAGATGATGTGTTTTCTTGTTCATTTATCCCAAATTCCATTCAATCCATAAAATGATGTATGAGTTTCTAATTTTTCTTAAAAGGAAAAGAGCATAATCCTCTAGTCAGTTTAGTGATAAATTGGAATATGTACTTTAAGTTTGAAAGAAAGTAAATAGAGGTCAAGATGGGGGTGGTTGGCAACCTGTAAAACCAAGTTAGTATGAATTTAGTTCAACTCCCACGAAAACCTCCAAAAACAACTTGCAAACACTTGTTAAGCCACAAGACACCAAAAACACAACTTGTTGAAAATGTTAGGATTAGGCAAATGAGATGCATAAGCTTTTTGACCAAATGCGAGCCTAAAATTCTACTAAATGTGAGCTAGCATACTATATGTGAGCTTCTTTACCAAATGTGATCACATGCTGACCAGATGCGAGCCCAAACTAAAAATGACCTGAGAAATCTCGGATGCGAGCCTAGTTTTCTATGGTGCGAGGGTGTATCCTGGATGCGATCCTGAATGACTAAAAATGATCCTGTGACTGAGTCTTGAGCATGAAAATTGGAAAAAAAGTGTTAGAAAATGAGGCCAAGTTGAAAATTGAGCCCCTTAGTGGGTGCCAAAAATGTGTGTGTGTATTTGGGTACTTGATAAGAGAGACACAACACATCAATAAGTCATTGCATTAGTTGAAAAGGGTTAGATAAGCATGTAAAACTAACTAATATCGACCTATTGCCTTCTAACTAAGAAGAGTGTTATTAGTGACATAATAGCCCTTAGATTATGCTACAATCAGTGACATATATGACCTAGCATGAAGGATTTTAGTTTAAAAACAAGCTAAAAAATGAGAAAACATGCATTCTAGCTCTAAGAATGGAAATAAGAACAATGTAAAAGCATGAAATAAGAAGTGAAATATGTATCTAAGATTAATCTAACAGCATAACATTGCATTTAGGATATGATTTGAAGGTTTATTTGCTCTCAAAAATGGCTTTTATTTATAGAAGAATGAGAGAGAGAGAGAGGGGGACAAGGTGGAGTAATGAGTTGAGGGACTCATTAATGGAGGTGTAAGAGCCATTAATGCCTTGGGCATTAATAAGGCATGGAGGAGACATATGCTTAAGGCATCTTCATTAATGAGGCATTAATGAAAGCCTTAAAGAAGCAAGGGAAGGGTGTAAGAGGGTGGCTTGAGAAGGTGGACTTGAGAAAGTCAAGCTTGAGAAAGTCAAGCTTGAGAAAGTGGACTTTCTCAAGTGGGTTGAGTTGTTAAGAATTCCTTAATGGAATGTGACAACATTAGGAATGGGGTTAGGGTTAGAATCAAGATTAGGATTAGATTAGCAAGGGTGAATGGGTTGAGAAGGGTTAGAACCCAGGGTAGAAGTGGTTGAGATAGGTTTGATTGTGGTTTAGGAGAATACTAATTAAATGAATTAAATTTATTTAATTCATTTCAAAAATATAGGAATTAATTATTTAAACAATTTAATTGCTTTTTAATAGTTAGGGGACTATAGCCATTTTAATTAAATTAAATAGGCTAGGGGAATGGGTTAATTTCTAGTGGGTAATGGATTTAGGGATTTATTTAATTCCTTTATAATTAAATACTATAGCCATGTTTGATTTTGATATGATTTGAATGGTTTCAATTGATTTAAATTATATGGCTATAATAGTTAATATAAATTAGTGATAAAAATCACCTAGGATACTAAATTGATTTGAAGAATTATGCCAAGCAGTAACGGGGTCGTTTGGACATAATCGAGGGTATGATCACACTTAGGAAAAATAGGGTCCATAGTTGCAATAGACCAAATTCAGGTGGTTACGCATAAGATAGTCACCAAAGGGGGTTCTAGATCAGAGAACTGCCTTTTACTTAATAATTATGAAGCCATCAATGGTATACTAATTGCTTAGGATTTTAAGTTTCCATTGATGACTTCAAATTAACAAACAAAAGGTGTTTTCTAGTACAAAAGACTTAGCAGACTCCAGAGCCTTTTTCTTGAATGCATTATACCCATGACATACTTCATAGAAACATTTTGCATCAAGACTACAGGGAAATGTAAACCAAGATTCATATAGAGAAAGATGTTCCTCTTGGAAAATGGTTGATGGTGATTGATGAAGAATATTTGAAAATGATGATTGATCCAATTCAGTTTGGTGCAACATTTTTAAATCTTCTTCATAATCATCATCAAATGAACATTTTCAAATCTTCTTCATCATTCATCATCTTAGTATTCTACAATCATCTTCTATCAAATGATATTTCATATTAACCACTTTCTTTTCAAATAATTAATTCATATTATTTCAGATGAATCTAATTGGTTTTTTAAATTTTGTGATATTGCTTTCAGGATTCAACTGTGCAGTTTTTGAGTCAAACTCATTGTCCCATGTTTTATGAGTAGTGGTTCACAAGAACCCATCTCTCATGAGTTTGACTCAAAAACTACATAGTTGAATCCTGATAGCAATATCACAATTTGACTTGCTATGGAAAATATCACAATTTGACTTGTGCGGCAACATGAATGAAGCTCACAAAAATATAATAATTTACCATCCACCCATTCAGTTCTATGAGAGTCAAAAATTATGATGTTCACGATGGTCTATAAATTAAAATACCTAATTAAATACCTCTATCAAAAATGCAAACCTGTTGCATTTTTTAGCTCCACCTAATATCCAATGCATATGAATTGAGATTGCATATTGAACTAGGCACCTCCTTCTGCATTGCCTGAAACCAAGAGATTGTCACAGAAACATGATTATTTTTAAATGGAATACACCAAGGAGTACCATAAGAAATATTGACCATTTAAAATCATGAATAGTAAACCTATATCAAATAGCTCATTTTTTATCAGTGTGTGTATTCTCTATTTATATGAAAAAAGAATGAAATATCAAGCTGAAATAAAATAGTGAACAAAAATTCAAATTCAAGGCCTAATTTATCAAGAGAAAAAAACAATGTGGAAACACACAATCAATAAAAGAAACACGCTTTGTGAACATTGTTCAAAATCCTACCACCAAGCACATACATATAAAATTAAAAAGGGACATATGTTGCTGGGTCAACTCCCAGTAGTGCTTAGGCAAATCTGCATGTGCATCACCTGTTCATATGAAGTGGCTCTAATGGCAGATATAGATACTGCAAAACTTGATTGGGACAATGGAATTTACAAAGTAAGGAAAGGTGAGAAGATCAATCAAATAATCAAAAAAAGAAACACGCTTTGTCAAAAATATTCAAAATCATTAGGACTATAGAAAAATCATTAAGACTATAGAAAATCAAGTTCTATAAATGGACAGTTCTGATGCTTTTCCATTACAACAATTAAGAATTCATCATTTGGTACTTCTTGGTGTATTCCATTTAAGTATGTTAGGCACAAAGTATTCCATTTAGATATGTTCAAAATTTTTCCAGTAATGATTTGGGGAATGCAATCATGCAAAGTATCTCTAATCACACAACCAATGAATAAAAATTGAAATGCCAATTTCTTTAACAATTGAAATGTCTCAAGTAGACAAGATTCTCAATGGAAATACTTTGATAATATATATATATATATATATATATATATATATATATATATATATAAATAGGAGATTGGATTTGATCAGCCTTCACCTGTGCATATAAGAGTTGACCAGAGAAGGTATATGCACAGGTGAGAAACATGCAAATTTGACTAAGCATTAATAGGAGCTATACCCCACAACAAATGGAATTGTGATGATATCTCCCCTACACTCCCCTTTTATAAAAATCACACCTAAACTACCTAAATACCATTTCCGAACCAGTTTGTAACTTCATTTAACCGGTTACAGTCTGTTATGACTGTTTGTGTAGACACTTGAAAATGGACAGGCTTGCGAATTTACATTAAAAACACTAATTTTCATCTATTAATTAAACACAAAGAGCCGGTCCTATAATCCAAGACATCCAAGTTGATCAGGAACAAATAGCAGAGATGCACTAGGGGCACAACACAGAACATGTCTTGATAAGAAACATACTAGCATAGTTGTTGCCCGCCAAAGAGGGAACCACACAAACCCGAATAGACCTCCACATAGAAATTGATGATAACAAAAGAAGTGAGACATCTGACAAGCATTCTATTGAGATTGACTCCCACAAGTATGAGTGGAGGTCCCTTCATGAATCTAAACCATCGATCCCAGATTATTCCCCTCGGTCTGACACTATCATAAAACTAGAAGAGTTATTTGACCAACTATCCATTGCCGAACAATCCTGCATAGATAAGCATGTCATTTATCATTCCTCTAGTGGTCCATCCACATCACAGTATAGTTTTGTAGGAACCATAACTGTACTCCCTTTTAGACAACTAGAGTCAAACAATCACAAAAATATCTATCTTGTACACCTAGAGCTAATAGAGTGGGATTAACAAGGACCGCCTGATTTAGATGTCTTTTAGAATGATGAGGCTATTGCTAATTTCATGGAACTTAGGGAAGGCATGCTGTAAGGAGACCACAAGGTGGACTTCTCCATTGACCTTGATAGAGCGGCATATTTTGGGGAGGCAGCTCCTCTTTCCAGTCTACAAAAGAAAAAAGACTAAAAAGTTGATAAAAAGCTAAAACAAGACATATCTTCTAGTGAAAACCTCATTGAGGCACTAGAAAATGGAAAGAAGGAACTCCTCAACTTAACATAGGAGAAATCGACATTACTAGCAGAAGAAATAGAGGAAGTCAAATTGGGAGATGACAAGAACCCAAAAAATATAAACTTGGAAAAATCACTCACCCCTGAGGAGAGAGAATAGTTTATCAGCTTCTTTAAAGAAAGAATGAACAATTTTGCATGGTCCTACTCGGATATGCCAAGATTAGATCCATAACTCATGCTACATCATCTCTTGTTACTACCCAATGCCAAACCAGTCAAATACAAGCTAAGGAAGATGCATCCCCATGTTGAATTGTTAGTGAAGGGAGAATTGAAGAAGCTCCTAGATGCTAAGTTCATAAGACCTATACCATACGCAGACTGGATATCTAACTTGGTACCAATTACAAAGCATGGTGGTCAGATATAGATTTGCATAGACTTCAGGGATTTCAACATAGCTTGTCCCAAAGATGACTTTCCTTTACCCAACATTGATATGATAGTAGATCTAATCGTTGGACATCAAATGCTATCAATCATGGATGGCTTTTCACGGTATAATAAGATAAGGATCACACCAGAGGACCAACATAAAATAGTTTTCACATATCCTTGGGGCACTTAATGTTGGAACGTCATGTCATTTGGTCTCGAAAATGCGGGTGCAACATATCAAAGGGCTATGAAAATAATATTTCATGATCTCATCCACAAAACAATGGAAGACTATGTGGACGACATACTAGCCAAGTCAATGTTTCACAAGGATCATCTACAAGTATTGGGACCAATCTTTGACAGAATGCAGGAATACAAAGTCTCTTTAAACCCAAAGAAATGTGCATTCGGTGTCACACCAGGAAAGCTACTGGGGTTCATAGTGTCACATAGAGGCATCGAAGTAGACCCAGAGAAAGTTAAAGAAATATTGGACATGCCTCCACCATCAAACTTGAGGCAACTAAGAGGGTTACAAGGAAGGCTCCAATCAATCAGGCGCTTCATAGCTCAGCTAGCAGACAAGTGCCACACATTCCAACATCTACTGCACAAAGACATCAAATTCATATGGATAGAGCAATGTGAACAAGCATTCCAAATACTCAAAGACTACCTCCTCAACTCTCTTATATTGGTGCCACTAGTCCAAGGTAGACCATTGCTTCTGTATATCTTAGCAACAGAATCAACATTAGGTGTACTCCTGGCACAACATGATGATGCAGGTAAAGAAAGGGCCATCTACTATCTAAGAAGAACATTGGTAGGATATGAACTCAACTATATGCCAATTGAAAATTCATGCCTTGCAGTTGTCTTCACTTCCCAAAAGCTGAGACATTATATGTTGAGTCACCAAAAAAAGTTGATCGCACATGTTGATCCTTTAAAATACCTCCTAAGCAAAGCAATGCTCACCGGATGACTTGTGAAGTGGGTAATGATCTTAAGAGAGTTTGAATTTGAGTATGTAGACAAAAAGGCCATCAAAGGGAAAGTGATTGCAGATCAACTAGCAGAGGCACCCATTCAAGACCATCAACCTATTATTTCTGACTTTCCTGATGAATCTATTATGACACTATAGCCAGCGATTGAGGTATGGCAACTATACTTTGATAGGTCATGCACAAACCATGGTGCAGGGGTAGGGATAGTGCTTATCACTCCAGATCATGATACAATTCCAAAGTCTTTTAGACTCAACTTCTCCTACACAAACAACATAGCAGAATATGAAGCACTGGTCATTGGTTTAAAGATAGAAATTCAATGGAGAATCAAGAACCTTAAAGTCTTTGGAGATTTGCAGTTGGTCATTAGTCAAGTCAACAATGATTATATGACCAAAGATGAGAAGCTAATACCATACAAAGCACAGATGGAAACACTACGCACCAAGTTCCATTACATCTTCTTCAAGCAAGTCCTACGAGCATAGAACAAAGTTTCATATGTGATGGCTACCATAGCATCATTGATTGATATGCTAGGCAACAAAACAAGATTCCAGTTTCTAGTAGAGAAACTATTGGTGCCATCACATCAAGCATCCATCATAGAATCAACATGTGTCCTTGTTGGTCCTGAAAACCCATGGTACCAAGATGTTTATAACTACCTCCAAAATAGTGTCTTACCTCCCAACTTGTCTAGAAACCAAAGAAAGTCCCTCATCCGCCAAGCCTCTAGGTATACTATCCTCTCAACTAATTTATTTGGACAAAGTATAGATGGAATGCTACTATGATGTCTCACTTCCATAGAATCCCAGAGAGCTTTGTATGAGGTACATGAAGGAATATGTGGAACCCACAGATGTAGCAACAACTTAGCTAAGAAGATCATCTGCATGGGGTACTATTGGCCCACAATAGAGAAAAATGTGCACAAACATGTACAAAGGTGTAGACAATTTCAAATTCATGGAGACCTTGTCCATGCACCAACCCAAGAACTAAATCCTATCACATCACCATTGCCATTTTCCATGTGGGGATTTGACCTAGTGGGAAAAATTACACCTTCTTCACCAAATGGACACAAATACATCATAGCAGCAACAGAGTACTTCACCAAGTGGGTGGAAGAAATTCCACTCACTTACATAACTTGAAAGCAAATAGAAATGTTCATCCTTAACCACATTATCTGTCGATATGGGATCCCTCAAACTATCTTGATAGATCATGGTACACCTTTCCAAAATAAGGATGTTGAAGAGCTATGCGAACAATTCCATATCAAGCAAGGGTTCTCCTTATTTTATTATTCTCAAGGGAATGGCCAAGACAAAGCTACAAACAAGACAATCTTAAAAATCTTGAAGAAAATAGTGAATGAATCAGGGCAAGACTGGCATTTACAACTTAGTCCCGCATTATGGGCATACAAAACTAGTGTGAGAACACCTACATGAGCCACTCCTTTCTCCCTAGTCTATGGATCATAGGTGGTATTACCCCTCGAAGTGGAAATCCCATCCCTAGGGATATCTTTTAAGAACTTGATTACAGATGAAGACTACAAAGTAGCAAGGCTCAGTGAACTGGAGTTACTAGATGAAAGATGACAACATGCCTTCAACCACCTACAAGCCTATCAGAATCACATTAGAAGAAACTATCACAAGAAGGTGAAGCCACAAAAATTTGAGGTAGGAAACCTTGTCCTCATGGAAAATCAAAAGAACCAAGAAGAAAGAGTGAAAGCCAGAAAGTTTGAGCCTAACTAGCTAGGACCATTTGTCATTGTCAGCTCTACTTAGAGTGGGGCATTCAAACTGGCAACACCAGAAGGAGATCATCTCCTAGGATACATCAACAACATGCACCTCAAGAGGTTTTACCTTTGAAGACTCTATGGTTAAGTCACCTATCTACATATCCCAAAAATACAAAAAAAAATTAGAAAATACAAAAGTTACCTTGATGAAAACCTGGCAATTAGGTGCCTTGGCGACAACAAAAAAATCAAAAAAGCAAAAAAGTAAAGAGAAACAAAATCGCTCTCTCAGTGAAAACTTGGAAAACAGGTGCTATTGAGTAGGTACCTTGGTGAAAACTTGGCAAACAGGTGCCAAGTGGTCAAATATAGCTTCACCATCAATGAACTCCAAGATCAAAAGCTTGAGCACACTTCAAATGCAAGACTGACTACCCAAGCTATATCGAGAAGCAAATTCCCCTCTGAGCACCAAGCACTTACCCATGGTTATTACTAGTCCACAAGACTAGGGGCGATTCTAAATGTCCTGAAGAAATCCAAAAAAAATTGGAAAACTATCAAAAAATCCTGAAAAGATCAAAATATCCTAAGAAAATCAATCTTCATAAAAAATATTAAAAAAATTACAAAATCCCAAGCAATAAAGCCAACTCGGTTATCAAGAGAGAAAAGGGCAATCACACCCAGTCAATCATATGTCATAGTCATGAGCTTTGTGAATTAGCATAGTGCTCATCTGACATAACTTTATCAATCTATCAAACCTATCAGCAAGCAACTGGCAACCAAGCCAATCTATCAAATGTCACAATCATGAGCTTTGTGAACCAGCATGGGGCCCATCTGACACAGCTTGATCAGCTTCTAACATGATCACAATCAATCAATCAAATCATATCAATCGTCTTACATAGTGATGGATATGCTCAAACCATATAGGTTAGTCTTATATGAGTAATCTATTACTGAAACTAGACACACTCAAGAAATCAAGCCAATGAAGCCTATCCAAAGAGTCAAGCCAATCAAGAGAATCCAACTGCATCAAGGAACCATCCAAAAAAGTTGACTAGGTCAGTTAGTTGGTCAGATGTCAGTCTATATTTTGTGGTTATGTTCTTATGATACTCCAAGATCCACCATGTGAGGAGAGTACCTATGATAGATCATGACTTATTTAATTTGATTGTTGTCTATTGAATGTTCACTTTAATTTTAGGGCCATGATGATTTAGGATAAATGTGGTAGGTGCTGTCACTTATCTAGCAGCCACGCAGTTCCACAATCTTAGCTTAACTTTGGGAAAGAATTGGACATTCCTTCTCTTTTATTTGCTTGTTTAGGTTATAGAATCAAGAGCTCGTGAAGCTATTCAGATGGACTTTGAGTGCATTGGAGTTCTATCTTGGTTTCTATGGTCTTTTCTTTTATTTTGCAATCAAGAGCTCGTGATGCTATCCAAATGGACTCTAGGGGTGTAGGAGTTCTATCTTGTTTGCTTTGGATTTTCTTTAAGGAATCAAGAGCTTGCGGTGTTATCCAAATGGACTTTGGGTGCATAGGAGTTCTATCTTGGTTTTATTTTTTTAGTTAAATTCAGAGGACAAAGCGGTATCCAGATGGTCAATATCTGGGTGCTTTTGGCTCTCTTTCTTTTCAAACAGAGACCATAGCTAAACCCAGATGGTCAATATTTTAGTGCACTAGGTTCTCTTTCTATTCATTCTCTCTACTGCTTCCTCTTATCAAGAGGTCATAGTGGTATCTAGGTGGTATGTGATCTGGATGCATTGGACGCTCTTCGGAATTTCAAAAAAAAATAAAAATATGCAATGATGACAAATATTGGAGATAGGGGCAGCGACTTGGGACACTCATCCTTTCTATCAAATCATATCTATCAAAAAAGAAAAAATTTCCTTTTTATCAATCCATATCTATCAATGAATCTCAGAGATCACATTCCAAACTAACTTCCTTCTAACTAACACATGCATTACTCAAAAATTTTATGCATGGTAGATTGCATTCATTTATTGCATAAGAAAAATCCAAAACATGTGCATATTATATCATATAATCAATGCATCCATCATAAATAACATCATAAATAACATAGGAATGCATTCATCATCATCATATACTGATTCACTTTTTCAACAAATTAATGCTCATCTGACGCATTTTCTATGCTTAATTTGTTGAGGGGGCATATAGTCCACTTGCTATCACTGGGGCAAGATAAAATATAAAAATTCTATGACACACTGCGACAAGTCACATCGCATCAAAGAGGGGCAAATGTAGACACCCAAAAATGGACAAGCTTGTGACTTTACAATAAAAACATTAATTTTCATCTATTAATTAATGGTTTTTAATCATTAATTAATCATCTATTTTCCTCTAAATTCATTTCCCAAATCATCTAATCAAATTCCCAAAATTAATTTTATTTAATTAACTAATTAACCTTGATTAATTAATTACCATTAATTAATTAATTAAACTCAATTTCCTATAGTTTAAATTCAAATATTTAAACTTACTAATTAAATTCTTCCAATTAAATTAATTTCAATCAAATTAATTTAATTTCATTCAATAAAGAAATTCTAAATTAAAAAGAATTCAATTAGCTCACATGTTGAAAACTTTAATTAAATAAATGAATTAAATATTCATTTATCTTCAAAGAGATAACTCTAATCAGATCACATGGGTTACTCCACCCATCTCTCCAGTCCACATGGGTAACTTCACCCACCTCTCTAGTCCACATGGGTAACTTCACACACCTCTTCAGTTCAAAAGGTAACTCACATTTAGCTCTTCAGTCAACCAAACTCTATCTCCTCTTTACAAATTGAAGAGGTGGAGTTTACTGATGGCTTCTGCAGTTCCCTTTGATCTCAACCGTTCATCTCCCTATCTCTAGGATTGATCTCAACCATTCATTTCATCCCCAATTCCTATATAATAAACCCTTCATAACCATTTGAAGGATCCAGGATTTCAAGCTCACGTGCGCCATTACTATGTCAGTTTGGTTCTAGCATTCAAGTCATCTTGCGATCATACACACCCATTTCAATTAGCAAATTCTCAACATTTCTCAAGTCATACACACTGGCACACCAATACTGAGCATCAAAAACAATGTTTCGGAAGGAGTAGAGAGAGACAATAGAAACTTCAAGCACTTTAGGGTTTCCATTCATTTGTTTTCCTTTCTTTGCTTGTACATTTTATTAGTTATGCTTCAAGTTATTCATTTAAGTAGTATTTGTGTATTGGATTTATATCATTTGTAAAACCTTTCCTACTAACCCTCACCTTTGGAAAGCTTGGGAACCACGAATCACGAAAAGAGGTGTACATTTTGGTGAACCCGACGTGAACTTACAGCTCGCGTGAAATTTGGTCATATCTTTCAGACCACATGGAATTATTTTATGTTTTTTTTTTGTAAGTTGATGCTGATCTAAGGAGGCCCCCCAAAAAAACTAAGATTTTTCTAAGTTTTTTTTATTTTTTTAATAATTTTTCTTTGATATTTCATAAAAAATCATTTCTGGGCACAAATCAGAGTTTCTTTTCAAAAAAATTATATTTTTAGAAAGATGTTGAAATTATAGAGGGGGTTTATTCTCTGTGATTTTAATTTCTATGAAATTATTTTTCAAAAATAACAGATCTTTTCAAACTGGTCTTTTATGATAAAATGGGTCCCTAGGGCACAAATTAAGGAATTATGATCTAAATTTATTTTTACAAGTGCCATTTGATATAAGAAAGCTACAGTCTAAAATTTAGATTTTTCTAAATTTTTTATGATTTTTTATAATTTTTTTATGATATTTCATAAGAATTTAATTTTGGACATAAATCAGCATTTCTTATCAAAAAAGTTACTTTTTTAGAAAGTTATTGAAATTATAGAGGGGTTCTATTCTCTATGATTTTAATTTCTATAAAATTATTTTGCAAAAATAACAGATCTTTTCAAACTCATCTTTTATGATAAAATGGGTCCCTAGGGCACAAATTAAGGAATTATGATCTAAAAAAAATTTGCAATTATTATTTGGCATAATAAAGCTACAGTCCAAAATTTAGATTTTTCTGAATTTTTTATAATTTTTTTTATGATATTTCATAAAAATTTAATTTTGGACACAAATCAACATTTCTTATCAAAAAAGTTACATTTTTAGAAAGGTCTTGAAATTATATATGAACTTTATTCTCTATTATTTTATTTTTTCTGAGAAATATTTTCAAAAAAAGAAATATCTTTGAAAAAGTTTTCTTTTTGTGTGTTCTTTCTTGCTTTCTTGGGGATTGAGAAAATGACTAATGGCCAAGAGGCTAATCAGACGTATACCAAGTGCTAGAGCATTAAGAGCTGCCAGAAGGAAAACCATCAACTATCAATCACAACAAAGGGCTATTCTTGCAATCATAGCTAAAGATCAAAGTGAAGCATACACGAGGTACATTGATTCAATTAAGAGATTCACAGGTAAGTATAAAGTCACCATTAATTTTAGCAATCTCAACAATCCTGGAGTTTCCAGATATTCTATTGTTTTGGATTGAAAGCTTTTATTTCTGAAGATACTAAACAATTTCTTTGACAGGTACAAATCGAGGAGGTAAGATAACAATAGAACTTAAAATTCATTCACTTGTCGATTTGGGTTTAAAAAGAACAGTGTTTGTCACACATCTCACATCTTACATTTCAAAATTGGGCTTAAATTGACGTGGGGACTAAAATTGAACAAGGAAAAGAATTTCTCGACTTGGTGCAATAAAATTGAACAAGTAATCAACACCTACTTTTTGGCTTAAAACTGAACACTTGTGCTTGTGTGGTGGTGTAGCTTAGTTCACATTTCAAATTTTTAGAGCTTAATCAATTTACCTTGTGTCTTGAGTTTTGGGTGCACTTGCACAATCTGTTAGATTAAAACCTTTATACTTTTTAGAAAGGCCTATCCAGGGAATGCGCTTCTTCCTTAGAGAACAACCTTAAATAGGTAATCCTTCTGATCGGTATATAAACAAGGTGAGAACCAAAGTTCTGTGTTATCTAGCCAAGCTCAGGTGAGGTGTGTTGATGATAGTTTGGATTGGGTGAATATCCCTAAGGAGCCAGCATGGTCAACTAGGCTCTTAAGTGAGTCACACACGTACAAACTGATTGGATAGACACCACAGACCCTTACTACAACCTTCATAATTAGAGGCCAACCCATTTTACCTCTTAACAAATACCCTATTATAGTGCAAGGAGTTGTAAAATTTCCCCCCAAAGATTCCCAACATATGTTCCCCACGGTATTTGTGTAGTGAAAGAGATCTTCACTCCATGGCAACAATACCTAGAAACGGCCAAAACACAGGCACCTACATCGTGGACCTTCGTGTCCTAGTAGTGTGACAATTATTGTGTGAGCTAATAGACATTCAAGTATTGGGCCTATAACATTGTGTTCTGAAACCATTGACCTATATTAATTTGACTGTTCATTGTTGAGACCTTGTGATAACCTTGCAACTTGAAAAAGTTGTAGAACATACACATTATCAGTCTTCATTCTTCAAAAACATAGTGTCTATTGTGCTTGTTTCCTTGATCAGTTTTTGAAAATGTAAAACAAAACATCCAAATTGTGAAAATGAGTCAAATGTGTTAAAGTCTAGGGTTGTCAACGTCAACTACCTTGCAAATCAGAAGCATTGTTCCAAAATATCAAAATTGTCAAGCAGTGATACCCATCTTTTAGTCTTTTTTTGAGATTGTTCCTCTTTTACCACAATTGCCCACATTGTGCCACAATTGAAGGAAGTTGGCTGTAGTTTAACTGTTTATTGCCACAATTGACTATACACTTTACCACAATCAGTGGAGTTTTTCCGAACTTGACCAGAGATATTTTACACCTATTTTAAACCTAAAAAACTTGAGAGAACTCTTCATTTGGTGTCCAAAACTAGTGTCTATCCTAGGAAAATACGAAGAACATTGTGTGAATCTCTAAACATTAAAGATCATCCCTTCTCTAAAAAGCATGATTATTGTCAAAAAATTTGTTAGTTCAAAAGCTCAGACTCAAAATACCTTGATCTCATCATATCAACCATCATCATCTTTATCAAAGTGACTTTGTCCAAGGCAAAGGTTGACAAATATTATCTTTTTACATCATCACCACTTTGAGATCAAGATATATCAAAATTTGTCCTTAGAATTACCCTTGTCCAAAACATAACTCTGACTTCCTTAGAAAGGATATTCTTCTTTGTTTTCTTTATATCACTTGTTTTAGTTACAAAATCTGGACCATACTATGTCTCAAACACCTCATGGAGGGCCTTACACAAGGTCAAAGGCTAGAACACAACCTGATGAGTCATATATCAATAGATTCCCCGCTTGGGAAATAGAGAGAGAAGATGACCCCTTTGTAAACACCAGTTCTACTCTGTTGATTGAACAACCTCGTGATGAAGCTCTTTTCCAAAAGGTCACAGAAGAGGAACTAGAGGATATAGAGAAAGATGCTTATTCCACACAAGTAGTTGACATTGTTGTAGAGAGGAAACCCGAATGCTTCTTAGCCATGCTGATAAAGAAGGGAGTCAAACTCCCCGCTAAATTTAGTGTATCAACCATATGGCCTGAAAACCCTCTTGCAGGTCAAAACAC
Organism: Thuja plicata; assembly: GCA_018584345.1. Lineage (NCBI taxonomy): Eukaryota > Viridiplantae > Streptophyta > Pinopsida > Cupressales > Cupressaceae > Thuja > Thuja plicata. The sequence continues at coordinate 2,194,005 of MU225072.1, forward strand.
TACTCAGCCTCCTTAGATACTTCTTGTTGTCTCTCAAATATTCCCACCATTGGTATTACCCACATTGCCATAAATGATACCCAGTCAAACGAATGACATGAACCAGGCTAGCACATCTTCCACTCAAAGAATGATAGGCTCGCAACTAAGTGCACCTATGGTTACTATTATGCTCCCACCTTTGGTCACATGGTCGGGGCAATCAAGCTCTCAAGCTATGCCTTCCATCACACCAAACACCAACTATTCTGAAACTGTGCCGCTACTGTAGTCAACTCATACTAGTCTTGGGATCAACACCCCATGCCCACATGGATCCATCTCTATAGGTATGACTTACAATCAATGCCCGCCCAAGGCTACACCTTTGCCCATTTTGACATTAATCCAACCTCCACAACAACAACCCCAGCTTCAGTTTCCTCAAAACCATCCTCCACAATAGCAACCCCAGCTTCAATTGCCTTACATCCAACCCTAGCAACAACAACCCTAGCTTCAGTTTCCTCAAAACAAACCCCCGCAATAGCAACCCCAGCTTTAGTTGCCTCAATTTCAACCTCAGAAATAACAACCCCAACTTCAATGCCAACCTCAGTAGAAACAATATCAACCCCAGTTTCAATCACAACAGCATTCCCAATCCCAACAGCAAATGCATCAAAACCCACCATGGGCTACTCATGTGCCCCCATTTCAAAATCACTCAGTGGGAAATCAATATCAAGTCCCTAGGATGAAATCCTATGTTCCTACTCAAGGGACACAGAGGCACAGCCTCATACCCACTATAGCACAAAGGAACGTCCTCACACACCAACCTTAATATCAAATGGACATGTTAATGCAACAAATGCAAACCCTTCAAACCCAACTGATGGATATGCAAAATCAAGGGAAAACTAAATCTTACACCACAGAGAATTTATACCCATACCCCTTTGACCATTCTCTCCACATGTCTCCATTCCCAAATCACTTCTCGGTATCAAAATTTAACAAATATAGGGGCAATACCAACCCTATTGAACATATCTAAGAGTTTTTTGCTAGTTGTGTCAAAGTCACCCATGTTGACAATCTAATTCTAGACATGTCATTCACAATAGAATTACAGTTAGCTCCAAACTTCACACAAATCATCAAATGAGGACTTCATTGTGAGTAGAACTTAGTCAAATGAGGAATCCTTGCAGATCCAACATAAATGAATACAAACAAAAATGCAACGGACAAAGCTAAGTGGTGGAACAAAAACAAAAATGTCACTAGCGATGGTGTCATTGATGTGAAGATAGTCAACTACGCACAACCTAAGGTGTCACTGCAAGGCACACCTGTGGCCAACCAAAAACCCACAAGGTCCACTCAATAAGCATACACCCAAAACCAACATCCCCCTGTACAAGCAGTTGTTGTGTCAAATAGTCAACAACAGAATCAACACAGACCACGGTTTCAATTCCAGCAATGAGATTTCACACCATTAGGAGAGGTGATAGAATTAGCTTTACACAATTTGATACAATCAAACACTATCACTCTCCCTGAAATTAGGGAATTTGAACAAGATGCAAACAAACCAAGATGGTATAATGACAAAGACTTCTGCGAGTTTCATCTGGTGAAAGGGCACAAAATGTCTAACTATTTATGTTTGAAACACGTTACAAGATCTGATTGACATAGGGGCCATCGATGTGAAAAATACCCAAACCAAACACACAACTAATCACACTATCTTCAATGATACCTTTCATGATCACAAGGGAAAAGCCTTCGGTTCTAGTGGACAGACAAAATAAGTCAACTATACATATGCCAATAGTGATAATGTTATCAATTGCCTCAATCCTTCAGACAGCCATGTGGCTACTATCACTATCAAAGACCAAGGTAACAAATGTGTTGTAACAATGCATCATGTCAGAGTCATCTTGAAAGGAGTACTATCCTCATCTATTGTATCTGCCAATCCTAAAGAAAACTTAGATCCTTAGCCAAGCATATAGGATTAACTAAAGCGCACACCTACCCAGATCTCCATGTTTGACCTATTGTGCATATCTCCACAGCATAAACTGGCACTTGACCAATCCCTTCACAATGCAACTGTCCCAAGGGACATAACACCTGAGAGCTTCCAAATGATGGTTAACCATATAGCTGCTAACAAACATGCCACATTCATAGACCATGATGTGCCACCGCATAAACCCCTGCATAATGATCCTTTACACTTATTGGTCTAGGTCCACAAACGTACTATCCATAGGGTCCTTGTTGATGGTGGAGCTAGGTTAAACATCTGTACTTTAAAGTTAATCAAGAAACTAGGCTATTCAGAATCAAGCATTGATGTCACAAGGAGGATAAATATCAGAGCTTATGATGAAGATGAAAGGTCCTCTAAAGGTATTATCATTCTACCTGTCTGTATCAGTCTAGTGGTGAAAAACACTCCCTTCTAGATCATAGATCTTGAGTTGGGATACAACATGCTACTAGGGAGACCCTGGATACATGAAATGAAAGATGTACCTTCAACATACCATCAATGCATCAAGTTACCACACTAGGGAGAGGAAATCATCATAGAGGGAGATCCCAATCCTTTCCAATACTGTAATGCAGTCCAAATCAGCACTGATAACCAGGTACCCTCAAACCAAGATACCAGCATCCCATCCTCTTTAGATTCAAATCCTAAGGATGTCACATGGATAGCAGGAAAGATAGTCATTAACCAAGATGCAAGTATCTCCTCCTCTTTAGATTCAAATCCTAAGGATGTCACATGGAAAGTGGGTAAAATATCCATCGCCGACAAAGGCTGTGGTGAGTACAGATATGAAGAGGCTTTCACCATCATGCACATGCCTCAAAGCCAAAGAACTTAAGGCATGCCACAACCTATTATTATAATAGAAACTCCACAGCCTATTCTATTTAGATGTCTGCCCACAACCTTTTTCAGATGGGGAGACATAGCAGAAGAAAAGCCATTTGAACAAGATATCAGTACATGGTTATACCAAGACCCACAAGAGACAATTCGACAAACCCTACCCCTACAAAACTATGGTAATGGTTATATAATGTTACAAATATTCAGGTATGATGGTACAACTGGCCTGGGGGCAAGACAACAAGGCATAATGGAATTGTCTCTCCCGCCAACCCAGAGAAACAAGAGAGGGTTAGGCTATGGGCAACAAAGAGCTGGTCCTATAATCCAAGACATCCAAGTTGATCAAGAAAAAATAGAAGAGATGCACAGGGGGCACAATATAGAACATTTCTTGATAAGAAACATATTAGCACAGTTGTTTCCCACCGAAGAGGGAACCACACAAACCCGAATAGACCTCCACATAGAAATCAATGATAATAAAGGAAGTGAGACATCTGAAAAGCGTTCTATTGAGACTGAATCCCATAAGTATGAGTGGAGGTCCCTTCATGACTCTAAACCATCAATCCCAAATTATTCCCCTCGGTCAGACACTATCATAAAACTAGAAGACTTATTTGACCAACTATCCATTGTCGAACAACCCTGCATAGATAAGCATGTCATTTATCATTCCTCCAGTGGTCCATCCACATCATAGTCTAGTTTTGTAGGAACCATATCTATAGTCCCTTTTAATCAACTCGATTCAAACAACCATGAAAGTATCTATCTTGTAGACCTAGAGCTAATAGAGTGGGATCAACAAGGACTGCTTGATTTAGATGTATTCGAGATTGATGAGGCTATTTCTGATTTCATGGGACTTAGAAAAGCCATGTCATAAGGATACCACAAGGTGGACTTCTCCATTGACCTTGAAAGAGAAACATATTTTGGGGAGGCAACACCTGTTTCTAGTCCACAAAAGAAAAAAGAACAAAAAAATGATAAAAAGCTAAAACAAGACGTATCTTCTAGCGAAAAACCTTACTGAGTGCTAGAAGATGGAAAGAAGGAACTCCGCCCCTTAACAGAGGAGAAATTGGCATTACTAGAGGAAGAAATAGAGGAAGTTAATTTGGGAGATGACAAGAACCCAAAAAACATATACCTGGAAAAATCTCTCACCCCTAAGGAGAGAGAATAGTTTATCAGCTTCTATAAAGCAAGAATGATCAATTTTGCATGGTCCTACTCAGATATGCCAAGATTAGATCTAGAACTCATGCTACACCATCTCCCGTTGCTACCCAATGCCAAACCAGTCAAACAGAAGCTAAGGAAGATGCATCCCCATGTTGAATTGTTAGTGAAGGGAGAATTAAAGAAGCTCCTGGATGCTAAGTTCATAAGACCTATACCATACGTAGACTGGATATCTAACTTGGTACCAGTTACAAAGCACAGTGGTCAGATACTGATTTGCATAGACTTTAGGGATCTCAACATAGCTTGTCCCAAAGATGACTTTCCTTTACCCAACATTGATATGATAGTAGATCTAATTGCTGGACATCAAATGCTATCACTCATGGATGGCTTTTTAGGGTATAATAAGATAAGGATAGCACCAGAGGACCAACATAAAAAAACTTTCAAATGTCCTTGGGGCACTTACTGTTGGAACATCATGCCATTTGGTCTCAAAAATGTGGGTGCAACATATCAAAGGGCTATGGAAACAATATTTCATGATCTCATCCACAAAACAATGAAGACTATGTGGATGACATACTAGCCAAGTCAATGCTTCACAAGGATCATCTACAAGTATTGGGACCAATCTTTGATAGAATGTACGAATACAAAGTCTGTTTAAACCCAAACAAATGTGCATTCGGTGTCACAGTAGGAAAGCTACTGGGGTTCATAGTGTCACATAGAGGCATCAAAGTAGACCTAGAGAAAGTCAAAGCAATATTGGACATGCCTACACCATCAAACCTGAGGAAACTAAGAGGGTTACAAGGAAGGCTCCAATCAATCAGGTGCTTCATAGCTCAGCTAGAAGACAAGTGCCACCCATTCCAACATCTATTGCACAAAGACATCAAATTCATATGGATAGAGAAATGCGAAAAAGCATTCCAAATACTCAAAGACTACCTCCTCAACTATCCTATATTGGTGCCACCAGTCCAAGGTAGACCATTGCTTCTATATATCTTAGCAATAGAATTAACATTAGGTGTACTCCTGGCACAACATGATGATGCAGGTAAAGAAAGGGCCATCTACTATCTAAGCAGAACATTAGTAGGATATGAACTCAACTATACACCAATTGAAAAGTCATGCCTTGTAGTTGTCTTCACTTCCCAGAACCTGAGACATTATACGTTGAGTCACCAAACAAAGTTGATCACACATGTTGATCCTATAAAATATCTCCTAAGCAAAGCAGCACTCACCGGATGACTTGCGAAGTGGGTAATGACCTTAAGTGAGTTTAAGTTTGAGTACGTAGATAGAAAGGCCATCAAAGGGCAAGTGATTGTGGATCAACTAGCAGAGGCACCCATTCAGGACCATCAGCCTATTATTTCTGACTTTCCTGATGAATCTATTATGACACTACAACCAGCGATTGAGGTATGGAAACTATACTTTGATGGGTCATGCATGAACCATGGTGTGGGGGAAGGGATAGTGCTTATCACTCCAGATCATGATACAATTCCAAAGTCTTCCAGACTCAAATTCCCCTGCACAAAAAACATAGCAGAATATGAAGCATTGGTCATTACTTTAAAGATAGAAATTCAATGAAAAATCAAGAACCTTAAAGTCTTTGGAGATTTGTAGTTGGTCATCAGTCAAGTCAAAAATGATTATATGACCAAAGATGAGAAGCTAATACCATACAGAGAAGAAATGGAAATACTACGCACCAAGTTCTATTACATCTTCTTTGAGCAAGTCCCACGAGCACAGAATAAAGCTACAGATCTGAAGGCTACCATAGCATTATTGATTGATATGCTAGGCAACAAAACAAGATTCTAGTTTCTAGTAAAGAAACTATTGGTGTCATTACATCAAGCATCCATCACAGAATCAACATGCATCCTTGTTGGTCCTGAAAACCCATGGTACCAAGATGTTTATAACTACCTCTAAAATAGTGTCTTACATCCCAACTTGTCTAGAAACCAAAGAAAGTCCCTCATCCGCCAAGCCTCTACGTATACCATCCTCTCAACTACTTTATATAGATGAAGTCTAGATGGAGCACTACTATGATGTCTCACTTCTACAGAATCCCAGAGAGCTTTGTACAAGGTACATGAAGGAATATGTGGAACCCACAAAGGTGGCAACAACTTAGCTAAGAAGATCATCTCCATGGGGTACTATTGGCCCACAATAGAGACAGATGCGCACAAACATGTACAAAGGTGTAGATAGTGTCAGATTCATGGAGACCTCATCCATGTACCAGTCCAAGAACTAAATCCTATCACATCACCATTGCCATTTTCCATCTGGGTATTTGACCTAGTGCGCAAAATTACACCTTCTTCAGCAAATGGACACAAATACATCATAGCAGCAATAGAGTACTTCACCAAGTGGGTGGAAGCAATTCCCCTCACTTACATAACTAGAAAGCAAATAGAAATGTGCATCCTTACCCACATTATCTGTCGATACGGGATCCCTCAAACTATCCTGATAGATCATGGTACACCTTTCCAAAACAAGGATTATGAAGAGCTATGTGAACAATTCCATATCAATCAAGGGTTCTCCTCATTTTATTATCCTCAACGGAATGTCCAAGCCAAAGCTACAAACAAGACAATCTTGAAAATCTTGAAGAAAATAGTGAAGAAATCAGGGCAAGACTGGCATTTACAACTTAGTCCCACATTATGGGCATACAGAACTAGTGTGAGAACACCTATAGGAGCCACTCCTTTCTCCCTAGTCTATGGGTCAAAGGAGGTATTACCCCTCGAAGTGGAAATCCCATCCCTAAGGATATCTTTTAAGAACCTAATTATAGATGAGGACTATAGAGTAGCAAGGCTCAGTGAACTAGAGTTACTAGATGAAAGAAGACAACATGCCTTCAACCACTTACAAGGCTATCAGAATTGCCTTAGAAGAAACTATCACAAGAAGGTGAAGCCATGAACATTTGAGGTAGGAGACATTGTCCTCATGGAAAATCAAAAGAACCAAGAAGAAAGAGTGAAACCCGAAAATTTTGAGCCTAACTGGCTAGGACCATTTTTCATTGTCAGCTCTACTCAGAGTGGGGCTTTCATACTAGCAACACTAGAAGGAGATCAGCTCCTAGGATACATCAAAAACATGCACCTCAAGAGGTTTTACCCTTGAAGACTATATGGTTAAGGCACCCATCTACATATCTCAAAAATACCAAAAAAATTAGAAAATACAAAATTTACCTTGATGAAAACCTGGCAATCAGGCGCCTTGGCGACAATAAAAAAATAAAAAAAATAAAAAAGTAAAGAGAAACAAAATCGGTCTCTCAGTGAAAACCTAGCAAATAGGCACTATTGACTAGGTACCTTGGTGAAAACCTGGAAAATAGGCACCAAGTGTTCAAATCTAGCTTCACCATCAATGAACTCTAAGATCAAAAGCTTGAGCACACTTCAAATGCGAGACTGACTATGCAAGCTATATCCAGAAGCACTTTCCCCTCTGAGCACCAAACACTTACCCATGGTTATTACTGGTCCACCAGACAAGGGGGCGATTCTAAATGTCCTGAAGAAATCCAAAAAAAATTGGAAATCTCATCAAAAAATGCTAAAAAGATCAAAATATCTTGAGAAAATCAATCTTCATCAAAAATGTTAAAAACATTGCAAAATCCCAAGCAATAAAGCTAACTCGATTATCAAGAGAGAAAAGGGCGATCATTCCTAGTCAATCAAATGTCACAATCATGAGCTTTGTGAATTAGTATAGGGCTCATTTGACATAGCTTTGTTAATCTATCAAACCTATCAGCAAGCAACTGGCAACCAAGCCAATCTATCAAATGTCACAATCATGAGCTTTGCAAAGCAACATGGGGCCCATCTAACACAGCTTGATTAGCTACCAACACAATCACAATCAATCAATAAAATCATATCGATCATCTTACACAGTGATGGATACGCTCAAACCAGATAGGTTAGTCTTATATGAGTAATCTATTACTGAAACTAGACACACTCAAGAAATCAAGCCAATCAAGCCTATCCAAAGAGTTGAGCCAATCAAGAGAATCCAACTGCATCAAGGAACCATCCAAATTTTTTGACTAGGTCAGTCAGTTGGTCAGATATCAGTCTATATTTCACAGTTATGTTCTTATGATACTCCAGGATCCACCATGTGAGGAGAGTACCTATGATAGATCATGACTTATTTTCTTTGATTGTTGTCGATTGAATGTTCACTTTAATTTTAGGGCCATGATGATTTAGGATAAATGCGGTAGGGGCTATCACTTATCTAGTAGTCATGCAGTTCCACGATCTGAGCTTAACCTTGGGAAAGAATTGCACATTCCTTCTCTTTTATTTGCTTGTTTAGTTTATAGAATCAAGAGCTCGCTGCGCCATTCAGATGGACTTTGAGTGCATTGGAGTTCTATCTTGGTTTCTATGGTCTTTTCTTTTATTTTTCAATCAAGAGCTCATGATGCTATCTAGATAGACTCTAAGCCGTAGGAGTTCTATCTTGTTTTCTTTGGCTTTTCTTTATGGAATCAAGAGCTTTGGTGTTATCTAGATGGACTCTCGGTGCATAGGAGTTCTATCTTGGTTTCCTTTTTTTAGTTAAATTCAGAGTACAAAGTGGTATCCAGATGGTCAATATCTGGGTGCTTTTGGCTCTCTTTCTTTTCAAATAGGGAACATAGCTGAACCTAGATGGTCAATATTTGGGTGCACTAGGTTCTCTTTCTATTCATTCTCTCTACTCCTTCCACTTGTCAAGAGGTCATAGTTGTATCCAAGTGGTATGTGATCTAGATGCATTGGATGCTCTTCAGAATTTAAAAAAAGAAGAAGATGCAATGATGACAAATATTGGAAACAGGGGTAGCGACTTGGGACACTCATCCTTTCTATCAAATCATATCTATCAAAAAAGAAAAAATTTCCTTTTTATCATTCCATATCTATCAATCAATCCTAGAGATCACATTCCAAACTAACTTCCTTCTAACTAACACATGCATTACTCAAAAAAAAATTGCATGGTAGATTGCATTCATTTATTGCATAAGAAAAATCCAAAACATGTGCATAGTAAATCATATAATAAATGCATCCATCATCAATAAAATCATAAATAACATAGGAATGCATTCATCATCATCATGTAGTGATTCACTTTTTCAACAAATTAATGCTCATTTGATGCATTTTCTATGCTTAACTTGTTGAGGGGGCATATAGTCCACTTGCTATCACTAGGGCAAGTTGGGGTAAGATCAAATCTAAAAATTCTATGACACACTGCGACAAGTCACATCGCATCAAAGAGGGGCAAATCTAGACACCCAAAAATGGACAGGCTTGCGACTTTTACATTAAAAACACTAATTTTTATCTATTAATTAATGGTTTTTAATCATTAATTAATCATCTATTTTCCTCTAATTTCATTCCCCAAATAATCTAATCAAATTCTAAAAATTAATTCAATAATTAATTTTATTTAATTAATTAACCTTGATTGATTAATTACCATTAATTAATTAATTAAACTCAATTTCCTATAGTTTAAATTCAAATATTTAAACTTACTAATTAAATTCTTCCAATTAAATTAATTTAATTTCATTCAATAAAGCAATTCTAAATAAAAAAGAATTCAATTATCTCGCATGTTGAAAACTTTAATTAAATAAATGAATTAAATATTCATTTATCTTCAAAGAGATAACTCCAATCAGATCACATGGGTTACTCCACCCATCTCTCCAGTCCACATGGGTAACTTCACCCACCTCTCTAGTCCACATAGGTAACTTCACCCACCTCTTCAGTTCAAAAAGGTAACTCACAATTAGCTCTTCAATCAACCAAACTCTGTCTCCTCTTTACAAATTGAAGAGGTGGAGTTTACTGATGGCTTCTCCAGTTCCCTTTGATCTCAACCATTCATCTCCCTATCTCTGGGATTGATCTCAACCATTCATTTCATCCCCAATTCCTATATAATAAACCCTTCATAACCATTTGAAGGATCCAGGATTTTAAGCTCTCGTGCGCCATTACTATGTCAGTTTGGTTCTAGCATTCAAGCCATCTTGCGATCATACACACCCATTTCAATTAGAAAATTCTCAACACTTTTCAAGTCATACACGCTACCACACCAATACTGAGCATCAAAATAGCATTTCAGAAGGAGTAGAGAGAGACAATAGAAACTTCAAGCACATTGGGGTTTGCATTCATTTGTTTTCCTTTCTTTGCTTGTACATTTTATTTTTTATGCTTCAAGTTATTCATTTTAGTAGTATTTGTGTATTGGATTTATATCATTTGTAAAATCTTTTCTACTAACCCTTGCCTTTGGAAAGCTTGGGAACCACGAATCATGAAAAGAGGCGTACAATTTGTAATTAGTTTTTGTTTATTATTGTTGTCTAGTTGACAACATGGCTTTCAATTCAACCACTCCTTAACTTTTTGCATTGTATTAAACTTTTCAAAAGGATATTATAACTCTATCCTAACACTCAAAACCCTTAAATCACTCTTGAATCCCATAAACCTCATAAACCCCATAGACCCCATACATGAGTCTTTTAGGCCTATTTTTCCAATTTTAGGCAATTACATCATTTAGCCACTTTTAGTGCTCTTGAAAACTTAAAAAGGATCTATTGGCCACATTACAAACATTATGGAACTTTATAGGTCATTAAAACCTTCATCAACCTTAGGATTCACAAATGACCCCCAAGGTACACTTTAGCCCCCAAATGCCATTAAGGGTTACAATGCTTTGATCCTTTACAAAAGGATTCACATACAATCCAAAACATAAGAAAAACATATTTAAATGACCATTATTGGTCTCATTAACATCACTCTAAATTCCCCATTAACATCTGAAATTCATTCATTCTTTCATCTATTAATAAAATTTAACATTCATGAATTATCAAAAATATTCATTAACACATAATATTAATTAGCATTCATTAACACACATTCATTAGCATTCATAAGACTCATTAGCATTCATTAAGACATCATAACATTCATTAACACATAATATTGAAACATCAAGACATAAACATCAGTCGTTATCAAATAAGTTGCATAAATGAGAATCATTTCTTTTTTGACTTTTTCTTTTTTTTGCTTCCATATATTGTTGCAAAGGAGTATCCATCTTGGCATCGTCATTTCTTCTTGCCCGTGCACATGATCTCACTATCCTTTGCAAAGGTGGGTCCTCTACAATAACAAATAAAAGGGTTAAATTAAAAACACATTATCATAATTGGGGTTAATTTAAAAACATATTATCATAATTGTTACAAGCATTTCAGTACTTTAAAAAACATAAACATGATGCTCTTTACCTTGTCCAACCACATCTTCTTGCCTAGCAGCTTCAACCTCAACACGCTTATCAGGAACCTCTACATTTCCTACAACTACAATACAAAATTTCTTATTAATCCCAACACATTATAATTAAATTGTTATAACTACGCCAAATTCAATTTAAAATTTTTACTTGTATTAATAAATCAATAATAAAAATTTGATTAGAGAATGTATACCTTGAGTACTACAATGAAAATACAAATTTATGCCTCCATCGTGCTCGGATGGTGTTTCAGCATCAACAGGCTGCATTCCAATGTAAATAATTAGTGCATTTATCGACAATATATACATATAAATACAAGAAAAATACTGAGAAATGTTAATCATTCAGTTTAATACATATAAATATATTCACTTTAAATTTTTAAACAAATATATAATCATTATTTCCTTACTTAAAACAAATATATTCACTTTATGTTGGAACTTAACATCAAATAGAGTAATTGGTAAAGTATTCAACTTGAAATAAAAATCATTTGGCTTATTTACCTGATCGACAGATCCACTAGAAGAACCTTGCACACTCATTGATCATAATCATTCAGCCATAACTGTATAGCCTTGTTTGTAGCCTACTTTCTTGTCCTCTTCTGAAATCTTTTTCTTGAACTCCAAGCTCTACATTTTTGCTTGGTATCATGGATTTTTATTGTACTGCATTTCATCAAAACTCAATTCATTACAATTTATAAATATTTGCATATGACTTTTCATTTACTATCACTTACAACTCGTGCAGCAAGTTTTGAATATCCACCTGAGCCGAGCTTGTGTTTCCCGTGCTTTATTTTTCTTTCTTTTGTTGCCTTTGATGTGTCAGGAAACCTATGTGATGTTTGAAATATGTTAGATCACATAAGTAAAAATATTAAATAGTACATAATTTCATTATTAAGATTATCACGTACCTTCTTTCCTTGGATGATACTATTTGTCCACCATGTCTTGCATGTCTCTCAAGTGCATCCCTTTTAAGATTCTCCCACTCATTAATAGGAACATAGGGGGGCCTCTTGTAATAAGGGTTGTGTTTTATTTGGGACCTATAGTTGTCCCTAATATAATTCAAATTTTGGCTCGCCTTCTCAAGGAGCCTAAGTCTTTGAAAGGCGTTGGGTCCAAAAAGTTTTATCATAGAGTTAATGAGTTTATCCTTTAACTCTTTATCTTGTAATTGCCACCTTTTAAGAAAAAAACTGTTAGATTCATAAATGAAGTGAAGCTACCTTTTAATATACTTGAAGAAAGGGATGAAAGGAAATATGATCTAGCAATGAAATCAAAATATGATACCATGTGCATACGGTCAGCCTGAAAATGTGCAAACATTCATCATTAAGTTTTTCATAAAATAGATTATTCCCTACAAAATAATAATGGGATTAATAGTTATTGCAAGAGACTACACAGGGGGTTAGTGCATTACATTATAAGTATAATATTGTATAGTAAAAGAAAGGACCAATCTTTAAGGTACCTAGAAGATGGGCTACTCTCACGGGAAGTCCATCTTCAATGTTCACAAGAAATTGATCACAATTATCTATTATTCTCGTACATCTAACACAAGTACATCCAGGAATTTGGTAATTGCCTACTACATAAAATGAATCCAATATTACAAAATGCCCCCTAAGAAAGAATAGTTCAAGTGAAATAAAAACATGATAAATGAGAGATAAAAAGAGGAATCTACTTACCAATAATGGGTGTTACCATCGCATCTGTGGCCATGCTACGTGTTGTTGACATTGTAGCTAGTAGTACCTCTATGGTTCTGATCCTCATAGCAAGTGGCGTACTTAGCATAGGATCAATAGTAGGTGCTGAAAAATAAGATTTTTAGAGCATAAAAAAATATGGACAACCAGGAACAAGATTGTTAGATCTATTAAAAAAAATATTGTTCAAGCAAAATGCAAGTGGAGGATAGAACATGCGATCTACTTGAAATTTGAAGTATCTACATCTGGGGCATGACCCTTTAATGTTTTTTTGCATCCTCTATAAAAATAACACATATGTATTTTAGTTAATGACATAAATAAAAGAGTATACTATAAAAACCATTATTGAACTTTTTTTATAATTAAAAAATACATTAATACTTACTATATAAGTCCGAACATGGTGAACCAACTTATCTTTCTCATTAGTATTTCATGATTCTGAGGTTGAATATCTGCCAATTGAGTTAACTCTCTTGAAATTGTATAAAGGACCTTTTGCGGTGCAACCATAGGATCAATGTCTAATGAAAAATAAATAATGAATGGATCCTGCTCATCTTGTGGCTCCTCATAGACTAATTGTTCTTTCCCTTTTTATGATTAGCACTCATTTGTGAGAACAATATTATTAGCACTTAATTTAAAAGCAATCCAAAATAGTAGTGAAGAATAAAACATAACAAAAAATATGCATTAACATTTTTCTTGTATGTGAATTTGTACAACAACAATGAGTTTTACCTGTCAGGAAGAACAAGTCCCATGAGAACCATCATTTCTGTGCATATCGTATGGTTGTTGATCCATACTATAGCCTTGTATTTCAAAAAAAAATCATTGAGACATGTTAAAACACATGTATTCTTATTCTAAGTTACATTGAATAATAGACAATTATCAGAATGCTTCAATTAAAAGAAGAGATAGTTTTTTTTTAATTTTAAACAATTTTAAATGGTGCATAGTGCGTACCACCTCATCCATGATAGTGGGTTTTTTTTGTATCTATGTGATTAAAATTTTAATAGATAAGCAGCTCTTTTCCTCCACGTATTGATTTGATCGCACATACAAATACACGATTTCCCTCGCGTGCCTCAAATATGCAATTGGGTTTCTTCTTAGTTGACGCAGGTTGTGTACTATTTATAAAACCTACAATATCCCCTAATAATTTTTCCTTTCATCAACCTATATAGCTACTATTTTACTTTGTTCACTAACTTTTTGTTGTATATAATTTGTCGCAAGAGCATACCTACACATACTTTTTTTATATCGAACAATTTGCATCCAACTACTATAATCATAACAAGGTCTGACATACTCCATCAATTCGACAACTTTTTGTAAGAGACCTTTATTCCATCGATGGAAAATAGGCCCAAACCATGTAATGAAGATGCTGCTATGTGATATATCCTCTCTCTAACACAAAAATTTGTGTTTATTGAAGGAAGTTCATCGAGGACCCATTGTTTCTGTAGATTTTTGTACCTAAAGGGCACCTTGGATTCGCCTTTTCTCTCATCATTATAAGAACATGACCCCCCTTGAGAAAGGAAAAATTCCATGTGTTTGTTGAATTTGTTTATGATCTTTTGACCTCAAGTCAATCTCCTTGATTTAGACATACTAAATGTCTCACTTTCTTCTTCCATTCCTAATTTTCCTCGCTCGAGGAAGACAAATCTGACAAATAACTATTCATTGGTACTTGCACTTCATGAAATGAGAGAGATAGGTGGCAATGAGAGAGATATTTTACAAATAGTAAAAGACATTAATCTCTATGGGGTGTATTGACTTATACCTGACAATCCATGAGACTATGTGGGATACCTGACAAAGATAATAGTTATATAATCAGACAAACATAGCTCACTCCATAGTTTTTATTACATCTTGTGAAGGACATTATACATTGTTAAAATTATATATTTATCCTACAATATTTTTAATATCTCAGCATTGCATATAACTGAACATCTTAGCATTGCATGAGACACCACTATTGTGGCATTTCATCAAACAGTTCTCGTGTCTTGCCAATTTTTTTTTACATCTTGTGAAGGACATTATACATTGTTAAAATTGTCTATTTATAATTTCATAATTAGCTCACTCCATTATAGGGAACAAAGAGAATCCCCTGTGATTTAATATCATTGATGTGCAAGGAAATAGAAAATTATCAGAAGCAAATCTCATAAGATAGTATAGAAAAATACACTCTTTTAGAATGAAATCTCTCTTAACAAAAGATCAAAGATATAAGGACATATAAAAAAAAGTGAATAAGAGTAGTTAGATATTCAAGCTATAACCAAAAATGCCATTAATATGAAACCATAAGAATATTAGTGGAAAAAGTGAATATTTCAACCCAAAATAATCATTAAAACACGCCAAACGTCTGCCATAATTGCACATTTCATTCATGTCATTGATATTCTTCTTCATCCATCTCATCATCAAGATCATCATCGTCAACGACATCATCATCACCACTATCATCATAATCGTCGTCGTCATCATCATCGTCGTCATCATCATCATTATCATCATCATTATCATCATCATCATCATCATCATCATCATCATCGTGATCAGTAGCAGCATCATCTACGTCTTCTTCTTCATATTCTTCTTTGACTAACTCTCGATTGTGATCATCATCTACATCATCTTCCACTTCTTCCTCTTCCTCAGTATCTTCTTCTTCCATCACATTATACTTTATCGGCCTTCCTCTTAGAACATGTCTAACAACAAATGACCAACCCAGTTTATGTGGAACCTCTGAGTAAAATAATTTCTCACATTGGCTTAGAAGAACATAAGGATCTTCCCCAACTAGCTCAAACAACCTTTTATTAATCATTGGAAATCCATTATCATGTTCAATAAATGTACTATTAGGATCATTTTGATTGAGTTGTAGTCTGTACCATTTCACGATGAAGAGAACTAATTTTAAGGAATTAAAGTCACAGTCAATTATATCAACCAAAATACCATAGTATTGATTTTGTGACTCTCGAGGATGTAAGTTGTTTCTAGATGAAATATTGGTCACTTGGAAGATTGCAGTTATCCCAGAATCACAATTTCTCTTTGTGTCATCCAAATTTTTGATGCAAAATTTATAACCATTGCATAACATAGCCTTGTGGTGTTTCACCTACAATAATGTCAAACATGTATAAATTATTGCAACATGAGTTGAAAAACATACGGTTGATTAACAAATTTATAATTACCTGGTCATCTCTTAAACTATATGCTAAATCTATTTCCTTTTGTGTAATATTGAGATCTCCATTACGATGAGATTGTATAACCAATGAATACATGGATTCCCATTTTAATCTATGACCATAATGTTGACATCATTCAATCCATATGATCATCCAATCTTGATTGTTTGCAATAAACAAATGTATTGCATCCCACTCTTTAGCAACTGTACAAAAGTAAATAGATGACTTACAACATATTTATTTTGAAGATTAAGAATTAATTAACTACAATAAAATCTCATAATTTATTACCTTTTAGTTTCCTAAATCTACCGTTTCCCACCAAGTACTCCCCTTGATATTTTTAATGGATTCAAGATCTTAAATGTAATCTAAATAGGTCTTTGCTGCAAGATTGGGAAGATATTGTGTAACATACACCATCATCTGGTATACCATATATCCCTCAACCATAGAACCCTTGGAATGTGCTTTTTTTCATACCAAACCCTTCAAAAATTTCAAGTGTCTCTCAACCATCCACATTGACCTAATCTGTACAAGTCTACACAATTCAATCTCCTCAACTTGGTGTATGAGGTAGTGTTTTTGTGCATTGAAAAAAGTTGAAGGTAAACACTATTGCATTCCACACATTAGATGAGGAATTATTTTCTTCCAATATTTAATATCTTCTTTATGGATTTCTTTAGATGAAAACCACCTACAAGAGACTCAAGACACAAAAATATATAAATACAAGAATTTACAATATATTACTTGTTTGATATTATTGTTAGATATATTGAAAAAAATCACTCCTTAGCTCATTTATTTTCCAAGATCATATATCACTTGTTTGATATTATTGCCGAAGTTCTCTGGGAGCAATAAGGGTAGCAAATACTGCAACAGTTGTGAACTGATCATTTCATATAATGAAAATTGAATGTAGTTACACAAATATATTGTAAATACAAAAGACTGTGACTTATCTTGATGAAGGTATGCCAATCATACATTTTCATCCCTGACCCAAAATCACTTTTCTTTGATATGAGATTGCTTATATTCGCAGCAAATCGTATAGGAAATCAAATTTTTTGTATGACTTCTTTTATGACATTACTTTGTTGCTCTGTTAATAACCAAGGAAGAGCACTTGCATTGTTCTGGCCTCTATTACTATTTGAATCCATGATATTTTTTATTGCATGATTGGAATCATGAATGTCACTACAAATTTTGCCAAGTTTTTCTTTGTCACACCTTCCATCCAATATTTTCCATAGTGTCTCTGTTACATTCTTTCCAATATGCATAGTATCAAAAAAATGCACAATTTGTAGTTGTTCATAGTAGGGAAGCCTACTAAATTATCTGGGATAACATTTTAGTCCCTTTGGAAGCTGGTCAGTGATGCCTTCACGACCTGCAAGATCATCAACTACATAATTATCCAACATAACACAATCAAAATATATAATTTTCAAACATCAACCATTAGGTGGAACGATATTACCTCGAATTATATTATATCCCAACATCCATAGGTGAGGTGTCATTCTATGGGGCTTTGATGTAGTCTCTTCTTTCCCATTGAAAAAATGTTTTTTTGAACTTCGATACTTATGATTTCTGGGGAGGAAGTGCCTATACTCATCAAACACCTACTTTCTTAAACTTTTGGAATGATGAAATTTCATATTTGTACCACACATTTGACATGAAAATTTTCCCTTTGTTTGAAGACCTACAAGATAATGATATAATTGGATTAAATATGTTAATTATTAGAATTAGAATTATCACGTACAATTAGAATTCACCATAACATACCACAAAAATATGTCAACCCTAGAGCATCATGAATTGTCCACACAAGCATTGCATGGAATTGAAATTGTCTTTTTCCAATTGGTCTAGAGATTTCATACATAGTGAAACCATTCCATAATACCAATAACTCATTGATAAGAGGAATAATATATACATTCATATCTTTCACTTGGTACTTAACAAGTTGAATTAACAACAACATTAGATAATTATTATAGTCATTTCCATCTAAGACTTATAATTACATGTAGATAACTATAAAATAATCATATACCTAGAACAATCATTGCCAACATAATGTGCTCCCTCTTTATTGACATCCATGGAGGAAGGTTATTGTTGATAACAAAAATAGGCCACACCGAGTAAAGAGATCTCATCTCTCCATACGGATTGACAATGTCTGCTGCCAGAGAAAGCCTGAGATTTCAAGGTTCTTCTTTAAAGTATGGCCACTTTTCCTCTATTTCCATAAATGATGAACCATCTCTAGGAATTTGAACAATATCATCTCAACTCCTTCCATGTGCATGGTAATCCATAAATTGTGCCAAGTTATTGCACCTGAATAATCATTTCAGACGTGGAATAATGGGGATGTAATGAAGAACCTTGCGAGGTACCTTTTTTGTCATTTGATCATCTCGATATTTTCTCGTATGACATTCAGGGAATTTTATTGCATTTTTTGTTCTTTATGATAAATAATATGATCTTTGGGACAAGCATCGATTTCTTGATACTTCATTCCAATATGTTTCATAGTGGCACATAATTCTCGATACAAGTGAGGGAGAACATTTGATGGTGGTAACAAAAACTCACCTATAAATCTACAACAAAAAATATAATTTATTACTATAAACAATCTTAATGGTGCATGTTTCATCTTTTATAGACTATAATGACATATATGACAAACCTTAGCATATGTGACATTGTTATTTTGAATAAACCATTCATAACCTTCAAATTCACCAACAACAATAGAGCATAGAGAAGAGTAGATTGGGAGCCTTCGTAAAGGGTCATGTTTGCCTTCTTAAGTAGAGGTATATCATGGATGATGTCAATGTAATCCTCATCATAATCATAATCATCATCATTAGCACCACCACCACCACCAGTACCAAATGTGTCAACGATCAATGCATTCATACCATCATCTTCAAATGTGTTTTCTGGCGCATGATCATCATCTTACATGGGATCATGATCTTCAGCTTCAATACTCACACCTCCATGTTCCTCTATATTCACCCCCTCATGTTCCTTTGAGATGTGGTGGTCCATATCATGTACTACAATGGGGAGATCGACCTATATAAAAATGATGATAATCAAACCCCCCTTCAATGTGATAATCAAACCTCCTTCCATGGTTCATATGTATATTAATTATAAAAATAATATAGAAAAAGCTTACCAATGGATGATAATCAAAACCCCTTTCAATGTGACCATTCTCCCTACAATGTCTCTTTTCTTCTTTCATTTTGATTCTTCTCATCTTTAAGTCGTTACAACTCTTGCATGGACAATAACATTTGTCATCACCTTCTCTATAAAAGTTAGACAACAATCTAGCAATTGTCTCCCTATTTTGATTGAATTCCCTTGTATTATTTGACATGATCCTTAATGTATATATTAGCAAAAAAAATTGGACATGTTGTACTTAATGTTTATATATGCACATATGGTTTTGATAGCAAATGGTCACTCTATTTTCTCATGGTGAGAACCCTTTAGTTGTCACAAAAAATGTCAAACAAAAAATGACATGTTACGGTAAGTTTTATAAATGATATGTTGCTTTGTAAATTTAACTCTAGGTTTTATAACTGTACATATATTTTCTTCAAATCCCCCACATTGTAATCATATCGACATGTTGATATCAAATTCTATGTCAAGATTTACAACATTAAATTGATCATAGTTGGAAGACTCAAACACAAGAAGAATATGAGTATAGAAAATTTTTAGAAGAATATGAATGAATGCAAAACATACATAAGTGGATGAAGATAAATAATGAAGGTACCAGACATTGCCTGAAGTAATGAAGTGTTGACCCAGGGTTGAATCTTGTATGCTCCTGTATGATCCAAAACCTGCAAGTAAGGAAAATATGGGGTTAGATCCAAAGGATATAAGCAATGTTTGGCACCCTATTACTGATCCTCATCTACAATCATGCATGTGCATTGTCAATCCATACACTTATAAAAGTCATGATCAAGTATAAGCAATGGAGGAGACATTATCAACGTCAAATTTCATGCCTTCAAATTTTATATATGTACAATTATAAAATGTCATGCCTTGAAATTTTATAACATAGTTCCTTAGCATTTGATCTTCATATGGAAACCATGACTTGAGGTAGTTATTCGAGCTTTGTCTTATCTTTAACTCAATTTCATTTTGATGGAATTTGTTTATTTAATGGCACAATATAAATGTTAATATTGGCATTGTTTACATCTTTGCATTTGGAATGCTTGATGACCCACGAGATTTGAGGTTCGTGTCTATGCAACACAATATTTGCACCTTAGTTAACAAAATATGTTGTTAACAAAATATTTTAACCACATGTATGTTAGCCTATTGTGTTTGTTTGCAAATTACTAACACATGATAACATAATAGGCTAACATACATGGTGTTTACATATTTTTTTAACAACATATTGTGTTAACATGTGTTTACTAAGGTGCAAGTATTGTGCTGCATTGTTTGTGAGCTCATTGTTTGATACTGGCATTGTTTACATCTTTGCATTTGTAATGCTTGATGATAGCCAACTTTGAGATCTAAGGCATCATTTCTATTACCTTCAAATAATTATGTGAAGTGTTTGATCCCTCTTTATTTGTTTGATTGTTGATATTCACTATGTGGTACTCCCCATTTATGACCATTTCATGAGGAAATGTCTTGATGGCTCGCGGGATGCAAGCTACGGCATCATGCATTGTATATGAGCTCACTATTTGAACACCACATGACCCTGATATTGTCATGGAACCATGTGGAGTATTTAGGCATTTGATTTATGTTGATATTGATGCTCACTAATTTTTCCATGCCCGTGAGCTATTGGCATCATTGATTGGCATTATTTTATTAGTGATGTCCCTATTTGATTGGCTGGTGCTCTATTTGTTATATTTTAATAGCAGAAATATAAAAAATAGAGAACCGTCCAATCAAATAGGGACATCATTAATAAAACCATACACTTACTATTTTGAATTTGACATCTATTAGAATAGTAAACTATGCTAAGGAACTATGTTATAAAATTTGAAGGCATGAAATTTTATAATTGTACATATAATTTATGAGTATAACTGTACAATAGAAGGAAACCCACATGCCTTGGTCTTGATTGGTCTGTGAAAGGTTTAGGTTTGCCTTTCCCAATTGAGATGTCATCCTAAGATTCAAAACGACCAAGGTAATAATAAGTCTTGAACATAAATGCATGATTGTGGATCCTCAAGTAGGGGTTGTGATGCAAAAGAAGAACACTTATATGGGTTTACCCACATAAGGACAATGGTTTCATTCATCTTTCTTTCAAGTGATCTTGGGTATTTTCCTTGGCCTCTAGGCTTAGGCAACCTATAGGGGTTGAACCAAAATTACAAAGGCAATAAGGACACATAGAACAATAGGTTTGGGGACTTTTAGATTTATGTTCAGTCCTTAGTAATGGTTCTTGTTACCATATTTTTCATGCCCATTCCAATTTGGTAACCTAATTACTAGATGAGTGAATATAGTACCCTATTTTGCATTATTAGATGATCTTGTTTAATTTGTGTTCATTTCATGAAAAGATACATGTAAAGGAAAAAAAAAATTTGCATCTAAAGATTACATATATATGTGTGTGTGTGTGTGTGTGTGTGTGCGCCAAATAACTTGTAAATACTATACAAGGAAAGGAAATGAAAGATAAAATCATTTGGTCTCACACAGGCCATGAGCATAGCCAACTTTTAGAATAATATGCAAGAGTATATGCATCTATAAGAGGATGAACATAAATAATAAGGGTACCAAACATTGCCTGAAGTGATGAATTTTTTACCCGGGTATGAATCTAGTGTGCTCCTGTGTGATCCAGAACCTGCAAAGAAAAGAGAGATGGGGGTTAGATCAAAAGGATCTAAGAAATTAATGGAATCCTATTACCGATCCTCATCGAAAATTATGCATGTGCATAGTCAAGCCATACACTTCTGAAAGAAAAACCATGCTACAGGACATGTGCACTTAGAAGAATGTTTTCGAAAGGAATGAAGACACCATGTTTTTCCTCAAGAAATTATCATAAACAAGGAGTACCACATAGTTAATATCAACATAAAAAAAAAAAAAGAGAGATAAAAAACTTCACACAATTCCTTGAAGGCAATAGAAATGATTCCCTATCTCTCAAATCTTGCAGGTCATCAAGCATTCCAAATGTAAAGATGTAAACAATGCTAGTATTAAACAATGAGCTCATAAACAATTCATGATTCCCTAGCTTGCATCCCATGATCCATGAAGACATTTCCTCATGAAATGATCATAAATGGGGAGTACCACATAGTGAACATCAACATAAAAACAAATAAAGAGAGATTAAACACTTCACACAATGCCTTGAAGGTAATAGCAATGATTCTCTAGCTCTCAAAGCTTGCAGGTCATCAAGCATTCCAAATGAAAAGATGTAAAAAATGCCAATATTAACATTCATATTGTGCCATTAAATCAACAAATGTCATCAAAATGAAATTGAGTTAATGAGAAGACAAAGCTCGAATGCCTACCTCAAGTCATGGCTGCCATGTGAAGATCAAATGCTAAGGAACTATGTTATAAAATTTTAAGGCATGAAATATTATTACTATACATATATTTTCTTTGACTCCTCCACATTATAAAATCAATGCTAAGGAACAAAAATCATAATGTCAAAAAGTATAAAATTTCATGCCTTGAAATTGTATAACATAGTATTAAACAGTGAGCTCATAAACAAGGTCGTGTATATGCAGCACAATATTTGCACCTTAGTTAACAAAATATGTTAACAACATGTATGTTAGCCTATTGTGTTTGTTTGGAAATTACTAACACATGTTAACACAATAGGATAACATACATGGTGTTAATATATTTTGTTAACAACATATTGTGTTAACATGTGTTTACTAAGGTACAAATATTGTGGTGAATAGACACGACCCATAAACAATGCATGATGCCCTAGCTTGTAGTAGACATTTCCTCATGAAATGATCATAAACAGGGAATACCACATAGTGAATATCAACAGTAAAACAAATGAAGAGAGATCAAACACTTCACACAATGCCTTGAAGGTAATAGCAATGATGCTCTAGCTCTCAAAGCTCGCTGGTCATCAAGCATTCCAAATGCAAAGATGTAAACAATGTCAGTATTAACATTCATATTGTGCCATTAAATTAACAAATGTCATCAAAATAAAATTGAGTTAGGGAAGTACAAAGTGGCAAATTTCCCATTTTACCATAGTTAGGTCCCTCTTTTACCATGCTTTATGAGATTTATATGGTTGGTTGAGTAGGTCATTAGAATGTATATGATCAATCAAAGAAGAAATTATTATTTCTGGGGGTATTAACCAAGAGATATTATGTTATATTCTTCTATTCTATTTATAAACTCTTTCTTGATTGTAATTATTTAATGTTCAAAGGGCGATTAAAATCTCTTGATTGTAATTATTTTAATGTTGAAAGGACCCTATAAAAGAAAGCATCAGTGGAAGAATGCAGATTCAGGATTATAAATAAGTGAACGATTTGGGTTATGTGAACTTTTGTGCAGGAAGATTCTCCAAGAACTATGGTAGAAGTAAAAGTGAGTGTGAATTGTTTGTTTAATATGATTTAGTAAAAAAACTATGTTGATAATGTTTTGTTTTGGATTTTTAAGGACTCTGATCAAAACCCTATTCTGTCTGTTTATGGGTAACTATGTCAATATGGGTGATATATAGTTTTGACATGATTTTTTATGTATGTTTGTGGGTTACTCTTTCAATACATGTTGTAGTGTTTACCACATATGTTACAACTGTAGAGCCCTTCTTTTTTGTTTGTTTACTTTTATAGTATCACATGCAAGCTAAGAAAAAGGAAAGTGGACGATAAGGATTCCCCTTCACAGGCCCTTTGTGTTGCAAACAGTCCTTTTAGCATTTGATGAACCTTTTCTCTACCTATTAGTATTTCTACATTGATGTGATTTTGTAGCTTTCCTTTTTTAGGAAGATGGGTTCACGCTAGATTAGTGGAGTCATGGTAGTAATGCTCTTAGTATTGGAGCTCCTGGCATGCTATTTCTTTGGTTGTGTATCTACCAAGGAGGTGGGTATTCATGCATGTATGATAATATATATACATTGAGTATTGACAGGGCTTGTGGTTTGTGATAAATGATTTAATGGGGGTGTTTTGTACATGTTTTTTTACAGGTATATGTTGTCTATTTATTTTTCCATGGAGGGTTGTAGCCACAGGAAGTGTCTAAAATGCATCATTCTATGCTTCTCTCTGTCAAAGAAAGGTTGGTCTATTGTTACTATACTACATGAGTTATGCTAGTTTCTTTTTATTCTTGAGCTCTATAACATTTTGAGGATGGATCATTGAGTATCATGAGTTATTCTTGTTTCTTTCCATTCTTGAGCTCTCTAAGATTTTGGGAAAGGATCATTGAATATGATAAAAAAATTAGTCTAAATAATAGACACAAGCGAATCCAGAAAGATAAATGCAGTAAAGTTGTTGATAGGCAATGAAAATTCTTTTTTTCTTGGTTTTTATAGTGTTGATGAAGCAAGGGAATTATTGATATACAATTAAAAGCATTCTTTCAATGGCTTTGTAGCTCAACTTTCTCCTACGAAAGCTTCTGCCATATCAGGTAGCTCTGGAAAAAGTACAATAAAAACATATGCTTCACGTGCTATTACCACAATAGTTTATGGGGGATGATTTTATAAAATGGTTATGAAAATCTTATGTTTTCTTGACAATTCATTTAACTTACCATTCTAATAATATGAGAGACAGGATCTTTTTGAAATTATATGAAAATTCATGTGGGGTGATTTTATAAAATGGTTATGGAAATTTATGTTTTCTTGCCAATTCATTTAAACCTACCATTATAAGAACATGAAGGACAAAGAGCTTTCTGATGGTATATGTAAGATTATGGGTTTTGTTTTGTGTGTTGAGCATGTGGATGAGGAGGCAGTTATGCTTGACAATAGATAGTACTTTAAATGTTTGTCCAAAGTTCCAAATATTAGTTTCTCTGATGTACTGACTTGTAATGTTCACGTAAATCCCACCAAAGCAAGGGAAAAGAGACCAGTCAAAGAATTTTGGCATTAATTATGTGATCATTTTGGGTTATGGTTAATTTTAATGTCATCTTGTCCCACCCCCAGTCTTAACTAATATTCTATTTGTCATTAATATGCTTTCTTTTGGATTAGTTTGGGATCAAACATAATGATCAAAAAAAATATATTAGATCTAATTAAGAAAATAACTGTAGAAACTTCATAAATCTAATTCTATTTGTTGGCAATAATGACATTACCACAAATATAATGTACTTCTATATACTATATGTAGAATGGAAGGGCCGATATCTTTATTTCCAAGCAAAGGAAGAAGGATGCACACCACAAGGTCATGGATTTTTTTGGGTATAGATGATGGGGCACAACAAGATGAGTCTTCCTCTTCAAACACCCTGTGGAAACATGCAAATTATGGGGAAGATAAAATAATAGGGCTCCTAGATTCAGGTGCACATACATTTTAAGTTAATTATACGTACAGATAGAGAGTATATTGGGCTTTCATATATGGATATGTATCTTTAATCTAAGAAAATAGAACTTAATTGAAAGCTTTACAAATGTATTTTTGACTTCAGACTTGAGCTCTTTTAGAAATTTGGGTGTTTCATTCTAAACATGAGGGGTTCTCATTTTAGTTGAAAATTTTGGCTTGAAATCCTTCTATATTCACTTAAAGGTGATGTTCATTGTATTCTCTAGAATAAATCGTGTTGTGCATATTTGAAAATTCAATATCTCTCATTTTATATGAGAAACCCTCTTTATTTGATCCTATACAATGTACCAAAGGTACTAGTCATATTTTGATTCTATGTATATATTATTCCATCACTTTATACATTGATTAGTATTGATGGCTTATAAATTTATTGTATCATTTTATGGGTCTCTCTGTTATGCTGCTATGACATAGTGAAAATGATGACACATTGATCATTTAATTTCTAATGTTTGTTTTGGTAACTAAGATGTCTCCTTCATGGCACTATATTTTATTTCCTTTAGTTGGTACTTAATTTTACTTTGAAGTTATATCATACTCTTTATTTCAGCCCTACTCCTAATTTGAAGCAGTAATCACTCTTAAACTTGTTTTTAGTAGCATTTAGATCTTTCACATATTCCTCTAGCTCCAGTGTCTCCTAAGAATAATCTTCATGGTTTGATATATATACAATAGTTACCTCATTGTACATTGGTAACCTAATTACTAGATGAGTGACTACAATACCCTATTTTGTATTATTAGATGATCTTGTTTAATTTGTGTTCATTTCATGAAAAGATACATGTAAAGGAAAATAAATTTTTGCATCTAAAGATTACATGTATATATGCCAAATAACTTGTATATACTATACAAGGAAAGGAACTGAAAGATAGAATCATCTGGGCTGTTGTGAGGATAGCCAACTTTCAGAAGAATATGCAAGAGTATAGGCATACATAAGAGGATGAACATAAATAATAGGGGTACCAGAAATTTCCTGAAGTGATGAATTTTTGACCTGGGTATGAATCTAGTGTGCTCCTATGTGACCCAGAACCTGCAAAGAAAAGAGAGATGGGGGTTAGATCAAAAATATCTAAGCAATGAATGACATCCTATCACTGATCCTCATCTACAATTATGGATGTGCATACTCAAGCCATACACTTCTGAAAGAAAAACCATGCTACAAGACATGTGAACTTAAAATAATGTTGCAGAAAGAAAAGAAGATACCATGTTTTTACTCATGAAATGATCATAAACAGGGAGTACTGCATAGTGAATATCAACAACAAAAAAAATAAAGAGAGATCAAACACTTCACATAATGCCTTGAAGGTAATTGTTATATACTAAATTTTGCACCCTATTCAAGCTCTTGTAGTCTTGATAATCTATTATAACATGGGAATCACTTCAAGGTTATGGGACCTTTGATAACTAAAGTGAAGCCTCTGGGTTCTAGGTTGGTTCCTCTTGGATAATCACCTAATCTTCTCTTTGGACATGGAAAAGTAAACTTGAGGGAAAAGGGATAGAAGGAATGCTTGAAAGGAAAAAATTGTACTAGGTCATACACCGAAGGTAACATGAAACATAACATAGTGAGTAAACTAGAATGAAGATTCTCAGATCTAATAGAACACAATATTTCTGAATAGTCTTACATAAATGTTTCATAGAGAGGGCTGAAATAGAAAGAGGCTATTCTAGGAAAGAGAAAATTTCACAAACAATAGCTTTCCTAAGGGAGTAGATACAGACTGTGACCTGTAAGTAGACATTCACTCCAGAAAATAGGTAGAGGAATGAGACAAAGTAACTAGGGATGAACAAAATCCACAAGATTACTTAAATCAAATCAAAACATAGTAGTACACAAAGATTCTGAAAGAAAGGAAGGCTCAGGAACTCTGAGATTTCTCTAATAAAGCATTGTATTACATCCAGTAAGAGAAATACATAAAAGGAAAAGCTTGAGGGTAGAGAAAATGCCATAGAAACCTCATACAGAATCTACAATTTAATGAAAGATTACAAAAAGGTGAAAGCTTGAGGATAGAGAAGATGCCACAGAAAATATTACACCAACTGGAAAAATCTGAGCTCTAAAAGCTCTCAAAAATACTTATATACATGCTCCCCTAGCATGTAGGCTCGGGAGTCAATCCAATTCTTAGGAATTAGGGTTACAATAGATCTTGCATAAACAATTTAGAAACCCTAAGACCATCAATTCTACTTATTAATGCATTCAAAAATATTCTAGAAGATCAGATATATCTT
The DNA here is from genome assembly GCA_018584345.1 of Thuja plicata. Classification (NCBI taxonomy): domain Eukaryota; kingdom Viridiplantae; phylum Streptophyta; class Pinopsida; order Cupressales; family Cupressaceae; genus Thuja; species Thuja plicata. The sequence goes on from MU225072.1 coordinate 2,222,604, forward strand.
TGAATATATTTCCCACCACCATAAATGCGATCAGAGAAGTCAGCTCGACCCATCTCTCTGTCTGGAACTTGAGAAATCATGCCACTACCATGAACTCTAAGAATTAGATATTTTGAATATTTGAATACTTAAAATGTTACAATCACAGGTGGCACAAAAGCTCGATCAACGGTTGAGAAAATATCTTGATCTCCTATTTAAAACATGGTCTTCAATCTTTTATCTCCATCTTTACTCTGTCTTTGAAATTAGATTTGATTTAGCCATGTGGTACGTAGTCATGCACTTTCAGCATCAACCAGGCATTGAAAACTTTTTTTGTGAGTGAGCGACAAAGCTTCTTCCATCCAGACACTTACTTGCATCACTTTTTTCCTTTTATGTTCAACCTGTGTGAGTGAGTGATGACCATCTATTGTTTGAATTTTTTCCTTATCACACACTTACAGAACTTTTCTAACTTAATGTTTATCCTGTGCAAGTGAGCAATGAAGCACAACTCCTTTGGTTGCACACTCACAAGCTTGAAGACTTGAAGTGAAATTTCATGGAGAGTGAGCGATGACACTTTATCTTGCAATAGAGACCTCATCACACTCTCGCACAACTTTAGATGTTAAGTGGTTTGACTTAGCCAGTGAGCGACAAGCATAAAATTCCTTTGCTCACACAGTCATGAACTCAAAGGCATAAAGTGAAATTTCATGGCGAGTGAGTGATGGAAACAATTTCCTTTAATTGCACACTCACGAGCTAAAAGGTAACATTATGCAAAACCATCGCGACTGCATGACCACATGATAATCCATTCACCCACTCACTTGCTGAGGTAAATGACTTCATAAGAAATACAACGCGACTGTCTGACTGCATGACTGCTCTTTATAAATTCACCATGACTATGCGACTGAACATAAAAGGTGATCATCCTAAACAAGTTGAAAACACGTGCAGAATAGGAACCTTAGTGGTGAAAAAGGTAATGAAAGATTAGAACAACCACCAAGGAACCTAGGGTTTAAGAGGCTTCAAGGGTATTTTCATAAGGTTTCTTTCATTTAGGGCTAAAAAGTATGAACCTAGGGAAAAGTAGTGACTTAGAAAAATGTAGAGAATGAGATAAAGGCTAGGAAGAACACAGAAACATACAAGATGGGCTCTACCCTCTTGGGAGCCACATTTTCTCTACTTGTAGCCAGAATTGTCATGTAATGGGAAATTTTGGGTAACATTCTTGGTGATTTCTATTAGATGTCAACCTAGTAGACATTGAAAACCAGTGGCCTTTAACATTTCATTGGGCATAGGAGTCTACATTTGAGCACACAAAAACTTTTCTAGGAAAGTAGGAGGATTGAAACCAAGAGGAGGAACAACAAGCCAAACCAGGAAAGGACTATTTACAAATAGAAACAAACTACTGTGTGCAAGCACTTGGAGGAAAGCAGGAAAACTAACCTAATATAAACTAACCATTACATAAACTAGTTAAACAAAACCATTTACTGGAATGTTGAAATAACTTCCCTTCCTCATTAGGATATCTTGTATTGAATGCATAAGGATAGCTAGCAAGATATGAGGCACATAAAAGTATATCAAAATGTATAGAATTTCCTCTTGAAACCTAAGATCAAGCTCACATACCTCAAATTGATCATATGAGGATGTTTCAGTAAACTCCTTTTGGGCCAAGTATCTAATGGGGCAGCCTCTTGAAAGTCTGAAAATAGAATTCTTCCTAATGGTTTCTTCTTTATCTTCATGGTTTTCCTTCATTATGGCTGGCCATGTCAACTCCTCTTCCATGGTCAGGGGATCATCATCTTCTGTTAAACAAGCTAAGAACTCATCAAAACTATCAACTCCCTGAAGATCTAGAATTGGTTCCAACTCATGTTTATTTATAAAATATTTAGAAAGAGGGCGATCCAAGACTAGGCCTCTACCAACAGGCACATAACTTCAAACCTCTACTCCAAGGAATAGGGATTCTCAATTCAATCTTTCACAAAAAACTTCTATGACTTTGGAAAAATCATATTCTTCAAGTTTTTTGTCCATGTTCTTTTCTTGAAAAAACTCTTCCATAACTGCACTCTCATGAATTAACATATCATCAGGATCAATCCCCTCTAGCTGCTACAAAATTATAGATGTGGTTTTGACCCTATCTTCTACATCTGGCTCAACAAAACTAGGTAGCTCATCCAACAAGGACATGGAAGTTTCCATTTTTATAAGCCCTTGCTGATGGTGATCCTTTTGTCCTAACTGACCTTCATCCATAGGTAATGGCGTGTCTTTTCTCCTTCAACAAAAAGGGTAAGATCATCAAATAAATCCACCAAGAGCTTAGGTTGAGAATCAATGCTCATTTCTTCATCACATGAAGGCTCATCTACCACAAGTCCTTGCCCTGATGTTTTACTAATATCCTTGAAAAGACTTGGCAGCTGACAGCTAGGAGGTAGAATCCATGAAGGTTGCCATGGAAGTTCAATATCTTGAGAGACCAGAGGGGTCTCTTGGGATAAAAAAATTTCTTGAACAAACTACCCTTGCAGATTGAAGGACTGATTTTTAAGCATAGGCTCTTCAAAAGAATGCTTTCCCTCAAAGCTTGGGATTTCAAATCTAGGGTGCTCAGAGGTAGACATAGAAGGCATACCTTTTTTGAAGCTTGGAAAATTGAAGACCCTATCTATCATCTGATGCTCATTTGCAATTGACTTTGTCTCAATACAATCCTTAGGATTCTATTGAACATAATAAGGTTGCAATTGTTTTATAACAGGTTCATTTGCTTGAAGGATGTTACTAAATCTTGGAAATGAATTCTCTATAGGTTCTTCATTTGTAGGCTCTTGGAATATGGGAGTATTCCAGCTTAGAATTGTAACCTCATGAGGCTTAGGAGACTCACCTTTCCCAAAATGCCTGAAGCTTGGAACCTTACATTTAAGAATCTTTTACTCAACATTTTGTGTTCTCAGCATTGCTCTTGTGGCAGCAATTTGTCAATCAAGCTCTTCTTCCCATTGGTTCCTTTATTGCTCATCACCAAAATTCTCTACCGCTTGGTTGGAAACTAACTCTTGCTCATAAATTTGAGCTTCCATGTCTTGTTGCCTCCTAATGTCAAACAACCATTTAGATAAGTCAAGAAACATATTATTTGTCTTTTCACACTCCTCCCTTATTTCAAAAAGGTCTGAGCTCTGAGGCTGACTGGAAAAAATTTCATGCTGATTAGGCATGAAATAGCCTCCTTGGGACTGGTTATAATTCTGAGTATGTTTCCAATCAATTTCACCATGGGGGGGTGGGTGGTAAGCATGATGAACTAGCTGCTCTTGGCTATCTTGTTGTTTCTTTTGTGCCCATGATGCTTCCAATTGGAGAGCATGGCCATAAGCATGTGTAGGGGCATATTGATTAGGGACATGTTGAACATATTGGAAACCTACTATGGTATGATAGCTTGGAATAAAAACTGCCTTTGGATGACTTTCATATGGTTGATGCTTAGCCCATTGAGCATTATTCTCATGATATGATGGTGAGTAACCTGACTTTCCATAATGACTTGACATGTATACTCATGTAATTAGCTAGAACTTTGAATATATATAAAAGATTTAAAGCATACCATCACTTGATCTGTGAAACTAGTAGACCCTTTGGAGTTTCCAAATATGTAGACAATGACCACTTCTAGGTTTGTACTATGTTATCAACATATCAGAGATAACACAGTCTTGAAAGATGAACTTCTTTTGTGGTCCCACGGGGTGTTCCAGAACTGTAACACTAAATTTTGCACCCTATTCAAGCTCTCATAGTCTTGATAATCTAGTATAACATGGGAATCACTTCAAGGTTGTGGCACCTTTTTTAACTGAAGTGAAGCCGTTGGGTTCTAGGTTGGTTCCTCTTGGATAATCACCTAATCTATTCTTTGGACATGGAAAAGTAAACTTGAGGTAAAAGGGATAGAAGGAATTCTTGAAAGGAAAAAACTAGAAATCAAATTATCCTACTAGGTGATCACCAAAGGTAACATGAAACATAAAACATGGAGTAAACTAGCATGAAGATTCTCAGATCTAATAATACACAATATTTTTGAATAGGCTTACATAAATGTTTTACAGAGAGGTCTGAAATAGAAAGAGGCTATTCAAGGAAAGATAAAATTTCACAAACAATAGATTTCCTAAGGGAGTAGAGATAGACTGACCTGTAAGAAGATATTCACTCCAACAAATAAGCAAAAGAATGAGACAATGTAACCAGGGATGAAAAAAATCTACAAGATTACTTAAATCAAATCAAAACACAGTAATACACAAAGTTGCTGAAAGAAAGGAAGGCTTAGGAACTCTGAGATTTCTCTAATAAAAGCATTGTATTACATCCAGTAAGAGAAGTATAGACAAGGAAAAACTTGAGGGAAGAGAAAATGCCATAGAAAGCTCATACAAAATCTGAAATTCAATGAAATATTACAAGGTGAAAATCTGAGGGTAGAGAAAAAGCTACATAAAATATTACACCAGATGGAAAACTTTGAGCTCTAAAAGCTCTCAAAACTACTTATATACATGCTCCCCTAGCACACAGGCTTAGGATTCAATCCAATTTTTAGGAATTTGGGTTACAATAGATATTGCATAAATAATTTAGAAACCCTAAGATGATCAATTCTTCACATTAATGCATTCGAGAATATCCTAGAAGATCATATATATCTTTCAATATATTTCCTAGCACCATAAATGCAATCAGAGAAATCAGCTTGACCCATCTCTTTGTTTGGAACTTGAGAAATCACGCCGCAACCATCAACTCTGAGAATCAGATCTTTTGAATATTTGAATACTTAAAATGTTAACGGTCACAGGTGGCATAGAAGCTTGAACAATGATTGGGAAAATATCTTAATCTCATGTTTAAAACATGGTCATTGATCTTCTATCTCCATCTTTACTCTGTCTTTGAAATCAGATTTGATTTAGCCACATGGCATGCCTTCGTGCACTCGCAGCATCAACCAGGCATTAAAAACTTTGGTTGCAAGTGAGCGAAAAATCTTGTTCCTTTTATCCAGTCGCTTACTCATGGAACTTTTTTCCTTTTATGTTCAGCCTGTGTGAGTGAGCGATGACCAGTAACTATTTGAATTTTTTCCTTATCGCACACTCGTAGAACTTTTCTAACTTAATGCTTATCTTGTGTGAGTGAGCGATGAAGCACAACTCCTTTAGTCGTACACTCGCGAACTTAAAGACTTGAAGTGAAATTTCATGGTGAGTGAGCAATGACACTTTATCTTGCAATAGAGACCTCTATGCACACTCACACAACTTTATATGTTAAGTGGTTTGACTCAGCGAGTGAGCAAAAAGCATAAAATTCCTTGCTCACACACTCACGAAATCAAAGGCATAAAGAAAAATTTAATGGCGAGTGAGCGATGGCAACAATTTCCTTTAATCACACACTCGTGAACTGGAAGGTAACATTATGCAAAACCATTGTGACTGCATGATCACATGATAATCCATTCACCCACTCACTCATAGAGCTAAATGACTTCATAAAAATAAAGCATGACTACGTGACTACATAAATGCTCTTTATAAATTCAGCATGACTGCGTGACTGAACATAAAAGGTGATCATCGTGGAGAAGTTAAAAACATGTGAAAAATAGGAACCTTAAGTGGAAAAAAGGGTAATGAAAGATTAAAACAACCACCAAGGAACCTAGGGTTTAAGAGGCTTCAACGGTATTTTCATAAGGTTTCTTTTCATTTAGGGTTAAAATATATGAACCTGGGGAAAAACCAGTGACTTAGAAAAATGCAGAGAACCAGATAAAGGCCAAGAAGAACACAGAAAAATACAAGCTAGGCTCTACCCTTGTGGGAGCCACATTTTCTCCACTTGTAGCTAGAATTGTCAACTAATGGGAAATTTTGGGTAACAGTAACAGCAATGACGAACTAGCTCTCAAAGCTCGCGGGTCATCAAGCATTCCAAATTCAAAGATGTAAACAATGCCAGTATTAAATAGTGAGCTCATAAATAATGCATGATTCCCTAGCTTGCAGCCCGCGAGCCATCAAGACATTTCCTCATGAAATGATCATAATGTTAGAATGAATTTAGAATAATTGAGAGGGGAGGGGTGAATCAATTATCCTCAGGTCCAGATGTAGTAAATGAAAACCTTTCTATACTTCAGATCTACTTGACAGTAGTAGCATAAACAACAAATTTAATCATGTAGTTTACTGTCAATTCAAATTAGCTTGTAGTAACATAACAGTAAAGCAAACCATAAGCATTCACACAAGTTTACACAAGTATTTAACATGGAAACCCAATATGGGAAAAACCACCAGTAACATGCTACCAAGTTTTCACTCTTCTGAAGTGATGCCCTGTGAGGATCCAACCCTGTTAAAGGTTACAATAACACACTGCTAGGTGTGACCTGGTTAAAGGATTTAATCACCCTGTTAGGAGTGGCCTTGTTAGAGGACTCAGAACATTCCAATATGAATGTCACCTTGTTAGAGGATTTATACAAATGACTGTTAAGTCAACCTTGATAAAGGATTTAACTGATACAATGGTAAGAAAGTATTTAGTATTTTGTGATCTGGTACATACAACTTACTTTGCAATTCAGATCCAATTACAGCTCTAATGTTAACTTACTAGATAGCCTGCATTGTCATTTCAATCTTCTGATATGCTTGGAAATCCATCAAGCAATCACACATACAACACTCTGCTTCTGCCTTTTGCCTTCTCTGCTAGATCATGATAAATAGTAAATCAACTATGCAAACTTCTTGCATACACATACATTCATCCACACTTGCACACACAATGAATAACCCCTGAGGTTATCATATACCTCTCTGTCTAGGTTAGATAAATCTTTTTCCGCTCAAATAAGATCATAGATCTTAGGTTAGGTCAGATCCAATGGATCATTCCATCTTTGCATTACATTTACTTCTCCAAAGTAGTCTCTAATTAAATCTTGAAACCATGCATTAATTACGGTTACCCATAC
>MU225072.1:2250642-2262385 GCA_018584345.1 Thuja plicata
CAACAAAGTGATAGATCTCAAAATATTGTATGCAAAGTGTTGAACAAATCTTTGAACAAGCTCTTTGAAAGTCTTAACAGGGGGAGTTATCTTAGTAAACCATTCCATTGCTTTCCCCCTAAGACTTCGTGGGAATAACCTCATAAGGTATGAATCATCTTGATGAAACTCAAAACTAGTGGTATAAAACTGTTGCACATGATCATGTGGATCTCCACTTCCATCATATTTGTCATATTGATGAATTTCAACCTTTCTAGGAAATTCTTTCATGTCCACACTCTTATCAAAAGGATTAGGACAAATCGAGTCCAATGAGAAAGAATTCTTAGGTGCATACATCTTGGTTATTTGTTTTAGCGCTTCATCCATCTTTTCCTCCTGAGATGGATCTTGTCTTTTAAAATTTCTATCCACATCAAAGTTGTAAGGGACCTTAGCCCCATTATAAATTAGACTCTTTAGGATCTTATCCTGGTTTTGCTTCACATACGACTCCACATACTATTGAAAGAATGGTTCTTGTTGCATGTGCATAAAATCTTGGGAGCTATGATCAAAACTCATGTTACTTCCTCCATATTGTGAACCATAATGAGTAGGTTGCAAAGATGGCTTTGAGCTCCTATGAGGAGTTTGTCTCCTATGATGATCATGTCTAGAAACTCTTCTTCCTCTAGAACTAGGAGATCGTGATGGTGATCTTGAATGTCTCCTACTTTTTGGAGTCCTAGGAGTAGATGGAGGAGAACCATTTCCACCACTAATATGCATATGATTAAATGGACCATGAAGTTGTTGAGCCAAGAGCCTAGCTTTCTCTTCATGAAGGGTTTTCCTTTCCATTTCCATTAAAGCTTGTTTCTCCAACTCTAGACGCTTAATTTGTTCTTGTTTATGAATTTGTTCATCTTGAAAAACCTTCTTTTCATGCTCAATCCTCTTGAGTCTATCACTCATGTAGTTGTTAGATGTTTTAAGAGGTGAGCTTGGTCTTGAATGTTGGAACAAGTTGTTGGTATAAGTTGCATTGATGTGAGCATCATGAAGCTCATCTCCTTGTTTCTCATGTTGGGATAACTCATCATCATAAACATGTCTCTTACCTTTCTCTCTCTCATCCCTTTGATGTGCATCCAAATATCTTGTTGAAATAAGGGGTGAGGTTGGTCTACTATTGTGAGAGGAACCACTGAAGGAAAGGGCATGTCCACTCCTTGCATACAAATCCTCATAACGTTTATCCATGGCTTCTCTCTCCCTATGAGTCATTGTGTAACTCATATCCATAGAAGAGTGAGAAGATGCTAAGGGGATCCCCAACTCACTAAGGTGACTCTTAGAATCAAACCAAATCTCTGAGGTATTTCTAGGTGATTGATCAAATATGGGTCCTTTTTCCTTATGTCTTTGGCGAGTTTAAACTAAGGGTAATTGGTTAAAAACCACCTGAGGTTGTTTTCCTTGATTTACTTGATATCTTGTTGTAACTGGCATGAAAGAAAAGATACTTAGTTGATAGGATCACCCTAAGAAACGCTGGTACCAAACTAGGATAGAAAAGGCATTAACTTGTCCAAAAAGAGGTGATAAGATAGAAATTTGAAAATAGGAATAAGCCAACACTGCCACAGAGGTGCCCAAAAACTTTGGGTGAATACCCTAGCACATATGAATCAAGAGTATGATCTTACCCAAATTAATTTGAAATTGAAATTGAAATTGTATGAAAGTGGATGGACAAGAGACTACCAAAACTCTCCAGGTATGTTATCAAAGAATCTAAAGGTTTATCTTTTCAAAAAGGATAGTTTCTAGCCCACCAAGCACCAAGCAAGGTCACTTGTGGAATCAAAGATTGCTAATTCAAGAGGTCAAATGAAATAATCTAGAGCTAAACAAGCTTCTAACAGTAGGGTAAGTAATCCAATTAGATCTAAATCAACCCAAAAAACTGAAAATGACAGGACAACAAGCTAAAATGGGCTAAAACATGATGACAGCAAAGGTTGACTGACAGACAATTTCACACGAGGAAGTGCTATCTTGCGCAAGGAAATGTTGTGTCACGTGAGGAAATGAATAGCCATGTGACAGAGTGCACTGAATGGCATGATAAAATAGAACAAACAGGAAAAATAGGGAATAAAAACTGGTGTCAAGTTTCGCACGAGGATTCTCACATAGTCATGCGAGGAAGTACATTGAACTGCGTGAAGAAATAGTTTTCTCGTGCAAGGAAAGGACACAAAACTCAGATTTTGTGTGTTTTAATCATCCAACTAGGTACATTAATAGATTTTATCATGAATCAGTCATGCAAGACAGCAATCAGAGAATTCGAGTAGTCAATGTCTTCAAACAATGAGCAAGGGACAAAGCAACCTTGCACATGAACATAGATAGTGTCATAGTATTTCTACTCCATAAGAATGCTACTTGTGTATGTTCTCAAATATTTTCCAATCACGCACATAGTCCTACGAAAGAAAAAGTTGGTTGCACTATGGTTCTTAGTAATTGCTTGACTCTGTAACTTTTGTAATTTCAAGTGGGTGAAGTCCAGTCCTAGCCCACTGAGGTTTTGACACAGTCCAAGAATTTAATCAATCAAGAGTTGCTGAGGAGATTTGACAACCCACAAGAAACTAAACCCGTGGAGATTTCTTCCACAAGGACATTTATATAGCGGTTGTCACTACCATGGCGAAAATGGCTATTACCACTTGAGGTTTCATCCACGTGGTTGACACAATAAAGGGAATTTACACTATGGTTAACCTTCTCTAACAAGGAAGACTCACAAAATGGACCACATGGGGACTTAGTTTGGATTCAAGGTTTCCAAGTTTCTGATTCTCCGAAAAGGGAAAAGTGCATAATCCTCTAGCCTCTTCACCTCACCAAAACATAGCAAACATGATTCATTGACCCACTAATTTGAAATCACCTCATTCAAGGCTCACACAACAACAAATGACACCAATCCCCCAAAGAGAGAAAGTATTGCCAAAAGTTGAAGTCCAAACCAAGTTGACCAATGAGATGAAAACAAAATACTTCCCTACCTACAAGGGGATCTATTGTCAAGAAGAGCTTCACATGTAAAACAAGTGAATGGAGCCGACTCTCTCAAGATCACCACAAATAGTGTTCATAGGGCCTAATTACTATGTGAAACATATATGCAAGAAAGCAAATCTAGGTCCACTTTTAGAGCACCAATTGGAAATGTGATCTATGAAAGAAAGAAACACTCAAGCTAGACACATGAGATGTTCATTTTAATTCCCAAAATCCAAATGTTATAGAGAGAAATAAAATACCTCAAATCTGAAGCAACGTGAATCATTTTGCTGTTTATCCAAGCAAGTCTAAATCAGCAACAACAACAATAGAAACAAATCACAAACCACTAGAAATAGTAAACATTAGTGGTTAGCACAAAAAATTAGAGATATCATTGATATAGCAATGAAAATAGCTCTCTGTTATGGAATATCGTGTGAAGAAATGATAGAGTCGTGCGAGAAAATGACAGTTTCGCCCGAGAAAATAGAAAGTTCATGTAACAAAATGCACTGTTGCGCGACAGAATGCACAGACAGTAAAAAAATATAGAAACAACAAACCAGATAAATTACTGCACTGATGCCAAATCTCGCGTGAAGAAGTACATTGAACCACGTGAAGAAATACACCGTGCTGCACGAAGAAACACTAGATCTGGCACAATCTCGTGTGAAAGCCAGCAAAAAGCTCGCATGAACTTTATCTGTAGACAAAAATAGCAAGTACAGCAAAGATGGAAATTTTGGATCCAAAAATAAAATTGACTAAAAATAGCTAGAAAGATAGAAAATAAATATTTTACCCCATGGTGGGCGCCAAAAATGTGTGCTAAAATGTTGCCACACTTCTATGAATCATTCCATCCAAGGTTGCTCTAGAATGAGGCCTCAAATATCGATCCATAGCTCTCTAGTCATGGAGTGCAAAGGTGTGAAATGGAGGCCCTCAAATTGACCTAGTTAGTGCCTATGCAAGTACACCATGAAATGAGAGATTCAAATGCATGAAAATGAGATCTACTCTATATGATAACAATGCATGAAAATAAATTAATCTAAATGATAACAATGCATGGCTAAATCTATGAAAGAAAATACAAATGCAAGATTAATCTATAAAAATAAACATAAATCTAATCTACATGAGGAGCCATGAATGCAAGAAGAATGAGACAAGAAGAGAGAAGTTGCAATATCCAAGCGCAAGTGCTCAAATTCTTCTCCAAAATTGCTCTCCAAACCTGCAACATAACAATACTATGAAAAAGATGATCTCAAAATGAGAAGGAGAGGTCTCCTTTTAAAGGAAAGTGAACAATTGAGATTAAGAGGCAAAAATGAAAAGCTATGATTAAGAGGAAAAAATCCCACCACTTAGGAAGATGTGAAGAAAAAGGAATTTTATTTACTTTTTCATTTAATTTATTTCCTTTTTCATCAATTAAAGTGCTTTAAGTGGGGATTTTTATTTATTTAATTAAGAGGGGTTTTCTTTCAATTAAATAAATTAGAAGAATTTTATTTAATTAAATGGGGGAAATTGAATTTAATTAAATAAGAGGAATTTTATTTAATTAAAAGGGAGATTAAATCTTTTAATTAAATAAGTAAAATTTTATCTAATTAAAAAGAAAATTAAATCTTTTAATTAGATTAAAATGGTCAAACCTTAGGAAATATTGAAATAATTGAATAATTGAATTAATTACAATTTGATCAAGGAAATTGATTTGAATTGAAAATATTCCAAAGCACTGATTTAGGAATTTGATAAAATGATAAAATGATAAATGGGGCCCAAAGTCTAGGCGACCATTTTAGGGTGCATACATTTGCCCCTCTTTGAAAAATGTGTGGTCAACTCGGGAACACATGTAGTCGAAGAATGCAATTGAAGTGTGAGGTCGACTTGGGATCACAAAACAACCCAGACGTGTGGTCGATTCGGGAACACATCAGGACAAAAATAAGAATAGTTAAAAAAAACAAAGTCAACACCAACATAGGTAATTGACATGTCAGAGATAAGAATCTCAAGCAAGACTGATATAATTGATAAAGCTGAATCAAATATTGAAGTTTGATAGGTACTGTCCCCTCATGATCGAAATCAAAATGAGATAGAGGAGAAATAGAAAATTGATAAATTTGATCAAATAAAACTAAAGATAAGGTTCTTGATGTAAGATGAAAGATATAAAGATCACAGAACCAAGGTAGATCATTAAGCATGAAAAATTATGCCCCAAGATTGAATTAGAAGAAGAAGAAGAAGAAGAAGAAGAAGAAGAAGTGGGGTGAAAGAAAATGGAAGATAGAAGTTTGGAAGAGGTGGAAAGAAATGGAGAAAAGAAAGAGAATTTGCCTCAAGAGAGAGAATGCCCCAAAATCAATCAACTGTTTAAGATAGAAAATTTTGATTGAGATCATGAAAGAAGATAAGGAAATGAAGATCAGAACATGATCATAGTTGATTGAAAGTCCACAAGAAAGATGAAGGAAACCCTCACAAACTCATAATGCATCTAAAAAATGCAAACTAACATGAGGTCTAACAATGCAAGCTACATGAAAATGCAAAGGTGTACTTGCAATAGAGCAACCGTAACATAGGAATTTGTGTTCATCATTCATAAGAGAATGTTAAGGAACTTATTTTCATCATTGGACTTGTTAGCATTTTTCCCTGACCTTGTCAAAGAAAAGTCTAATTAACGAGGATCAAACAAACCCTCCTACACTTTGCTCAAAGGCTCAGGCGGGTGTACCTGTTGGATTCACTTCTTTCAATGAATCATGAGATGGATTCCTTCCCATCACACTTGATATAATAATCATTCACAACTTTTTAAATAGAAAGGGAAAATGATTTGAATAATTGATTGATGAAGAAATTACAAGACAAACCAGAGACCAGTGCCTTATTTATTGGGCAACAGAGTCAAACAGATGTGCAATCCTAGAAAACTTCTAACTCCAAACTCAAAAACCTGAATGAAATGCCTTGCAAGCCATTCTTCTCATTTCAATTCCTGGACATCATATTCATATGCAGACTTAAAATTCTCAGAATTTGAATACAAGACTTTCTCTCCTTGAGATAAACTCAGATTCAAACGCACAGATACCTTGTAATTGGTATATTAACATGCCTTACAAGTTAATATACAAGAATCAAAACAAACATACAAAGACATCATACAAGTTCTGAACAGGGATTTCCTTTGATTTTCATTAAAAAATTATCTGAAACTATACATTGCAAGACCATGAACACAAAAATTAAAACTCAAAAGCCTGGAAGCTGCCCAGCAACATAAATTTCAACATCCTTCTTACCATTCAAAAAAAACTCAAATATAGGAGAAAAGGAAAAACCAATTTAGTCACCGACACCTGTCCTTCTCTCTCAGAAAATATCTGCAGCCACTTCCTTTTGTTACTGCCAAAATCTGATCTGATATGGACTGAAAAGGCTCACAAAATCAGAATCCTCATTCCGAGACCTTTCCGGTGATATATGATACTTGATATTTTGACAAAATTTAACCCCTGAATCATCAAAAATACTTTGCCTTTCCCGTGCAAACTTTCTGAATAATTTGAAAATATTTTCAATAGTTAAACTATTGAATAGAGATAAAATTTAAACCTCTGTGCATTTTAATCCTTTTTTCTCATATTGCACCAGAATTTAACAAGTGGTGCTTGTTGATTTGCTCTGAAAATTCACTTTTTTAACTCCTGACTGTCTCCATCTTGCCTCTGCGAGTGCGCGACTGGGTTGAATCACTCAGTCGCAACACTTTTTGGCCTCAACACAAACCTTACGCGAGTGCGCGATGAGCAAATTTTGGGCTGTGCGACTGAGCGACTAGAAGTTGTGCGACTGTGCGACGAGCTCGGTCGCTTACCCGCAAGCAAATTTTGATGTCTTGGTCTTCTTGTGCGACTGTCCGATGCACTCATATGTGGGTCTGTGACTATCCGACGAGCTCGGTCATGTAGTCACAAGCCAATTCCACGATCTCCTTTTTCCGGCATGACTGAGCGACTACTCGGCTTCCTTACTCCGCGAGCGCGTGATGTCTTCTGCAAAATTTTGGTGTTGACCAACTAGGCACGCTTCCCAAGGTGCCATTTGAGCTCATGTGCAGAGAGCTTCCTCTTTTCATCTTCAAATTACAATATGTGCGTTTTTGCATATAAAGCCTTCAGAATTCCTTTGTGGGAACAATGTGGGATATTTCATCTCATGGTTTCAAAGTGATTTTCAGATTTTGGGCTAAAACACTGTGTATTATCCATGAAATTTGACCTCCAGCCCCTAAAGACCTGCCAAGAGCCTCTGGGCTCTCTTATTTACATTGAGAGTTAGTGTTTTAGCTTATAAATATCAAAAAAGGCCACCACAGAGTGAATGTGGGACAAAGGAAATACATAGTTTTTCAAATTTGTTGAGGATGTAAAGAGAACTGCTCATTAATGGGGTTATTTCTCTACAAATGAACACCATAGACTTGTTCCAGATGGCGGGGCGCCACTTCCCATGGATTTACATCTGCAGATTTAACTCAAAAAACAATGAAAACCCTCACTCTTCAATCGCAGCCCCTCTGTGGTTTCCAACTTTGCATAAATTCAATACAAAATAACCAAAGAATCCTCCTCCAATGCTTATCACAGCCTGCTGGTAGTTGTTTGTAATGTAGTTTGGTTTGAAATTCTTACAATCTGCAACTCCCTTTGTCTGCGCAGACTTCCCTCTTTATGCTTGGCATTGGCAATGTATTTTGCAAGATATCAAAGTTAAAATCCTGGCAATTTCCTTCTATGTCTTGCGCAAGCATCACATTAGTTTTTAAATGTTTTTTAAAAATACTCATCCTATGGTCCATGCAGCCTCTGACACTGTATTTGCAAGCTTTTAAACAAACACCCTTTTGAAACACCCTCCTTTGATAAATTTTGTTCAAACAGTTCACGTGCTCTGTCTACACTGTTGTTGCGCTAATTTCTGGCAATGAAAGACAATGACACTACCCTCCAAAAATAGCGCAAGCTCTCCCTTCATTGGCGTGAATCACTTCAACCTTCCAATTCCTTTAGCAGCGTAGACCTCCTTATTGTCTCAAGTTACTGCTTCATTGTCTGTGCAGAGTATGAATTTCATTGCAGCTACATTTAATAAAACAATTGAAACAAAATCCTTCCTTCCGTGAGCATTACTTCCAAATGCTGCGCAGAACACTTGCTGATTTGTATTTGGTTTTAAATGCTCCACATCCATCTTATTTGCACAAACTACTACTTCGCTTTCTGAACACTGCATGGAAGTCTTTCATTTATTAGAAGCATTTGTATTTAAATGTTCCAATTGTATAAATAACATAAATTATGCTGGCCATTTTCATTTTGATTTATATGGTTTCACAATCTTAACTTATACATTGGCCGATTTCCCCAAATTTGTGACACATTGTGCAGCCATCTCCTCTCTTTCCAATGGTGGGCCTTTACCTATGGCCAATGCGTGGAGTTCCCAACTGATTGCAGGATTCCTCATTTATAATATACTATAACATATTGCATAACCAGTAGGTTGATGTATTCTCAAAAGAATACCTTAAAATGAATGCATCTGTCCTTGTTTTGTGCATGTCTCAAATTTTACCTTCATTGATAAGCGTGAGCACCTCTATTTTGTCTTAGGTATTGAGTTCTTTATTCTCCTTGCCAGCTCTATTTTTTAAATACACTGCTTTGATGATAGCAAAAGTAACATCTTTTAACTTTGATCATGCCTTTTAATAATAACTGGCTTCTGGAAGTGGTCTCGAAAACTGACTGAAACAAGCAATCTGACCTCGACACTTGGCAAGAAGATTCATTCATTAGCATTGAATGCACATGCAGAAGGGCTTCACCAAATTCATCATCAGGCACTAGATATTACAGTGCAGACTTCACCTTCCATAAAACTACATAGGTACAAATGCGGAATCACCATAAATCTCTTTCAAATCGATCATTGCAAAATGAGTAAATCATATTCTGAAACCTTACCATCAAGTTAGGTAGTACATTCATATGCAATGATCATGGTCCCACAATCGGATCCTAAAAACATATTTCAGACAGAAAGATATCACTCATACAAAATGGCCATTCTGCAAACTTAAATCCTTTCTGCACTGCAAACTGAACAAACTGTCTCTGAAACTGCATTCATAGGGTCATCAATAAGATCTTTCAGGAACTCAACCTCTGGAGCCTGATTGAATGTCATATGTAGAACATGACCCCTCAGTTTTCTTCCTCTGAAAACAAACCACTGAATTGATTCCAATCTGCAAAGATATCACCTTAACACTTTCTGAACCAAAACACAATAAATATGCAGAAATCAGGTTTGGAATCGGCAAAGAAAAGTGATCTACTGGATTGGTCAAGGTTTGGGAATCTTCAGATGAGTTCATTCCTAGGTCTATAATGCAAATCAACTTTCAATTATGTCTGATCTTGAATGGGGTACAAATGGGGAAGGGACAAAGTATGCCATTCAATTCTAGATTCAGCATTTTCAGAGAAATCGTAATAAATAAAAAATGAAAAGGCTCTGGCAAAGTGGATAAATGGATTGGCAGGAGTCTGTAAATATTCAGGTAGGTACACTCCTATGTTTTCAATACAAGGGAGAAGCCAATTATCCAAAATGTTCACCCGGGTACACATTTTCAAAAGCTCAAAGTAGGTCACTTACCAATTCTGCATTTGAAAACACTGGAAATCAGAATCAATCACTATCAGAATGGTTCTTGAAAACTTGTCATTTGATTTCATAAAGATCTGGAAACTGGAAATTATGGAGTGTGTGACCACTGGAACATAGTACAAAATGAATTTTCTCAATTGGCTGAACTGGTCAAAAGTTACAACATGTCAAACTGGGCTACTCAGAAATCTGGGCAGAACAAGGAAACAAGACAATTCTGGAAGACCAACTTTGGGAGATCCAAAATCCAATCAAACAAACTCAAAATGGATTGAACTTTGGAACATAGGTTCTCTAATATGTATAATAAATAATCCCAAAGTGGCGGGCCATGAAATTTAACAGGGCGCAAGTTATTCAGAAGCAAACTAGGCCTTATACAGTAAAATGACACTTAGCAAAAATGCAGATTTATGATAAGCGCCTCCAAATGGCTACTTCTAAAACAAGTTAGAACTAAAATTTGACAGTTGGAACCCACTGTATATGCCAAATGAAAGGTGAGGAACACTTCTCCCAAGCGGTTTCTCACAAAAATCAAGAGGCCCTTTTTTGCATGCATTCAAAATATACCTTTTCCACGAGTTTCTTAGAGCAACACTCTGCACTTAGAGAAAATTTCAAGTGTAGTCACTCCAAATTTCTTCAAAATTTGAGAGTACTAACATTGGCTCTATCTGGGGACACGTGCCCCATGTGAGCATGCAGATATTTTAGAATCATTGGTACATCAGACCACTCACAAACAAATTCAGACATTCCTCTTTCTCTTTCTCTCTCTTGACTTCAAAATTATCTCTCTTTATTCGAAAGCAAACACACCACATGAATGAAAAAAAAGAAAATTCAAAAATACATACATTATTTACAAGAACCTCAAGCCCTTTCACAACTGAAAACAACACTTGCCTCTATCAAAAATCTGGTTCTCTTCTTGGCATACAAATATCAAACTGAAAATGCACTTATACAGCTGCTGCTCAAACTCACAAGGAATCATAAAAATGGAGAATACCTTATTTGTAATTCCTTTTATGTCTTCATAAATTCTTCCATCAGAGGTATCATAATCAAAAGAATGAAACTCATTCTTCACATCATCAAATGTCAGAGAATATGAACCATAACAATAAGGAAATGCATCATGATAAAAACCATCAAACTCCTCTTGCATCACCCCCTCATTAGCCAGATGGTCCGTAGAGAAACTAAATGAATCATACTCACATAAGCCATGGATGCCAAAATCTAGAAAAACTTCACAATGGAAAAACATATCAGCATGTTTTTCAAAACATGGATTAGAAACCTCTTCCACTTTTGAATTACCTTCATGGTCATAAGAAGCCAGCTGATCAACATCATAGTCATGTTCATTATATGGAACAATGGATTCATCAAATGCAAATTCACATTCACAATCACTTTCATCCTGGGAAGAAACACAATATGATTTCTCACTACATATTGACACATTTCCAACATCAAAATCAGAATAGATCAGATTTGAAAACTGAATGCATTCCTCAAATAACGGATTAACAACACCGTATTTTTCTCTCATATGAACATGGTAACAAAGATATGGCTGATCCATATCAATTTCCTCATCAAACACATCATTAGTATAAACTTTGAAGACATTAGTACCCCTACTGTCATAATCACTGTCATAATCACTATCAGCATATGATTCAAAATCAGAGTTATCATTATAATTAGACTCAACAC
This sequence comes from Thuja plicata, assembly GCA_018584345.1. Taxonomy (NCBI): domain Eukaryota; kingdom Viridiplantae; phylum Streptophyta; class Pinopsida; order Cupressales; family Cupressaceae; genus Thuja; species Thuja plicata. Next base: position 2,262,220 of record MU225072.1, read on the forward strand.
CTTGATCATTAGGCAAAGAAGTGGATAAAAAATTCATGCTACCTTCTTCAATCAGAGGAGATGGGGAAAGACACCAATTATCCTCAAGTTTCTCATCATGTGTAGGATTTTCATTACACAAACAATTCATATGCTGAAACAGATCATTATTAAATGCAGGGATTTC
>MU225072.1:2277397-2289492 GCA_018584345.1 Thuja plicata
ATAACAATGCATGGCTAAATCTATGAAAGGAAATACAAATGCAAGATTAATCTATGAAAATAAACATGAATCTAATCTACATGAGGAGCCATGAATGCAAGAAGAATGAGACAAGAAGAGAGAATTTTCAATATCCAAGCTCAAGTGCTCAAATCCTCCTCCAAAATTGCTCTCCAAACCCGCAGCATAATAATACTATGAAAAAGATGATCTCAAAATGAGAAGGAGAGGTCTTCTTTTAAAGGAAAGTGAACGATTGAGATTAAGAGGCAAAAATCAAAGGCTATGATTAAGAGGCAAAAATCCCACCACTTAGGAAGATGTGAAGAAAAAGGGATTTTATTTACTTTTTCATTTAATTTATTTCCTTTTTGATCAAATAAAGTGCTTTAAGTGGGGATTTTTATTTATTTAATTAAAAGAGGGGTTTTCTTTCAATTAAATAAATTAGAAGAATTTTATTTAATTAAAAGGGGGAAATTTAATTTAATTAAATAAGAGGAATTTTATTTTATTAAAAGGGAGATCAAATCTTTTAATTAAATAAGTGGAATTTTATCTAATTAAAAAGAAAATTAAATCTTTTAATTAGATAAAAAAGATCAAACCTTAGGAAATATTGAAATAATTGAATAATTGAATTAATTACAATTTGATCAAGGAAATTGATTTGAATTGAAAATATTCCAAAGCATTGATTCAGGAATTTGATAAAATGATAAAATGATAAATTGGGTCCAAAGTTTAGGCGACCATTTTAGGGTACATACAACTTGGAATTTTAAATCGTCTCCATAGTTTGAGCAAAAAAATAGTACTCTCAAGGTTTACAATGCTATTTAGTCTCATAGACAGCTCATCATCTATCTCTCCCATCCATTTTCCCTTATTCTTCAATTTAGCATTTCCTTTAAAAATGCTATGAAATATTTCAAAACAAACTATGGAGTATTCCCTCTTTAGTACCTTTGCTCTTCTTTGGATGTTGATTCTTCTTATTTCAAATTATAACAAGCTTTTAACAAAAATTTGGTATCCTTTATTGTGGTAGCAACATTATCCTCGGTCTTAGAAAAAGAATAGAAGAATTTTAAATTTGATTTCCTCCCTATCCATTTATCCGAAATTGCCTCTAGAATAGCCTTATATTCATAAAAATTATTTAGAATACCTACTATTCTCTCCCCACTTAAATAAATAATATTTGGCTCTATACCCTCAAAAAACTGCAAATTTGTGTTCCTCACCTTGTCCTCATATCTTTGATCCACTATAGAATTTTCATTTTATAAATTTTCACTTTCCTCTTCTAATCTCTCTCTCAGCTTTTAGCTTTTCTTTTTCCAAGCTGATCTCTTCTTCTAAGTTAGAATTAGGTAGCATAGGGGAAGGGGGATATTCTATAAAAGGAAAATATGATGAAGGCTTGGTAGGATTATTGGAAATCATCCCTTGATGCGATTCTTCAAATGATATTTGGCCTCTCAAATGTGTAATTATCCTATCTTTTTCAATAGCCTCTTTCTTCTGATTATTATAAGCTTCGAGAATAGTTTCCAATTGCACCCTAAAATCTTCCTTATCTTTGGCCTCCTTTTTTTCCACTTTCAGGTTGAACTTAACAGTCTCTAAGACTACACTAGATGTTTCCACACCTAAAGTCTCCCCAACTCTTCTCACCATTAGGCTACAAGAATAGTATGCCTTAACAAATTCATTATTTTTTCTGTTCTCTTGTCTCTTAAGAGACCATATGACCAGAGAAGCATGATCTTCACTGAAAATAACCCCTTTTATGACTTGTTCAACTACTTCTTTTGTATCATGTACAAGTTTTGTTTTCTTTCTTACAACATCAAACACAATTGCATCAGCAATGTCCCATTCTAGAAGAATGAGGACTCTTGTACTTTAAACCATTTCTCTTCCCTCCTCAGGGGTGATTTTCTCAAATTTCTCTAACATATCTTGTTTCACTTCAGCCTTTATATCATTCATGTCTTTATCTGGCTAACCCTCTTTCCTTTTCTGGCATGTCTCTTTAAACTAATTGATATGAACTCTCCAAAGGAATTGTATAAAAGCTCTAGCTTTTACAAATTCTTCATCTACCAAGAATTCATCACTAGCATGCTTGGTGATAGGTTCCAATTCTTTACTAGTAAACTCATCTACATTTAATTCCATATCAACCCTCTTGGGTGCTTCTCATATCCCCGCTTGAATCTCTTGATGGGTGACACAAATTTGCCCCATGCTTCCCATTTATAGCAATTTCTCTACTACTCCATGTTCATCAACATGCAATGGGGATTGAGAGGGTGAACACACACCTCCAATATGTTGTGCATATTCTTCCATTCTCTTCCTCTTTGGAGAAGGTTGGGACTCAAGACAAGTGTCAATAGGTCTCTTCCCCTTTCAGGTGGAAGGCTCCTCAACATGTACTTTCTCCTCAACCCTCTTAGAGGAAGAAGAAACATCTTGCATTCTATTACCCTTATGGGATGTATCTCCCCTGGGCATCACCACAGTGTACCATGATATTTGGTGGAAAATATACTCCCCTGGTGGTACAAGTCTAGCAAATGATGGCTTGCTTAAAACAATTTTATCTTTGTCAAGCTCTGACTTGATGAAAAAAAAAAAAATTTGATTCAAAGTTTTCTTAAAGCCTTAAAAATGCTTCATTCAAGCATCAATTTTCCTTTCAAAAGGCTTGAGGTCCCTCAATTTATCATAATCTCTGTCAAAATTTTATAAAAATTCAAGAGTCTTCTAGTACACTAGCCAATGTTCCTTCTTAACTTCATGTTCTTATAATTTGAACTCATTTCTAATAATATCTTCAGGAAAATAGAATTGGTGGTCCATTACTATGCACCTATTTTTTTTCTTGAACATGCCACTCAAGAAACCCTCAGTGTCAACACACCTTTCCACTAATGTTTCTAGTTTATAAGGCTTCAGAACCTTACCCATGTGCACCCATCCACCCTTGATAATAACAAATTGGTGGGAAATAGTGATAGTGGGAAAGATAGAACCCTTGTTCTTCCTAGTCAATACAATATCTTGCAGACTACCAATCTATTTGATAATCTTAGCAAGTCAAACCTTAAAAGGAACTTGGTAAGGAAGTAAATATGGAGTTCTCTTGAAACCATATACTTCAAAAATAGTTCAAATAGGATACAAGAGGATATCCCCCTAGTTATGCACAATTTGATGTCCTTAGCATATTGCTTTGGTCTTATGAAAGACAACAAAGGTTTTGGAATCCTTGGATTCTCAAGAAACAAAAGGGCTCTAAGCTCTAAAGAAAACCATCTATAAAAAGAAAAAAATATGGAATCTTCTTTGTCCCAGGATAACTCCAAACTCTGCAATTGGACTCCCATTTCCTCACCATCCTTCATCTTCATTAGATTCATTTATTTCTGAAAATAATCTGCACCTTTGTATAGAAACATGTGCATCAGCATTGAATGTTATCCTAATGGTTTATCAACCTTTGATTTTTGAATACCAAATAGGCCATTGTGAATTAAATCAGCAAAAAAAGGTGCAAAGTCAAAAATGACAACAAGATGAGGATGAAGGACTTGAACCATCATGAACATGTATTGGATTTTCATTACTGTTTCTACATCCTCTCCAAAAATCTGACACAAGGAAAAATACATACTCTTTTCCTTCATATTGAAATAATCTAATTTAATTGGCTATGAGGTATTAGAACCTAATACACTTAATCGTCCAATCTTGTCAAAGTATTCCCTTAAAGGTCCACTCCTGAGATAATATCTTTGAGCTTTGTACAGTTCCCTGAAAGATTCAAAATTTATTTCTTCAAGATGGGCAGAAGGCTCATTCAAAGGAAAAATTTGCGAACTTCATTAGCAGTGATGTTTATCATAGGGTTAGCATCTGCATATCTCACCACCCTCTCCACTAGGTCATAATTATTTGCAACTTGGAGCAGGATGTCATCATTCATGAAGATGTTTGGAACTACTAGTTTCCCCACATCAAATTTCCAAATGTTACTGCTAGGGGTAAAAGCATTTCTCTGACCAGAACCCACTTTGAAAAGAGCTAAACCAGATACACTGATATCTGCATCCCTCATCCAATTACCCTTATCATACAAACCATCACCTACTTTAAGATGAGGGTTTTTTGGCACTAATTCTTTTACTTTGGATGAATTGTTAGTAGACTTATCAAGTTGCTCTAGAAAATCATCACATACTTCTGTTTCTTGATAATATACTTTACCCTTAAACTCCCTATGCGGTGCCATCTTAGAACTAGGGTATCATAATAGAATAAAACAATGCAGACAAACCCTACTTCCTTCAAACCTCAATTCAAGCCAGCACTTATAATATAGAAGCAACTAGACAAAAAAACTTACCCACTTCAGAAGATGCTAGCAAACAAACCAAATACACTGCACTTTGGCTCCTCTTTGCTTCTCTCAAAATTGTAACATTTGAATCACAAAATGGAATGATTTACAGTATAACCTCACTAGCAATTTGCATAAAGTATTGATAGGGTAGCCACAAAATTTTTAATTACTTCTTCATTTTTCAAAACCCGCGGCTCAGATGGTAAAACAAAGCTTCTCACAAAAGAACACTAAATTTAAAACATAACCGTCACTTTGGATCCATCTTAGCACATCGTGCAGTCCACAAAAATAAAAAAAAATGATGACCTCCACATCACAATAGAAGTGGTGAAAGAAACCAATCAGCGAGAATAATTTCAACTCTATGTAGCACCTTTGGTCCCACTTTACTCTTCTTCATCATCCTGGATAGGTGTCACTCAGGCATGATTCTACGATGAGTATCCTTGGTGCAACTTTGGTTAGTGGCATCATGCCTACTATCTGATTAAATTTGATCTTATCTACCTTTACCTCCTTTGAAAACTTGAACCCACGATCTTAATATGATATGTTTGATTCAGGCCTGATCTCGTGATGACTAAAACTGGTGCAATTTTTCTTTGCGGCATCATGCAAACTGTTGGATCAACTTAAATCTACTTGATGCTTTATCTTTTGACCCCACCAAGATGTGATCTCTGGATGGACACTTTTCAACAAAGCATGATCCCACAATTAATAAACAATAGGTATCTTATGTTCCAGGCATCACACCTATAGTTGTATCAAAAAAGATCTAACTTAACTTTATGCTCCTTTTAGCCCGGCCAGGTCCCTCCACTTGCCATGAATTGCACAAGCACAATGCCTTGAATATTAGCCTCTTTGCATCTTTATCTCACGGGATCATGTCCACTTTTAGATTAAAAGATATTTTATCTAACCTTATCCTTACCACTAGCTTTGAAGACGTTGACCCCAAAATCTCAGATGGACACTTGGAATTCAGGTGCTATGCCACTATGAGTATATTTGGTGCATCTTATGTTCAAGGCATTACACCTTCCATCTGATAAAAAATGATCTTCTCGACATCTTATGATAAATAAAACATCGTGGGGACTTAGGACTTAGGAAAAATTAAAATGCAAGCCCCCGTTTACGATGACTTAAGACACATGATAAAAAATGACTTAAGTGGCCACAAAAGTAATGCATAAACATAAAAGAAATGAGAGACTTAGGGTTTTTGAACCAAAAGGTAATGAATGGTTTGAATAAATGACAATTTTGGGCTTAAGGACATTAAAATTGAATAAGAACTCAGGGGAAAGCATGAAAGTATGATACAAAGAAACTTACACCATAAAATGTTTTGCATTCCTAACATCCTGATCACTAAAAGTTGGAAAATGATCTATTACATTTGATGGTAATAATAACACTAAAATGTGTATTATGTGAAAGGTTTATATCATAATCTATTGAGTTTTGGATAGATGTGTGAGAATGGTTATGATGTTTATTTTCAAGGATAAAGGATTTGAAAGTAGGAAGAGATGTGGAGATATAACTGCTATAGGAAAAAAAAAACATAAAGGAATATATATCCTTTTATCTTAGACCAATGATGGTTGGCTCTAGCATCGGAGGATGTGTCACATTAACTTTGATAATTTGATGAGAATAAGCTCATCTGATGGAGTGAGAGATTTATTCAAACTATGCAAACTGGAAAACATCATTTTCAATGGTTATTAAGAAGGGAAGAAGAGAAGAGAAATATTAAAGGAAAAATATCATTAAGCTATCAGTGTGTTGGAGGTTGTGCACACTAATATTTTTAGTCTGACCAAAACAAGAATCTTTCAAGGTGAAAGGTATTGTATATTGTTCATTGATGCTTATTCAATAATGAAATGGGTTACATTTCTTAGAGATAAATTTGAAGCATTTGAGAAATTCAAGATATTTAAGGCTAGAGTTAGATTGTATGTGGTAGAAACATTAAGTGTTTGAGATATGATAAAGGTAGAGAGTTTACATATGACATATTTTAAAGTTACAATGAAAAGCATGGTATTAAGAGACAGTTTTCAATAGAAAGAACACCGCAACAGAATGGTGTTGTGGAAAGGATAAATCAGTTTATTCAGGAAGCAACTAGAACTATGTTGAGAGAAGAAAATCTAGTAGAGATCTACTAGAAATTATTAGTTCATATTTTTTTATATACACCCAATATAATTCTATACTGGAAAAACTATGACAAGACTTCATATGAATTATGGCATGAAAGATTATCGACAACAAAATATTTCAAGATTTTTGGCAGCAAGTGTTACATATAGAAAGATGAAGATAATCTTGGCTAGTTTGATAATAGGGCTGATGAAGGAATATTCTTGGGCTATTCTACTAGAAGCAAGGTGCATTAGTGCTACAATAAAATATTAAACAAGATTTTGGAAAGTGTGAATGTGAAGGTTGATGAAGATTTTTAGAAGGTTCCCGAAAGGCACATTGAATATAAATCTGATGTAGAAGAACAAATAAAATAAGATAAGAAGGAGAAAGATGACATTCATCTGACACTAAAACTGACATCCACTATTGAAATGAAGGTATGTAAAGAAGTATCATTCAGAAAATAAGATTATTGGAGATAAGAATAAAGTTATTACCAGAAGTAAATCAACATAAGATCATGCTTTATTGAGTTTACTCTCTGAAGTTGAACCTAAGTCTATAATAGAGGCTTGTAATGATTTGAGTTAGATTAATTCTATGAAGGAAGAACTAAATGAGAATAAAAAATAATTAGACCTGGGAACTTGTGCCCATATCAAAAGACAAAAATGTGATAGGTACAAAATGAGTGTACCAAAATAAGATAGATGATAATAGAAAATTTGTAAGAAACAAGGCAATATTGGTTTGAAAAGGTTACTCATAGATTGAAGGAAATTATTTTGAGGAGACTTATGCCCCTGTTGCTCAAATGGAAGTGTATAGGTTGGTTTTTGTGCGGTCAATAACAAGGGTTAGTAGCATCGATTTGCAATAGAAAGGGATTAGTCAAACTACTAAGAATGAACCTATGAACAATAAAATGATAAGAAATCAAGGAGGAATATAAACAAATACAAACCAACAAAGCTCGAATCTTCTATTGTCTCTCTCTACTCCTTCTGAAACATTGTGTGTGTGGTACTTATTATTGGTATTGGCAGTGTCTATGACTTGGGAGTGTTGATAATATGATATTAATATTGATTGCAAGAATTCTTTGAATGCCTTTAGCAAGAATCTTGCAGAGTAAGGGTACACAAAAGCTTGAAATCCTAGATCCTTCAAATGGTTATGAGGGGTTGATTATATAGAATATGGAAAATAATTTGGATGGTTGAGATTAATCCCAAAGATTAGAGGATGAACAGTTGACATCAAAGGGAACTAGAGAAGCAATCAGTAAATTCCACCTCTTCAACTAGGAGAGAAGAGGTGGTATTTTAGTTAACTGAGGAGCAACAAGTAAACTCCACCTCTTCAACTTGGAGAGAAGAGATAATGTTTTAGTTTAACTGAGGAGCAACTAGTAAACTCCACCTCTTCAAATTGGAGAGAAGAGATAAAGTTTGTTTAACTGAGAAGCAACTAGTAAACTCCACCTCTTCAACATCTTCAACTTGGAGAGAAGAGGTAATGTTTAGTTAACTGAAAAGTTGATCATGAGTTACCTTTTTGAACTTGAGAAAGGATTTAATTGAATATTTAATTCATTTTTATAATTAAAGTATTCAACTTGTGAGATAATTAAATTCTTTTTGGATTTAGAATTGAATTATTGAATGAAATTAAATTAATATAATGAAATTAATTTGATTAGAAGAATTAATTAATAAATTTAAATATTTAAATTTAAACTTTAGGAAATTAAATTTAATTAATTAATAAATATTAATCAATTAAGGTTAATTAATTATTTGATTAATTTTGGGGATTCGATTAGATGATTTGGGGAATGAAATTAGAGCAAAATAGATGATTAATTAATGATTAAAAATCATTAATTAATAGATGAAAATTAGTGCTTTAATATAAAGTCACAAGTCTATCCATTTTAGGGTGTCTACATTTGCCCCTCTTTGATGCAATTTGGCTTGTCGCATTGTGTAAAAGATTCTTCTATTTTGATCCTACCCCAGCTTGCCTCAATAATAGCAGGTGTATTTATGCCCCCTCAATAAATATGAGTGAAAATTCATGACATGAGTATTAATTTATTGATACTACAAAATGATAATCTGGTTATCTGACTATTTATGGGGGGCCAGGACGATAAAACGAGGGTCCTTCTTGAATTAGAATTTTTTGGATCCCTTATAAATAGCTTGGAGGACCATTCATTTGTCACTTTGCACTCTTGGAGCTCTTGATCATCTTGTGAGTTTGTTTATAGTTTTGTGTGCTTTCTACATTCTTTTTGAGCTATGTCAGGCCTTTCGGGTGTTGTTCACATTTATGATCGAGTCTGTACTTTCCATCAGCCAATTGGCACAGGATGTCCAGTGATTAGCTTAGTCCTTACGCATTTAATGCTTGCATTTATTGATTTTTAAATCAATTTATTTTTTGAAAATTTTTCTATGTTGTCGTAATTGACCGCTATTTTTCCTTAATTATAGATTTCTTTTCTTAATCAATAAGATTTTCACAATTGATGATGTTTATTACCGCAATTGTGAGGAATGTGCCATAATTTCCTGTTGCATGCCACAATTGGTGTAAAAGTGCTACAAATGCATTAGTTTTACCGCAATAGCTCTGTCAATGGTTTCTATGCATTTATATGTACTTGTCTAATTTTTTTTGTCCTAACACTGATGGGTGGCATCTTTGTGGTTTGTAGTACGTTGGCACTATTTTGCATTGCCAGGAATCTAGAGGTGTTGGGTTAGTATACCATTTTCAAATTTTTGAGGATGAGAGGGATGTCCTTAGAAAGATAGGTTTATACTGGATATCTTATATTCCAGAGATCATGACCAATAAGGGTCTGATACCTTCTCTACTAGATAGATGGCATTCAGACACATGTACATTTTGTTTGCTAAATGGGGAGTGTACTAGTATACTAGAGTATGTTTATCACATCCTGCAAATTCTCATCCAGGGTACTCTTGTAGAGTATGCCCAAAGTCCTGGTATTTTAGCTCTGTCTGAGTTGTCTAGTTTTCCCTAGGATCAGCTTGGTATGTCTAATCCATATGATATCCCATGGTTCAAGTTTGGCATGGGGTTAAATAGACTGACTACCTTTCTTGGTAGTTTGAATTGTGGGATCATGTGTCCTAATCATTGCCATCATGGATTCTTTGTTGGTTTTGGCATTATTCTATAGGTTATGGTTAGACACCATACGATATATGTCTGGGGTCCATGTATGGTTGTGCATATGTACTTCCTTATGTTTTATATGACTTACCTTGGAAGTAAGTCTCTTGGATGCGATTTCACTCTCTTGTAGATCTTAGTGTGGGAGCATATTGTTATATGTAGGCCCATAGAGGCTCATGATCTTCCTCTAGGGAGACCATATGTATTCATGTATGATGGTGCTATTGTTTAGTCCCATATGGGGCACTTGATGTACTAGAGGCAACAACTGGATATGATGCCTTACTTTATTTGGAGACCTTATAGGGATTGTCTTGTTTGGGATGGAAAGGATGTACACCTTCCATTATGTTGATAGAGGAGATTTCTAATTGTCTGTGTTAGTGGCCACATTCATATGATTGATTTTCACAACACCGACAGGGTGTTGTGCCAGTTTGATGAGAGATAAGATGTATTTAATTCATATGCTTACTTTTCTCTTTGGTCAAGAGAGGTCACTCTGTGGAGTGTTGTCATTTCTCTTGGTGCGGCTATGACTGAGTTCATGGGTCTACTTCCTATTTCTTAGATGTGGCGATCAGCCACTGTTGATGCAGGTATATGTTTTTCTTTGCCCTGGTTGATTTCTATACTCCCTTTTTTCTCTATTTTTTGTAGATGATTTTTTATTAGTCACTTATGCTTTATCATCCATATGGTATTGATATTGAACTTTTTCTCTTTGTAGGTACTACCCCTCAGTATTATGCATGGTGGTTGTAGTTTCGGCCTATTTCCTTGACTGATGTGTCTCATCCTATTGTTGGTACAATCATGAGGAGGCATTGGAAGAGATGGAGAGGAGGTAGGGATGGAGGTAGGGGTGGAGGACGGGATGGTGGTAGGGATGGGGATAGAGATGGTGGATGGCATGGTGGAAGAGATGGTGGATGGGGTGGTGGACCATATGTAGTAGGGATGGTGGGAGAGATGGTGGTCAGGGAGGTGGGATAGACAGTGGTCAGGATGGTGGGAAGGGAGATGGAGATGGAGATGATCCTAGGCCTGGTGGTGATGGTGGGAGAGTTAGGACTAGGGGTGGGAATGGGATTGGTAGGTGGTTTGGGTTGAGTGCTTTGCTCAAGGAGGATGAGAGGTTAGAGGAGGATGCATCTCAGCTAGTTACGAGAGTGCGGAAGCACATAGGTTTTGTTTTTGTAGAGAGGGCTGAGGAGAGGGTAGTTGTGAATATGGAGATTGAGGAGGTGGAGATTGAGGAGGTAGGGTCTAGCTTTTCCACTAGTAGTAGCAGTACATGTAACTATACTAGTGAGAGTGAGAGTAATGAGGATGACTCTTGGGTAGGGTGATGCACTAGGGAGGAGGGATTGGGTTGTAGGGGAGAGGAGAGTGATATGGACATGGCCATGGGTAGGATGGATAATGATCCATCAAAGATGGAGAGACTGACTGTTAAGTTTTAGGATAGCTACAAATGTAATAGCACTCTATATATTTTCTGTGTGTTTCAAATGCAGAAATCTTTCTTGTATTTATATTGAGAGAGACACTAGGAGAGACATGTCCCTTAACAGGACATGTCTATTCATTATAATTGTTAATGTTTCATTAATCAATTTTATATTAGAATAATATAAGTTTGCATAATATATATTTAATAATATAATATATATATACAAATGTAATATATTATTATTAATCAATATTAAAGTATTATATATATTCTAAATGATCATATGACTGAAGCTACAAACATTAACACTCCCTCTTAGCTAGGAAGGATGATCAAACAGAATGTGTAGTGATCTCCCTTGTCAACACTTATAACCCTCACAATAGCTACACAAAACATCAATACTCCCTCTTAACTAGAGAAAATAAAATCCATCAAGGTAATAAATCCATTAATTTTGAAAGAAGGAAGATATCACCACACTGTTATATCAGGAGATATGGATTATGTAGGAATATCAAGTCACGTGATGTTCACCATAGCTCATAAATATCCATGATAAGCGTAATGAAATTACATCTCATGATGTCTGCCATATGGATACTAAGTTTACGTAGAGAAATGCCACTACATGACATTTCTCATATGGTCCAAACAATGTGTAATAATAAGTTAAGAAGGATACTAATATGACCCATATGGATACAAAAAAATTTCATAATTTGTGATATGAAGGATCACCTAACATGTGATACCAAGTTTTATATATTACCTAACATGTGACATGAGGAATCACCTAACATGTGATACTCAGTTTTACATATCACCTAACATGTG
>MU225072.1:2333914-2371061 GCA_018584345.1 Thuja plicata
GGGGAAATTCTAGATTTGTTCCAAAGTGCTGGCTGCTACCCATGTTTATTATTCCTCTTGTTGGGCTCCCTCTAAGGCCTCTTATCTCAAGCTTGAGCGTCTGCTCAGAGACTTTCTTTGGGCCTCTAGTGCTAATGGCCATGGGTTTCATCAGGTTGCCTGGGAGTACTGTTTCCTTCCTCGTGATTCTAGAGGCCTGGGCGTTCTTTCCACCTAGAAGCAAGGGCTTTCTCTTTGTGTGAAGTGGATTATCCGAGCTCTCACTGGTGATGAGGCATGGAAAATTCTTGTCAGACACTGCATCTCCGCTGGATTTCTGGTTCACCGGCTAGCTTGGAAAGGCATTGGCCTCTAGACGTTGCTCACTATGAGAGAACCTATTCAAATCTAGGGTACCTTCATCATCAAGAGCATTTGGAAAGCTTGGGAAGCTATTAAGCCCTAGCTTCGATGGGATGGTGATTCTTTTCGCAATGGGCTTTCTTTCAATTAGCAGAGCCTCTGGTGGTCTCCTCTATTTTCCATACATGGCATACCCTTGGCCAAAACTCAAGGGGCTTGTGCTCTGCATTTTTTCAAACGCGGCATTCAGACTCCCAAAGATGTTTTTTCCAGAGTCTCTATGGGGTTCCGATCTTGGGAGGATATGCAGGTTCAATTTTGGCTGGCTCGTTCTGATCGCCAGACTTTTGATCTTTTGGTTTCAGCTATTCCTACCAATCTACTTCATAAGATTGGCATTCAGGCTACTAGGCCTTGGTGGAAGGATTGGAAATGGTATCCTGCCACGCCTTTCAGCAATTACAAGCCAAGGCTTGGTTATAGGTGGTTATCCCCACATCTTCCGATGGTGGATATCCTTAACCAGAGATGGCATCTTCACTCAGCCACTTCCCACTAGAGCTTTCGCTTTCACACCATCTGGACCACCATTACAGAGCCCAAGATTGCTCTTTTTGCTTGGTGTCTTTTGTTTCAAGGTCTCCCAGTCGGCCCTAGGCTCAAACATCTGGGGGTTCATGACCCTCGATGTCCTTTTTGTGGTCACCCTGAGACCTTTTTGCACATCTTCTGGTTCTGTTGGAGAGCTCAATAGTATTGGCAGTGGATTCATGATTTTTTTAAGCCCTTTCAGCCCGAGCCTTTTTCTTGGCATATGATTGTCTTAGGAGATTCTCTTAGACTCCCCTCCAAGTTTACCAAGATTTGGCATACTTTCAGGATGGAGATTTTGTTTAATCTTTGGAAAGATAGAAATGTTGTTATTTTCTCTCACAACTCTCTTGATACGAATTTTGCTTTGTTTAACAAAGCTTGTATATGTAATAATGTTATGATGCTATTTCAAGTTCAAGCCAATAAAGTGGCTCTGGAAGTGGGTCACCTGTAGGAGCTGCTCAATCATTGGGGCAATGCTCCCTGCACTATTGCTTGGGTTCCTTTGGATGCCCTTTCTACTGAGGGTACGCCTCCCAGAGGCCGCCACTGTGGGTGCAGTTCTTCAGCATGCCGCTCGCACACTCCGCGATCCAAGGTTCCTCATCACCACTCTCTGAGGGGATGGCGGCACCGCTCAGCTTCTCTGCCTCCTCGGCCTTGTGGGTGGGCACCGGCTCTGGCGCAGTCTGCCCCTCCTAGTGCTCCTGGTGCTTGCCATGGTTTGGATTGGCCTCCTGCCACCTCTTCCAAGTATCCCTTCCTGGCTCTTGCTATCTCCCCGCCCAGGGCGAATGAAAAAGATAAAGAAGATGCTGATGATGATGGTTGGTTGCTTCCCGACCCTCCTGTCAATCCCACTAATGCATGGGGATCGGATGATAAAGATCCTCCGCCTTCTGCTACTTCTCTTGCTACCTAATGGCTTTATGTTTTTTTGATGAATAGTTTTCATTTCTAGCTCTGCAGGGTGATTTCTATGTCCCCCGGCCCCTTTTTTGTGGATATGTAACTTTAATATTTTTTAATAGAGAAGGCACTATTCATCAAAAAAAAAAAAACATACCTGCCTCTGCACTTCCCAAATTTTATTTCCTTATTACTGAAGACCCTGAAACCTTCCTTTTTGAATTTGACATCCCCTGTAGGAGTTATGATTACACAACTAACACCCATAAGCTGAAATTGTTTCCATATACTATTAAGGAGGCTTCTTTAAGATGGTTCATGGGGTTAGGTGTCAATGCTATAGAGGATTGGGATACAATGAGAAATATGTTCCTTTCTAAATATAAGGAGTATTGTAGGGGTCATTATTTGAAGGGAGATGACATATTTAAAATGTCACAAAAGGAGGATGAGACCTTGGAAGACTATGTCTCAAGGTTTATGTTTAACTTGCAGCACAATACAAAACATCAGTTGAATGAGGAGTCACAAAAGCATCTTTTCCTAAAAGGAGTAAATGATGGAAGTATTGAGGCCTTAGATCTTATGGCGGGCAAAGAAATCACTTAGAAGAACTGGGCTGACTTAAAGAATATATGTGTTGGTAAAAAAACTGTTCTTTTTCACTTTAACTCCAAAATACCCAAATATTAAAGAATCAATCAAATACAACAGTTGGGAAATGCAAATGAATAAATAATTTCCCTCTGAATTTGAAGGTAAAACTCCCTTAAATGAATGATTTTCAATGAATATGAATCTTTCCTAATCTAACAGGGGTATATTCTTAACCTGAGAACAGAAGAGGCAAACCAAGCTAGGCCTAGATAGGAACTAGCTCAGGCAGATTAAATTCAACTAAAACTAACCATTCTGGAGATCTCAGTAATCATACAATCTCTAAAAACTGGTAATGCAGTAACGGATAATGAAGATGCAAATGCAAAACTAAGGATTATTGATAAAGCAACAATGAGTTGATCTATTTCAAAGGAACATCTCCCAAACATAGACTAACACTAGATTTCCCTCTGGTTAACTGTATCAAATCATAATATAGAACTTTGATTCAATCATAAACTGTAAATATAATTTTGAGGAAACATTTAAATAAATAGAAAGATAAATGCAATGTAATGGAATAGTTAAAACAATGGTATTCAAATATACACAAATTTGACTCAGCAAAATGTCATTCTTCACACCAAAATTTAGCCGACCTCTGTATTGATTTGGAAAATAGTACATATAGAGTTCTAGAGTTGGACCGTTACAAAAAGGGTAACCGAAATGGTTCCACTTATCTAATCAAAAATGATAAACAAAATTTTATCCGTTACAATAAATATCAAAATTTAGTACAAGAGGGAATCTATCTATGCTTTTGTTTACTTCCCCTTGTCTAATTTAGCCCTATAGGCAGTGACAACTGTAATGATTGGGATGAGCTCTTCGTGCCTATTGATATGGACATTAGTATATCTGATGAGCCATCTGGAATGTTCTTTGGCCAGGCTCTTGATCGCATCTGTTTGATCTTTCAACTCTTCCATAGCTTTAAAAATGCATCTACTCAACTGTTGGAGTTCTGGCACTTTGTCCAAATGGGAGGAAGAGTGTTCTGCCAGCTTATGCACATAATCAAAAAATAATTTTTGCATACAAGCCAATCCAATCATTTCTTTGCCCTGACCACTTGTCTTTGATTCCATGTGCAAACCCTGAAGGAGTTTAAAATCTTTGTTCTTCTCTTCTTTGATTTTGACATCTGTCTACTACAATCTCGTTGTAGCTTGGATGATCATCTCGATCTTAAATTCTAGGATTTCAAGCCATTCGATCAAGACTCATCTCCTTTCTGAAAGATCTTGGCCTTTAATGCCTCCTTGGTCTTCATTTTAACTACCACATGCAACATTACTATACATTCTTGACATCTCACTCTCTCTAATGTGAGAGTCTACAAATTCTTATCAATATTATTCCTCTCTGTTTCCATCCTTAGGAGAGAATTACCTAGTTGCTCGACAACTACCAGTCCCTCAGATTCGAGCCTCTCAATCCATCTCTTGTCGATCTACCTAAAATGTTTGTCCTATTGCAACTTGGCTATGATGGCCTGATTTTCTACAACACTGGGATCAAAAGTGGTTTGAGCACTAGGGACACTTGCAATCAGAGTGATCAACTATTTGATGAAATTTTTCAACTCATTAACTTCTGCCTTGAGTTGTACTTTAGCAGTTTTGAGCTCTTCAAGTTCTTCTTCAATTACCACATTGGTGGACTTCCACCAATCCACCTTAGTGTCATGATGAGCCAGTCCCATGTCAAATGATTGTAGCTTGAAATCAGAAGCATTCAAATCTTCAAACCTTCCTTCCTTAGTTGGCTTTGCTACCTGCATAGTGAAATCTCCAGTTTCAGGATCTCGGCCTAGTGTAGACATAGTCTTCACCTTCTTTACTTTTCTCATAGTGGTATTGGGTTGCAAGGCCCATGAAAGGGTATCTTTTCTCAAAGTCCCTTCTTCTACTCTCTTCCTTTTGTGCTCCAAAGTACTCTCTATCCAAGACTCAACACTAGTAACTTTGGAGGCAGAGAGCAGTTCTTCTATAAACAACTTCCTGATCACCAGAGGAGTAGCTTTGGGTCTGGAAGTGAATGGGTTCACCAAAGTGGGAGAGGAGGAGACTAATTTAATGACTTGAGCCACTTTTTGTTTTTTCCCAACCTCTTCATCCAATTCTATGGCTGCTATGCTAGAACTATCCTTGCCTACTTCCACTACAACAAGAGATCCTTGCCTTGGAGTATCTTGGGTCGAGGCATCACCTTGTGTGCCCACAATACTAGCTTGAGATGGGTGCTCTATTTCTATATTCTTAACAGACTCAGTCATAGAATTGACTAGTTCTATTGAGATTGCTTCTTCCACAGAGCAAATGATGGGGGTTGAGCCACTTCTGCATGTCTTTTCCAATAGAATCATCTTTTTAGGAGGCTCATCACCTCCACCCGTTGGTTGAGCTGACTCCTTGGCTATATTTGGGATAGTTTCTGAAGATGATGCAAGAGTACTCCCAGTCTCCTTTGCTAGGGTCTGTTGAGATGGAGGCTTCCTTTTTGATCACTTTCTCCCACCCACTATCCATTTGACCCATTGTTTTTTCCTTCTATAAATCCCACCCATCAAAGTTTCCAAGTCATCAATAGATTGGCCTAACATGGGTTCTAAGCTTATGGGGAGGGGCTTGACATTCTTTGGTTATGTATCATCATACATATGTTGGCCGTCGTCTTCTAGCCCTTCAACTACAATGTTAACTTTAAACTTTTTGATTTGTTTAATAGTTAACCTGGCATAGAACCTTTCTCTACTCTATAAGTCATCTTTGTAGTTGGCCCAATAATCTTCAATGTCATCAATATGATGGATTGAGTGACCTATTTGTAGATAATATCAAGCATAGTCCATAGGATTATACTGCGTCCTCAAGACACCATATGTTTCTAAATGAAACTTCTTTGAGAATGTTTTCAAAACACTCTTTGCATCGAACCGGGGTGCACAACTATAGGCTCTGATGGTCATTGGGAAGTCATAGCCTTTCTTCTAGGCACTCACACAGATCAGGTTCACCTGGACCACTTTCCTCATCACCTCAACCATCATGATCATGTCATATCGATAGTTGGGAAGCTTCAGAGGGAAATTGTCGAACCCTGCAAGATGAATGTATGAGAAATTGGCAAACTAAATAAAATAAGCCCCAAATTGGCTGATGAATGCCATGGCCTCTGGAAAAAATCTCCTTTCCAGGAAAACTTGTAATTCCCTACACAATCTCATTGTAAATGCATCATTAACCTTGAGATATTTAGTATAACTGTTATGCAATTACAGATAGGGGAAGAACTCACAGCTCTTCACATCTTCTAGAAATTCTTCTAATCTAGGAAGTCCCAGCCAGAGTTGAATAGTAGCTAAAATGTACAATAGAACTGATGACATATAGAACTCATTTTGATTTTTAGCTCTATTTAGGGCATTGTAGATATTTTCTCTTACCATGAGGGCCCAATCAATGAAATGGTGTTGAGAGAAAATCACCTAGACTAGGAAGAAATGATGCTCAACAAAACTTAGTGCATCGCTCTCACCTCTGATCCTGTGAAGCAATACTAGGATATCCACAATCTCTGGCTTTAGTTTCTTTCCATGTAGAGTTTTGGGCAACTTTCCCTTGGCACTCTTCGACTCTTGGAACCATGTCTTCATAATCTCCTTCTTCCACATGGCCTTCTTCGCTACATTTTCAGTGACCGCCCGACTCTATGTCATCTCCGAATACTCGGTTTGTTCTGGAATGTGAAGGGAGTTCTGAATAGAATCTTTGTCAATTGAGAGTAGCACAATTTCATTAGGAAAAAGGATTTTCTTGGTGTCCTAATTATAGTGAGCTATACATTCTCTAACAATCTCAGGAGCTTGAATTGCCATAGGGAAGCCAGCGGCTTTGACTAGTCCACTCTCCTTCAGTTTTTTAGTAATAGGATGGATTGGGTCCACCTTCATTCTATCTTGGAAGCTCTGTAGGTTGAAAAACTTTAGAAAAATTTCCATAATGTTGTGCCAATCAGAGGTGATTCCATTCATTCCATCGAACTCCATAAATCTGGTAGCCATGTTTTGGTTGATTTGAAACAGGAACTAGGGATGTATCTCAAGAATGTAAGATCAGAGAACAACTTGTTGTTGAGAATTTCAAATTTGGACAATTTATCAAATAGATGGTAGCTCTTGTCTGTATCACTTCATTGAATTTATAATTTTTGAATTCTTACCATTAACGACTGACTTCCCATGCCACACGAATGAAGAAATGCAAGCATTTATGAAAAAGCCCATTAAGAGGTAAAATGACTTTATTTGAATTAATTACTTTACCTTTATGGGCCATTAAGAAACATCTTTTCAATTTGATGACTGTAACGGTAACTTTTTGGAGGTAGCGGATAATTGCTTTTCTGCTTCTCCTTTGGGTGAAGAAATGCTTTTAGGGTGCTCCTTTCTCAGAAATCTGCCAAGGGAGGATTTTAGCCTATTGAGATGCTAAAATGATATGTATTTATTTCATCAGCTTTCTTTATACCTTAGATAACCTATGAGATTAATTCTTCTCCAACGCCCTTATATTTTAGTGATTTGGTGTAAAATGTACTTCACAGGTCAAAACCTACCTGATGGAGTAGTGGAGAAGCCATTTTCTACTTTTTTGCCATTGAAACTTCCTTCTTATATTCTTCATCATTTGATCATCTGTCTCACTTGAATGGATCTGTGTCAAGTCTAGTTGCCCTTCTAAACTCCAGTTATCTATTTCCAACTTCAATCTAACCGCTGAGACTCTTGGAAATACCCACTGCAGAAAACACACTCTGTAGGTGATTTTCCACTAAGGAGAAGCCCAAAACTAATTTTTTGCCAATGCTGAATAATGAAGTTATAACGCCAAGGACTTCAAATGTAAATAGAACCAATTTTAGAATCCTCTAAAACATGGCCTTTACTAGATTTGGGAAGCTAACCTACCTAATGAAACATGATCTCAAATACATATTCCCTTCAGCTTGCAAAGGAGAAGTCAATTTGGGGAAATCCAATAAAGGCCATCCTAGCCTAAGGGGAAAGCTATACTTAGACTCAAGACTTACATGATGATTTCAAGACTACTACCAAGTAATAGACATCCATTTTTGCCTAAAGGTATGCAGAACAAAAATGGGGCAACAGTTGGGTCTTTCTGGGGACTTGGACATTCACATGTCCAAGAAAGGAACTCAAATCTTTGGTTTCACAAAATCTCAATAAAAGGCGGCTCACAAAAAAACTAAAGCAGAAACATGGAAAGGAAAGCAAGGAAAGGAAACCTAACTAAGGAAAAAAAAAAATGGGAACTAAACGTAACTATGGTACAATACATGGGTTACCTATTTTAAAATTAGATCTGATACAACTTCAAGTCCTAACCATTATATGTCAGGGGTATTACCTCACCATCCAAATAGGTCAATTTAAAATAATTATTCTCAAATGCCTAATGGATCTTGAAAGGTCCTTTCCAAAGTGTTTCAAATTTTCCATGTATGCCTTTGGGTGCCCTTTACTTGTCCCATAACAACACCATATCTCCCTCAATAAATTTCCAAGGTTTTCTCTTTTTATCAAACAAGTTCTTCATGCACATTTGATGTTGTGTGATGTGATCTACCATTTTCTCCATTTCCTCTTCAAGTTTGTTTAAGTAAAGAATCCTCTTTTCTAAACCATCTTCATATACACCATCTTCTACTGATGTTCTCAATCTACAAGTTTCTAACTCCAATGGCAATGGGAGATTGGCTTTGATCCCATAGACAATCTCAAAAGGAGACATGCTAATGGCTCTTTTGGGAGTCACTCTATCTGCCCAGAGGGCTTCATAAATTTTCTTATGCCAAGTTCTCTAGTTATCTACTATGAGTTTCTTCGTGATGTTCACCAATTTTTTGTTACTAGACTCAGCTTGGCCATTTCCTTGAGAGAAATAGTCAGATGAGTGACTGATCATAATTCCATACTCAAAACAAAACTCTGTAATTTCCTGAGAAGAAAAGTATGCGGTGTTATCCATAACTAACTTAATAGGGATGCCAAACCTTACCAGGATGTTCTCTTTGATGAACTCACATACTACCTCTGAAGTAGTTTTCTTGGTTGCTTTTGCTTCCATCCATTTCATGAAATAGCCTCTTGTAGTGACTATGTAGGTATGGCCTGTGCTAGATGTGGGATTTATAGGTCCAATAAAATCAAGACCCCATTGCTGAAATGGACCCTTAATTATCATTGGTCTGAGAGGTAGCGCTACTAGTTGTGGCTTTCCAGTAAAAATTTTGTATTTTTCACATCTTTCCAGCCAATGATATGTGTCTCTAAACATTCTTGGCCAATAATAACACTGTCTCAATATCTTGAATGCAGTAACCGACAAGGAAAAGTGTCCCCCACAAGCTTCATCATGAAACAATTTTAACAACTTCTCTTGGTGTTTTTTGTCAACACACCAGAGGAAAGTCCCATCTATGGATCTCTTATACAATCAATCTTCCCAAACAACATATTTAGAAGCTTTGAGTTTCAAATATCTTCTTTGTTTTGAGGTCAATCCTTCAGGACATTCACATATGTCAGAAAATACACAATATTTTCAAACCAAGGGACTTGCATACTTACTGCTAAAACTAGTTGCGTCATTTCAGGATCTTCGTCCACTTAATTTTTTGCCATTTCTTTACACACTGCATTTCCTCTCACCCACTTGGTGGGTTTGATTTCTATGTCATATTCCTAATTCTTAGCCACCTATGCTCCTCTATTATTACATCCCACGTCCTGTTGAGTCAAAATACTCTTTACTACAATGTCAGACACATATGCAAGAGAGTGAGAGTGTAAAATATAGAATCTGAAGTTCTTCAAAGCTTTTACTACTGCAAAAGCATGCTTTTCATTCTAAGAGTATTTCAACTCATTATTTTTTAGAGGTGTGCTCATAAAAGCAATAGGATCCTGAACTCCTTCCTCATTCTCCTACATGAGAATGGTTGATAGAGTATGTTCAAAGGAATAACAATAGATTATGAAATCCTTTTTGTATTCTGGGTGACATAAAACTGGGGCATTGGCTATGGTGCTCTTAATTCTTTTAAAAGCTTGTTTTCCAGGGTTGTTCCATTTGAAGTTTACATTTCCTTTCATCATTTCCACTATGCATTTGGTAATTTTAGAAAAATCTGGGACAAACCTCCTGAGGAAGTTTATCTGACCGAAAAATGATTTTACTCCAGTTTTGTTTACAGGTAAAATCAGTTACTAGATCGCTCTAACCCTTTCTGGATCAATTCTTATGCCTTCTTGGGAAACAATGTGACCCAACAATTTCCCTTTAGTCACACAAAATACCAACTTCTTGGGATTCAATGAAATCTCGTCTTCCCTACACCTTTGCAACACTCTCCTTAGATCATTTATATGGTCTGCTCTTTTTCTAGAAAATATAGCAAGATCATCCAGATACATACCAATTATTTTTTTCTTCATATCACTGAAGGAAAGATCCATACCTCTCTAAAAGGTAGCTCTAGCATTGATTAACCCAAATGGCATTTTGTGATATTCGAAAGTGCCCCATGGGGTAGTAAAAGCCATTTTGTGTTGATCTACTTTCTCCACTTCTATCTGATTGTACCTTGAAAATTTGTCTAACATAGAAATCATCTTAGCTCCAACCACAGTCTACAGTAGGTGATCCATGTTGGAAAGGGCATAATTTTCCTTCAAAGAAGACTGATTAAGATTTCTAAAATCTATGCAGATCCTTATTTCCCCATTCTTTTTCCTCACAGGCACTATATTCACCACCCAGGTGGAATGATGGATAGGATATATCATTCTTTCTTTAAGCATTTTATCAACTTCCCTAAATATGGAATCAGCAACTTTGGGCTTGTAATTCCTTTGTTTCTTCCTGAATGGAGTGGCCTCTGGTTTTAAAGGAATTTGGTTTTTGAATTTCCGTTCATAAAACTTTTTAGATCTTCATAACTCCAGGTGAAAACATCTTGGTATTCCAGGAAGAGCTTCCTAGCCTCTTCCCTTTCTTCTTCAATGTAGCATTTTCCAATGTTGATCATCTTGGGATCTTTTTCACTTCCAATATTAATTCCCTCATATTCACCGGTGGTGGGGCCTTTCTCAATTCTCTTTTTTTTAACAAAAGTATCATGCCTGTTGAATTTTTTTTCAAGTGTGACTAAATGGGGAGGCATGATATTACCTTGAAACTAGATCATATCTAACTTTTCTTTCTTGTGCTTGTCATGATTATTTCTTTTATGATCATTAGGAGTATCCATATGGAAGTCACCGCCTCTCTCCAAAAAGAGGAGGAGGATTTTTTCATCTTCGAACACTTGCCAGTATTCCACATTATCAGGGACAAATGGTCTATACAAAACCTCTACTTGGTACTTCTTATCTTTGAATTCTAGGTGAGGGAGAAGTAATGAGGCTGATACTGCTAAGGAGTCCGCTTTGGAATTCAACTCTCTTGGAATAGATTCAATAAAGAATGCATCTAACGCTTCTATTTCATCCCACACTCTGTTCCTATAGTTTTTTAATTTATGATTCTTCACAAAGTATTGATTCTTGACTTGGTGCACAATTATCTCAGCATCACCTTGAGCTCTCAAAATTTTCATGCCCTTCTCCTTTGTAGAAATAATTCCTAATAGTAGGGCTTCATATTCGGCTGTATTATTGGTGTTTCAAAACTCCAATTTATAAGCCATGGGCTCACAAACTGCATCTGGCGATATTAAGACTACACTTGCACCAGACCCTGACGACGCACAACTACCATCAAATTCTAGAGTCCAGATCTATGGTGGATTTTCTTCAGTGGAAGACTGCTTTTCCTCTTTTTCAAACTCATTTTCCCCATCATGATCATCTTTAAATAGCATATAGTTTCCAAATTCTAATTCCTGATACAAAAGTTAGGCTTTAGGGTCATCAAACTTTAGCACTGTGAACTTAGCTTTCTCTTCGAGAACTAGCTTTATCTTTTTGTTACCCACTAGGATTAAAGCTTGGGACCAATCCAGCTTTATTTCCCCTCCTAGATCTTTGCAAAAAAAAATTCTTAGCAACAAACCGTAACTAGCGGGTATATCAGCAACAAGTATTGTTAACAACATTTTCTTCTCAGGGTGTGCTGCTAGAGCTACTTGAGCATCTTTGATTTGTCCAACCAGAGGTAATAGCTTGGAAGCCATGGAATAACACCTACCATGAGCTTTAGTGAGGGTAAGACCTAAAGCTTTATCTACAGTTGATGGCATTACATTGTCTGAGGCTCCTGAGTCTATTATGCAATTTCTTAACTTGCAACCATTAATATACAATGACACATAGAATGGATCATGCTTCTGACCTGGGAAGGTAGCGAAAATAGATGACTCTCCTTGGTCAATTGGGTTTGCAAATATATACTCATTTTCTATGGCAGTCATGATAGTTTGGTTTAAATTATGATTCCCTTCTTTACAACAATCTACTACATTTTGCAGTTCTATAGGATTAGACTTAAGATAGTCTATGGGGGAAATTTGAATCTTGGAATCTCTACACAATTAAATAATGTCAGAAGAGTTATGTTCCTTACGCAGTTGTAGAATCCTTACTCCTTGGTTGGCCTCCTTAGAATTGGAAGTAGATGCCTCATTATTTTTTGGTGGAGGTGTGGAAGTAGGACCCTTATATTTCTAACTCCAGGTCAATACTGTGTAGGAGGTCCCATCTATGGTAGCATAAAATGTCACTTCTCATTATGAATCTGATTCGTACTCTAAATATAAGTATTTAGAGTCTCCATGTGATTATGAATCTGGTTCAAATCCAGATATTCCAGCATTCCACTCATCAGTTTGATGCATCTGCCAAGCACGAGCTACATCGGGGCAATTTCTCCATCATGATCTGTCATTAGATGAAATGCACACATGTTTCTCTTTTTAGGAGGAGCTTCTATAGACAGCCTCTGTGGTGGAGGTGTTAATTGTAATGTTTTTCCCTCACCATTCCTCCCATCATTGTTTCTTCCAGGCTACTCTTGAAAGTTTCCTTGGTAGGGATTATTGAATCTGGGAAGTTGCCTCTTGAAGGCAATGAATTCATTGGATAATTTTTGAATCATCTCATCTGATGATGTGGTGTTACTAGTACTAGCTCTAGATTATGTTTCTCTCTTCCACTTTCCAGATGAGATCATGAGCTCTTCAAGTTGTATAGAAATTCTTTGTGTGGCATCCAAATCTACCAGGTTTACTATTCTTAAATCATAGTTGATATTAGGTGGCATAGCGCTTATGAAGAATGTTTTCAAATTCCCCATAGTAGGCCTGTCAACTGCTAGGATACGATTTACAAGCTTGTTAAATTTAGCCAAAAAATCCCTCATATTGATTGAAGGCTCTTTCTTGATAGAGGTCAATTGTGTCAACAAGGCATGCTCATCTTCAGTAGTTTTAAATCTTATTTCAAAAGCAGCTCTCATAGAAGCCCAATTTATGATAGAAGAATTGGGCAAGTGATGAAACCAATTAGTAGCACCTTCAACAAGGGTTTCAACAAATAATCTGATGGTGACATCTTCTTCTCACACTGCTAAGATATTAACTGAAGCAAAGAATGCAGCAATGTGTTCATCTGTAGATACTTTCCCATCCCTGGAGAATTTGGGGAAATTCTTCCTAGAACCTGAGGGGAGGGGATTATATGCTGCTAATTGTAGTGGTCCAACTACAGTGTCCCAAGGGACTACCATAACTACTTGAGGTAGATAAGGTGTTAGGTTGAAAATAGGAGGAGCAACCACTCCGTGTAAAGTTAACACTTGGAAAGTGGTAGACAAAAGAGTAGATTGTTTTGGAGGCAAAGGGGGTCTTCTCTTTCTCTTAGCAGTTCTCTTTCCTTGACAAGGTACTTCAAGTAGAGAAAAATTGATATTCGCAAGTCTCTCAAAGATTGATTTTATACTACCTTCCTTTTTTGCACTCATAAGAAATCTTTTAGGCTCCAGGGCTTTGACTAATTTTGTGGTATAGCTTCACGTTCTACTTGGCATTGTGCCCTTCTTAGATTTATCCTTTGGATGGCACCCTCGAGCGCTTTTTCTCTAGCTTCTTCTTGTTCAAGCACTTGGTCAGGGTTTCTATAGTGCTTAGTGTTTCTTCTGTATCTCCAGATAAATGTGTTCAGTGAGGAAATGAGATCTTCTTGATCTTCTTGGAAACCAAGATTCGGTTGGAGCACTAGGATTATGTTTTCATGGGGAAACACCATCCTTCCTCATGGTATTGTTTCTAGTTAATGACTATTCATCTCTCCAGTAGAGTTTCCAAAAATCTGTTGGTAAACAGATTGTTCTTTTTCACTTTAACTCCAAAATACCCAAATATTAAAGAATCAATCGAATACAACAGTTGGGAAATGCAAATGAATAACTAATTTCCCTCTAAATTTGAAGGTACAACTCCCTTAAATGAATAATTTTCAATGAATATGAATCTTTCCTAATCTAATAGGGGTATGTTCTTAACCTGAGAACAAAAGAGGCAAACCAAGCTAGGCCTAGATAGGAACTAGCTTAGGTAGATTAAATTCAACTAAAACTAACCAATCTGGAGATCTCAGTAATCATACAAGCTCTAAAAACTAGTAATGCAGTAATGGATAATGAAGATGCAAATGCAAAACTAAGGATTAATTATAAAGAAACAATGAGTCGATCTATTTCATAAGAACATCTCCCAAACATAGACTAACACTAGATTTCCCTCTGGTTAACCGTATCAAATCATAATATAGAACTTCGATTCAATCATAAATTGTAAATCTAATTTTGAGGAAACATTTAAATCAATAGAATGATAAATGGAATGCAATGGAATAGTTAAAACAATGGTATTTAGACATACACAAATTTGACTCAGCAAAATGTCATTCTTCACACCAAAATTTAGCCGACCTTTGTATTGATTTGGAAAATAGTACATATGGAGTTCCAGAGTTGGACCGTTACAAAAAGGGTAACCCAAATGGTTCCACTTCTCTAATTAGAAATGATAAACAAAATTTTATCCATTACAATAAATATCAAAATTTAGTACAAGAGGGAATCTATCTATGCTTCTGTTTACTTCCCCTTCTCTAATTTAGCCCTATAGGTAGTGACAGCTGCAATGATTGGGATGAGCTCTTCATGCCTATTGATATGGACATTAGTATATCTGATGAGTCATCTAGAATGTTCTTTGGCCAGGCTCTTGATCACATCAGTCTGATCTTTCAACTCTTCCATAGCTTTAAAAATGCATCCACTCAACTTTTGGAGTTCTGGTACTTTTTCCAAATGGGAGGAAGACTGTTTTGCCAACTTATGCACACAATCAAAAAATGATTTCTGCATACTAGCCAATCTGATCATTTCTTTTCCCTAACCACTTGTCTGTGATTTTGTGTGCAGACCCTGAAGGAGTTTAAAACCTTTGTTCTGCTCTTCCTTGATTTTGCAATTTGTCTACTGCAATCCTTCTTCATCTTGGATGATCATCTCGATCTTAAATTCTAGGCTTTGAAGCCATTCAATCAAAGGCTCATCTCCTTTCAACAAGATCTTGGCCTTTAATGCCTCCTTGGTCTTCATTTTAACTACCATGTGCAGCATTAATATACATTCTTGACATCTCACTCTCTCTGATGTGAGAGTCTGTAAATTCTTATCAATATTATTCCTCTCTGTTTCCAGCCTTAGGAGAGCATTACCCAATTTCTTGACAACTACCAGTCCCTTAGATTTGAGCCTCTCAATCCATCTCTTGTCGATCTACCTGAAATGTCTATCCTCTTGCAACTTTGCTATGATGGCCTTTAATGCCTCCTTGGTCTTCATTTTAACTACCACGTGCAGCATTAATATACATTCTTGACATCTCACTCTCTCTGATGCGAGAGTCTGTAAATTCTTATCAATATTATTCCTCTCTGTTTCTAGCCTTAGGAGAGAATTACCCAATTTCTTGACAACTACCAGTCCCTCAGATTTGAGCCTCTCAATCCATCTCTTGTCGATCTACCCGAAATGTCTATCCTCTTGCAACTGGGATCAAAAATGGTCTGAGCACTAGGAACACTTGCAATCGGAGTGATCAACTGTCTGATGAAATTTGTCAACTCATTAACTTCTGCCTTGAGTTGTACTTTAGCAATTTTGAGCTCTTTGAGTTCTTCTTTAATTACCACACTGGTGGACTTCCAAGAATCCACCTTAGTGTCATGACGAGCTAGTCCCATGTCAAATGACTATAGCTCAAAATTGGAAGTAGTCAAATCTTCAAACCTGCCTTCCTTAGTTGGCTTTGCTACCTCCATAGTGAAATGTCCAGTTCAGGATCTCAGCCTAGTGTAGACATAGTCTTCACCTTCTTTACTTTGCTCATAATGGTATTGGGTTGCAAGTCCCATGAAAGGGTATCTTTTCTTGAAGTCCCTTCTTCTACTCTCTTCCTTTTGCACTCCAAAGTACTCTCTATCCAAGACTCAGCACTAGTAACTTTGGAGGCAGAGACCAGTTCTTCTATAAACAACTTCCTGATCACCAGAGGAGTAGCTTTGGATTTAGAAGTGAATGGGTTCACTGAATTAGAAGAGGAGGAGACTAATTTAATGACTTGAGCCACTTTCTGTTGATTCCCAACCTCTTCATCTGATTCTGTAGCCATTGTGCTGGAACTATCCTCGCCTACTTCCACTATGATAGGAGATCCTTGCCTTGGGGTATCTTGGGTCGAGGTATCACCTTGTGTGCCCATGGTACTAACTTGAGTTGGGTGCTCTATTTCTGTATTCTTAATAAACTCAATCCTAGACTTGACTGGTTCTATTGAGACTGCTTCTTCCATGGATCCAATGATGGGGGCTGAGCCACTTCTGCATGTCTTGTCCAATGAAATCATCTTTTCAGGAGGCTCATCACCTCCACCCATTGGTTGAGCTGACTCCTTTCCTACAGTTGGGATAGTTGTTGAAGATGATGTAGTACTCCCAGTTTCTTTTGCTGGGGTCTATTGAGATGGAGGCTTCCTTTCTGACCACTTTCTCCTGCCCGGTGTCCATTCAACCCATTATTTCATCCTTCTGTAAATCCCACTCATCAAGGTTTCCAAGTCATCAATAGCTTAGCCTAACATGGGTTTTGAGCTTATGGGGATGGGATTAATATTCTCTAGGTATGTATAATTGTACATAAGTTGGCTGTCATCTTCTAGCCCTTCAACTGCAATGTTAACTTTGAACTTTTTGATTTGTTCAATAGTTAACCTGGCGTAGAACCTTTCTCTGCTCTCTAATTCATCTTTGTAGTTGGCCCAATAATCTTCAATGTCATCAATGTGATGGATCAAGTGACCCATTTTCAGATAATCTCAAGCATAGTCCACAAGATCATACTGTGGCCTTAGGACATCATATGTTTCTAAATGAAACTTCTTTGAGAATGTTTTCAGAACATTCTTTGCATCAGACTGGGACGCACAACTGTAGGCTCTGATGTTCATTAGGAATTTGTAGCCTTTCTTCTAGGCACATGCATAGATTAGGTTCACCTAGACTGCTTGCCTCATCACCTCAACCAGCACGATCCTGTCATCTGGATACCTAGGGAGCTTCAGAGGGAAATTGTCAAACCCTACAAGCTGAATGTATGAGAAATTGGCAAACTGAATAAAATAAGCCCCAAATCGGTTGATGAATGCCATGGCTTCTAGAGAAAATCTCCTTTCTAGGAAACCTTGTAATTCCCTACACAATCTCATTGTAAATGCCTCATTAACCTTGAGATATTCATTATAACTATTATGAAATTGCAAACAGGGGAAGAACTCATAGCTCTTCACATGTTATGGAAATTCTTCTAATCTTGGAAGTCCTGGCCAGAGTTGAATAGTAGCCAAAATGTACAATAGAACCATTCACATATAGAACTCATTTTGATGTTTATCTCTATTTAGGGAATTGGAGAGATTTTTGCTTACCATGAGGGCCCAATCAATAAAATGGTGTTGAGAGCAAATCACCTGGACTAGGAAGAAATGATGCTCAACAAAACTTAGCACATCATGTGAAGAAATTCCAGGATATCCACAATCTCTAGCTTCAGGTTTGTGTCATATAGAGTTTTGGGAAACTTTCCCTTGGCACTCTTCAACTCCTGGAACCATGTCTTTATAATCTCCTTCTTCCACACAGCCTTCTTCACTACATATTAAGTGACCGCCCGACTGTATGTCATCTCTGAATACTCTGTTTGTTCTAGAATGCAAAGGGAGTTTTGAATAGAATCTTTGTCAATTGAGATTAGCACGGTGTCATCAGGAAAAAAGGATTTTCTTGGTGTCAGGATTATAGTGAGCTATACATTCTCTAACAAGCTTAGGAGCTTGAATTTCCACAGGGAAGCTGGCGGCTTCGACTCGTCCACTCTCCTTCAATTTTTTAGTAATGGGATGCATTGGGTCCACCTTCATTCTATCCTAGAATCTATGTAGGTCAAAGAAATTCACTGAAGTGTCTGTAATGTTGTGCCAATCAAAGGTGATGTCATTCATTCCACCAAACCCCATAAATCTAGTAGCCATGTTTCAGTTGATTTGAAACAGGTTCTAGGGATGTATCTCGAGAATATAAGATCAGAGAACAAATTGTTGTCAAGAATTTCAAATTCAGACAGTTCATCAAACAGATGATAGTTCTTGTATGTATCACTTCATTGAATTTATAATTTTTGAACTTTTACCGCTAACGACCAACTTCCCGTGCCACACGAATGAAGAAATGCAAGCATTTATGAAAAATCCTGTTAAGAGGTAAAATGGATTTATTTGAATTAATTACTTTACCTTTATGGGCCATCAAGAAACATCTTTTCATTTTGATAACTATAACGGTAACTTTTTGGAGGTAGCAGATAATTACTTTTCTACTTCTCCTTTGGGCGGAGAAATGCTTTTGGGGTGCTCCTTTCTCACAAATCTGCCAATGGAGGATTTTAGCCTATTGAGATGCTAAAATGATATGTATTGATTTCATCAGCATTATTTACACCTTAGATTGCCTATGAGATAGATTCTTCTCCAACGCCCTTATATTTTAGTGATTTGGTGAAAAATATACTTCACAAGTCAAAACCCGCCTCATGGAGTAGTTGAGAAGCCATTTTCCACTTTTTTTCCATTAAGACTTCCTTCTAATATTCTTCATCATTTTATCATCTGTCTAACTTGAATGGATTTGCACTGAGTCTAGTTTCCCTTCTAAACTCCAATTATCTATTTCCAACTTCAATCTGACCGTTGAGACTCTTGGAAATACCCACTACGAAAAACACACTCTATAGGTGATTTTCCACCAAGGAGAAGCCCGAAACTGATTTTTTGCCATTGATGAATAATGAAGTAATAACACCAAGGACTTCAAATGTAAATAGAACCAATGTTAGAATCCTCTGAAACCTGACCTTTTCCGGATTTGGGAAGATAACCTACCCAATGAAACATGATCTCAGATACATATTCCCTCCGGCTTGCAAAGGAGAAGTCAATTTGGAGAAATTTGATAAAGGCCATCCTAGCCTAAGGGGAAAGCTAGACTTAGAACAAAAATGGGGCAACAATATGTCTGAACTATTCAAGGGCTATTGTGAAGAAAGGTAGAGGACTCATAGATTTAACTCATAAGTCCAATGGTTCAGGAGTATCTAACATGGATTTTTCCAATCTTGTATCTAATTTCAAACAGGACAACATCAATGATGTTTCCACTTAGCTGGACAATATGCAAGCAAGAAGGAAGAAGGAAGACACAAAAGCTATGTTGGCTGAATTTTTCTCTCACTGTAGAGAAAGGAAAAGGAACTGTAAGTGCAAAATAGTTTCATCTGTGGACACTAATTCAATACTCACTGAATTTAAAGCTATAGATGAGGAGAATGGAGAGGTTTTCTATGTTTCTCAAAGGCAACCATGGGCTCAAACACAAGGTATGCCTCAAGACCCCTTAAATAAATTTGGATTATAGTAATAGCAATCAATGGAAAAACCAAAACCCTCAAAATTATGGCCCTCAAGGATAGAATTGGAATTATAATTGGTCTAACCAACAGCCACAGTATAACCAAACCTATCAGCAACATCCTCCATTTAACCCATACCAACAATAATTTAACCAATATCAATAGCCACAACAAAATAACCAATGGAAACCACATGGTAACTGGAAACAACAACCTTAGTGGGGACCCAATCAGCCTAATTAGCACCAAGATATTATTCCTCCACCTTAGCAGCAAGCTATTATGCCTCCACCTCTTGTAGCCAATAATAACCCTCAGAAGCCAACACAACTGCCTACACAACCAACTCCAAATCCTAATAACAAGAAACAAGCTTATTCCCTACAAGTGAATGATATTTACTTAAGATCAGGAACTACATTGCCTGCACCTAAGGAACCTATAATAACTGAAGTTGTTGATACTAAGGAAATACCTAAGAACTAAACCACTGTTGCTCCACCTATTCCACAATCTACACTAGTATTGAAAAATCTGCCTTATCCACAGAGATTGGTTCAATCAACACCCTCAAAATAAAATCCTATTGTAGTTGATTTGATTAACCAACTTAAACAAATGACTATTCAAATTCCTTTTTTGTATACCCTCAAAGAAGTTCCAACTTATAATAAGAAATCAAGGAAGCTTATATCAAGCAACCTGGTAGAAAGAAGAAAGACCCTAACACTGTCCATGTCCTTGGGGAAATTTATGATCTCATGTTAAATAAAGTTTTAATGCCTAAATACTCTGATCCAGGAGGTCCAGTGGTTACCATTCATACCAATGGTATACACATACAAAATGTCTTGATTGATTTAGGAGCATCAATCCATGTAATGACTAGGGGATTTTTGTTGAGACTTAGCATCATTGGTTTAAGGGAAACACCTACAATACTCCAGTTAGTTGATAATTCCAATGTTAAGCTGGATGACATGGTAGAAGACATCATTGTAATGATTGATTCCTTGGATTACCCCTCATATTTCATAATCATGTCCCCAAAGACACTCTAGGAGGATATCCATTAATCTTAGGAAGACCTTGGCTGGCCACAACAGATGCTCGCATTACATGTCACTCAGGAAAAATGATAATATCTGATGGGATAAATACTAAGAAACTAACTATGTATTCTCCACCCAAACCCCAAGTTGAACTTGACCAAGTTATTTGGCCAGATCTAGGTGATGCTACCCTTGAAGAAAATTTAGTGCAACAACACATGGTTATTGGAATAGATCCATTTATGGTCTCACAGGAGGAAGATGACATACTAGTGGAACTTCTCACCAATCGGTATGGCTCTAATGCATCATCTTGTCATGTCCCTAACTTTTCCCTCCAAACCATACTGCCCAAGAAAACCTCACCTAAGCTTCTTGTAGCATCTAATTACCTTCATACCTTGTTACCACATGAGATAATGTCACCCTCATTTGCATAAATTGTGATATTGGATAAAGTAAAAAATGTAGAAATTGCCTTAGGAAAAGAGTTGAATGTAAATAAGAGCCTCACAACATCTCAGATGACCATTCTTCTCCAATTTTTGAAAGAAAGTCAGGGAGCCTTTGCATGTGACTATACCAATCTGAAGGGGTTATACCATAAGCTTTGTACCCATAACATTTACATAATTCCTGAGTCCATACCAATTAGAGAATCCCAAAGAAGAATTAACCCTGCTCTGAGAGATATAGTGAAGACTGAGTTACAAAAACTCCTTAGTGCTGGTTTTATATATCCTATTTCTGACAGCTAGTGGGTTTCTCCTTTAGTGATTGTTCCAAAGAAAGGGGGAAAATGGAGATTTTGTGTGGACTATAGGGAGCTTAACAAAGCCACTAGAAAATATCACTTTCCATTACCTTTCATTGACCAAGTACTTGACAACCTCACTGGTAAAAAGTATTTCTCATTTCTAGATGGTTTTAGTGGATATAACTAAGTCTATATATCACCAAAAGATTAGGATAAAACAACATTCACCTATCCTTGGGGAACATTTTCTTATTCATTCTTGCCATTTGGATTGTGCAATGCACCTGCTACTTTTCAACCAGCAGTAATCAATATTTTCTCTAACATCTCTACTGACTATTTGGAAATATATATGGATGAATTCATTGTATATGGAACCACATTTGAGGAGGCACATGCTAACTTGGAGAAATTTCTCAAAATATGTCAGTAGTATAGCCTCTCCCTTAATAGTGAGAAGTGCTACATGATGATGGAAGAGGGAGTTGTTTTAGGACATTACCTTTCATCCTTTGGCATTCAGGTTGATCCTGCAAATATTGAGGTCATCAGTACACTTCCAACTCCAGTAAAATAGAAGGATGTTAGGACTTTCCTTGGACACACTGGTTACTATAGGAGATTCATCAAAGACTTCAGCCAACTTGCAGCCCCATTGTACACCATGTTGAAGAATGAAGTGGAGTTTGAATGGATATCTAACTGTGAACTATCATTTCAGCAGCTAAAAGATGTTCTGACAAAGATAACTATCCTTAGAGGACCTGACATTTCATATTCACACTGATGCATCTGACCATGCCATTGGAGCGGTGTAAAAACTTACAAGGTGTTGAACTGAACTATACTATCACTGAAAAATAATTTCTAGTAGTAATCTATGCCCTCAATAAATAGATACATTATATCACTGGTTATGAAGTATTTGTATACACTAATCATTTAGCCATCAAATAATTGATGAACAATCCTGCCATCACCGGTAGGTTGGCAAGATGGTTACCCCTATGCAAGAAGGAGTTTGACGTGAAAGTAATTGATAAACAAGGAAAAGCTAATGTGGTGGATGACTTCATATCTATATTACAAGTTCCAGATGATCCTATAGCAATTGATGATAGCTTCCCTGATGAGCACATGTTCTCTATTGATACTTACAATCCATGGTATGCTCACATCGCCAACTACCTTGCTCCAGAAAGGACACCACCTCATTGCTCACCTAGACACCACAGACTTTTGGTTGAGGAAAGCTTAAATTTTTCATGGATATCAGGATTTATGTTTTTACATAGGTCCTGATCAGGTCACCATAAGATGTATTCAAGAGGATGAGACTTATGACATCCTTAGGGCTTGTCACGATGAATCGTGTGGTGGCCATTTTGCAGAAAAGCAGACCGAATACAAAATCTTGACAATAGGATACTATTGGTCTACCCTCTAGAAGGATGCAGCTAAGAATACAAGGCACTATGATAGATGCTAGCGCATGGGATACCCAGCTAAGTCAGATGGAATGTCCTTGCAACCTCGGGTGGTGGTGACACAATTTGACAAATGGGGCATCGATTTAATTGGACCTATTGAGTCATCTTCTCATGGTAACTCATATATCTTAGTGTGTATAGACTATGCAAAAAAATGGGTAGAAGCTAAAGCAATGTGGCATGCCAAAGATCATAAAGTAGAAGAATTTCTATGTGAATATATCTTTACCAGGTTTGGAGTACCTTGTGAGATAGTAACATATCAAGGTGCACAGTTTACTTCTAATCTTATCACTGAATTGATGCATGAATACATAGTGAGACATGGTAAATCTTCACCATATAATCCCCAGGCCAATGGACAGGTAGAGATAACAAATAGGGAAATTGAAGGAATCCTAACCAAAAAAGTTGTTCACAAGAAGGACTCAGTTACCTGTCTTCCTGAAGCCATTTGGGATTAAGAAACAACATGGAAAATAATAACTAGTTTTACCCCTTTTGAACTGGTTTATGGAAAATATGCATCTATTCCTATCGATTTTCAACACAAGACTCTTAGGATAGCATTATAATTAGACGTTGACTTTACCGGGGAATAGGGGGAACACATATTGCAGCTAAATGGACTGGATAAGTCTCAAAAATATTCACCTCATAATACCAAATTGATTTAGAAGTAGAGGAAGAAGTGGCACAAAAATTTCATCAAGGAAAATAAATTTTTAATTAGTGATTGGGCCCTGCTATATGACTCATGCTACCGCCATACCCCAAGTAAATTGCAGACATGGTGGATAGGACCTTATGAGATAGTTTCAGTGTTTGAAAATGGAGGAGTTCAAATATCTACTATTGGTCCTATATGATTCAAATTTCTTGTCAACGGTCATCAAATCAAGATCTACCACAAACCTATGAGTCAAGAAGACTTCCTACAGTAATTCCAACAACACGGTGACAACAACACTCCTGCAGGAAAAGAATCTGGGTCTTCCACCCAGATTTCCACTAATTTTTTATTTCTATCAAAGATTCCATAATAAACATTTCACTTCATGTGAAATTATTTATCCGTAATAGCAATTCACCTCACCTCCTCTGTCTACCATTTTTTTGCACCATTGCATCACTCCATCAGTGCATGTCATATTTCAGAATAATCTTCCTACAGTTCTTACCAGGTTCATGACACATACCTTTGTTCATAGTTTATTTTATTCATTTTTATTAGGATTACATTTTATTTTAACTTTTACTCTTGCAGGACCTGGCCTAGTGGGACCCATGCCTTAAACTTAGTAGGGGGGAGGTGAATATTCCATATTTTTCAAACTTAAACATTAGCATGTAAAGGATGAAAATACATTTCTTGTCTTTTCAAGATGAGTACCATCATGTTTTAAACAGTTTGTCATTCCGTGATTGCATCATCATGATTGAAAGGAATTAAAAGATATTAAAAGCTAGAGTTTAATTTATGATGATATGTTCACATCGTGTTTGGGGAGGCAGGCCTTGAAATGAGAGAATGTATTATGAAATATCATGCAACACTTTGAGTCCATAAAATTGTGAATCTTGATTTTCCATTTTAGTGCTTCTGTAAAAATATTCTGCAAAATTTTTTTGTCTCTAATAATGGGGGGTGATCTTCAGAGACATGAGCCAACTGATCATAGAGTTTTACTAGGAGATGCATCCAGTCGTGAAATGTTCCAAAGAAAAGGTTGGTTGAATTATGGTTTTGACGAGGAAATTTCTCTGAAATTTTTAAATACTCTACAGAATGTGTTCGCAGTGGTGAAAGGATTGAGAATTGAGTTTACAAAATACTTTGTGGAGGAAGTGACAAGGTTTCCATAGGAAGGTGAGAAATGGACTAAGGACCTTGATTTACGCTCAGCTGGGGCACAATTCACCTTGCATGGTGATCCACAGTTAGAAATTGAAAAAAAGAAAGGCACTTTGAGGATATCATTGCCCTTGGATTATATCCAACTAGCTTTGTTTATCATACAGTATTTTACCTATGAAGGGCTCTACAAATATCTACACAGACTACATTTCAAAATCCTAAGCAATCTCCGCCATGACAAAAGACAGGTAAATTTACCTAAATTTTTGTTTAGTATTGTGAAGCAACAAGCTTCTTTGGTTCAATTAAGAAAAGATATGTCAATTTCTCATCATTTCTTAATTAAATTAATTGTGGAAAGAGAGTTGAATAATAAAATGGTAGGAACTTGGGATGAACTTTTAAAAATAGATGAAATAGAGTGTAGAATGGTTAGCCCTAGAGGCCAAGGTGTAGGGAGAAGGGAGAACACAGTAATAGGGGTTTGTAAAATAATTCAAAGAATAGGAACCATTCTTGAAGCTTCTTCCTCTAACCCTAAACCACATAGGAAGAGAGCTTGTGACATTGGTACTCCTATTTATAGTAGGAAGAAAAGTAAAAGAAACAAAGTTGATGTTATTTCTGAAACCCCACCTTCTGTAAAAACTAGGTCTACCTCTAGGAAAGACAAATATAAAACCCTAAAAATAGAAGAAGTAATTCTAGAGCAGTAGCCTAGAAATGAGAATGATAGTGACAAAGCTGATGAAACCTTTCCCTCACATGAGGAAGAAACACCAGAAAAACCTCCTGTAGCGGCTACAGAGGAAGTGTCTACCAACATGAGGAAATGCAAGAATCCTCCATACTCTTCCAAAGCCCTTGCTATAATAATTGCAAGGCTTTCTGCAAACATCAACAAGGATGTTGAGTCTCATGTTCAAACTGTTAATATAGAATCCTCTGAATCTATGGAGAGATCCTCTTCTTAGACAATGGTTCTGGAAAATGAAAATAGTGAGGTTGTTTCCCATAATAAGGATTTACAAGCAGAAGTTAACCCTAATGTTGACTATATCCTCATTGATAGTGATGGAGATTCTGAAGAGGTAGAGGATTTTGTTGATAACTTTGTTAGACAAGATATTCCTAATGATTCAAAAAATTTACCTTTTGATGAATTCCCTGAAATCAATAAGGATGTTATTGAAGAGGTGCTAGAATAAATTAATAAGGATGGGTTGGACACATTGGCTAGGGTACCTGAATCCTATCAAGGGAATAATGTGGTAAAAACTCTTGTTCTGTGGAAAGGAAAGTCCTCCACATAGGAAAACATAATAAAAACCCCTCAGCTTGCACCAGGAAGGACTGACATTTTTAATCAAGAACCCATGCCACCACCAGACCTATCTACACCCCTAACTGTAGGGTTGAGTTTGTATCAGCAATTGTTATAGGAAAGGGCACAGTGGGAGTTAGAGAAAGAAAAATTGAAAAGAACCATTAATGAGAAAGCTCATCAATTGGAGCAGAAAACAAAACAAATTGAAGTGTTGAAAAGAAGGATTGATCAGATAAATAAATTAATTCCAGAGGTTATGGCATGCAAATCACCGTCACTGGTATATTCTCTATTTCTTAAGGTACAATTCATTAATTTCAAGTTAACAAGGATTTTGAAAGGACTTAATCCCTCTATTTCAATACCACATGAGTTTTATGATGTGTTTCAATCAGCTCCTATGTCTTTAAAAAATTTATTGTGTGAGTTATATTTGCATAATCTTGTTGTGCCAGATGAAAGGGGTTGGAATTCACTCCTTTATGTAGGGGATGTCGAATTGAGAGAAGTAATGGCTTGGATACAAAATGAAATAAGAAGGGAAAATCAAGCTTTACCTTACAGAAAAAGTGAAATGGAGACACCCTCTCTTATGAGACCTGAAGTTCAACATTCCAGACAAACTTTCTTGATTGACTTTCAGTCACTGTGAATCCAAGTGGAGCCAATAAAGTTTACCCTGTTAGAGAGAAATCCTATACATATTGGTATCAGCACTCATCTCATGATACTGTAGCTGCAATCACTACTTGTAGGAAGAGATGGATAAGGATGTCCCACAACTTGAAGGTTAGAGAACCCCATTCTCCACATAAACTAACTCTTGCTACTAGATGAGCTCCATGGTACATCATGTTGGGATAGACAATGCTTAAATATTGGTTTCACTTAAGATTCCAACCACCTGTTCTCCTGCAGCCATTACTAATAATGAATGAAAATTTCAAAGATCATGACATGGCTAGAGAAGTTTAGAGATGGGAAAGACTCAGGGAGAATCATGGATACTTCAACTACATTGGTGATGAGTGAGGGGAGAAGACTGCTAGTGACCTGAGGCTGAGAGCCAAGATCCGCAACTTTATGATTGTTGAAGACTAGCAATAGGATAGTTGGGGGGAATCATGAGACTATTAAATGGCCATCTTTCTAAGTTCTTTATATTTCTTTTCAAACAATTTATTTGCAAAACAGATACATGGACTTATAGTTTTATATGTATATTTTATATGTGTAAAGACATAAAGTAGGAAAATGGATGATAGAAGAACATGATATATTTGCTTAAAACTAATGGACAGAAATGATAGAATACATTAATTATATATGCTAATGAATGATCCTTTGCCTATGCTATGTTTTTGGGTAGTTTCCTTCATTTAGCCATATGCCTTGCAAGAGTATTAATTAGAACTTAACACTTTCTTCCTAATATTAATGATGTGAATATGTATGTATCGAAGGTTTTGTGTGCATTAATTATTTTGCAGGGATCAGTCATGGCATATTTAAAGATGCCTTTGTTTTGAAGAAGTCAAGTAAGTGCTTGAGCAATTTAAGGCATTTCTGCAAGATCTTTGCATAAGGAACAAGTCAATACATTTTTCTGTTAGATGCAGTGTGCGGATCTAGGACCCACAACACACTATTCTAGGAGGACTTATTCTTAATGACTTCTATTTTTGTTATAAGACATTATGTATCTATAACAATCGTCATTAATGGAGTGATGTTTGATTTAGGGAGTATTTATAGTTTTCCTTTAAATAAGATGACTATTGTAACTCTTGGGAGTTAGTTGATTTTTTTTAATAGAAGCTTTTGTAGTTGTAATATTGTTTTATCTATCCAAGTGTATTTATTTTCCATGAATGAATAGAATGCACATTTTGAGTTCAATCCTTTTATATTGATTGTGTTTCTATTCACTCATCCAAGGGAGGCCCCTTGGTGAGTGAATTAATTTGTTAGAGTAGTAATCATTTCCATGCTTATTTAGAAGTGAAGTAGAACTCTGTTGTTCCTACAGCCACTAGTAGCAGAACTAGTAGATTGTTCCTGCAGCATAGGCGGATAGAGTAATTCCTATACTTGATTACTTGTTTTCCTAGAGTAAACTCATTTACTTGTGTTAGCATAGATTTCCTAAAGCCCAATTCTTTTAAATTTCATAAGATTAGTCATGAGGATTAAGAGAGTTTGAAGCATATACTTTTCATATGCCATTCCAATTTTACGTCCCTGGTCAATAATTAAATGAGACTGAATTATCTAATTAGCAACCATTTAGGGTGTCCAATCCTAAAATAAGCATTCCAATGCTATGGGTTTCTGAGACAATTGTTTAGCCAACTAGTAATTATCTTTCCAAACATTATATTAGTGGTTGAGGCATTTCTCATCGTGGTCTCTTTCACCAATTGATTTGTAGTTTTTTTTTTGTTTTTTTTAGTGTCTTTTATCTTTTCTTTTTCTTTTTCCTCTTTTCTTTGTTTTTGTGCCCTTGTGCATGGGTGTGGAGTTGGGATCCTTAGTTTTGGTTCTTATGTCCTTATACTTGGTGATGTCCTATCTCTTTTCAATTCACCACAATTATCTTTCTCTCTCTTTCTTTTGTCTCTTTCTTTAACATGAGCATGAGCTTGTCTCACACTCCCGCTAAAGTTGGGGATAAATGTATAGTCATTAAAATTAAATACTTGCTTTTGTGTTCATTTAGGACTCTTTTATCCCTCTTTAGTGTGCTCCTTACATTAGGACCTCATATTGTACCTAATTTCATACATAATTTAAATCAAGGTCCTACCTTCTCCTTTAATCTTGCTCAAAGCTCTAAGTTGGCTCTAATATCTATGCGCAAATTCCCATTTACCCATCTATTCACATAATGTATTTCCCTGTTGGGCCCCATTTCAATATTTGGATGCATTTATGATCAATTTTCCTTCTTGCCTTTCCATTTTTCCCCAAACCACTTAACAACCCTTGAATCCCATAACTTTACCTTAAAATTTACACTTTTCGAGTATAGGTCAAACCTTGTTTGACCTATACCATGTATAGGTCAAAAACATTTCAACCTATACCTTGAGGTTTGAATTTTGGTGGGTTGCAGGCCCAATGCAAGTTGTTTTCATTTTCCCACCTAGTGTAGTCGACCTTTGTGAATTTGGACCCTAAAATCACTATAAAAGGAGACCTCCCCCCTTATTTTCACACCTAATATTATGAAATATATCATCTTCATGTAATAATTATTGAAAAATGTATTGTTCATTCAAGAAGTTCAATAAATCAAGAATTCATTGAAGGAATTCATCATCCATCAAATATTCATGCATTTCCTTATATAAATCTAGTTTATTTCATCAAAGGAGACAAAGGAGTTGGCCATCAAGGGAGGAGATCTACATTCATTCACTCAAGTCTTCATCTTCTTCTTCAATCCAATTTTAAGGAAAATTACAAGCATCTACTATATGACATTTTGTCTTACATGATTTCCTTTTACTTTTTGTGTTGATTCAAGGCTATTGCATTAACATATTTGATCTCATATTAAGTGCAATTGTATCTACATGGTATGATACATCTCCGTTGTTAGATTTGATCTCTTCTATGTGATAGCATGTCCTTTATTTTAATTCAATGTAAATTCCTTAAAATACGGATTGACCAAGGCAAGCCCCTCCCTTGAACAATTTCCCCT
The DNA here is from genome assembly GCA_018584345.1 of Thuja plicata. NCBI lineage: Eukaryota > Viridiplantae > Streptophyta > Pinopsida > Cupressales > Cupressaceae > Thuja > Thuja plicata. The sequence goes on from MU225072.1 coordinate 2,363,730, forward strand.
TCTCTCTTATGTGTAGGTGTAGGTTCGAAATGCATATTTAGTTATAGATCTAGGAACCCAATTGGAAGAAATCTCTAGATCCACTTTCTATTCCAAATTTTGATAGTATCAAGTATAGGTAAAAAATTTGACCTATACCCTATTATTCACAGTGAAAATCCTATTACAAAACTATAAAGATAATCAGAATACTTTCCCAGACCAGATTTCTGTTTTAGAATTTGAACATCTTGGGTATAGGTCCAGTCAGGTTCAACTTTTTCTTGAAACAAAACAAAGAGTTCCATATTTTAGAGTTGTAGGTTATATATTGCTGGGTTCAGGTATCAGGTCATTTGAGGACTCTATTAGACTGAAAATCAGCATCTGATCACCTCCTTCTTCTATTTTTAGATGCACACATTCTTTCTTCTATATCTTTCATAAACTTTGATATATTAGATCATGTTTTCTATTACACCTTGCTATTATATCTTCTTTAATCATAAACTTAAGATCTATTATCATTTTCTTCCTTACATCACAAAAGAATGCCCCAAATTCACTCCCTAGCTAGATCTTGCATTTTTTCCCTTTCATCCTTTATGTTATACAAATCAGATTTTTCTTAAGAATCAGATTTGGGGACATTAAATGTATATGTGATATTTTGGTCTACCATTGATCGCTATTTCACTCTATACATTTCCTATACTCAAATATGATTAACCTCAAGTGATTAGGATAGGATAGTAATAGCCAAAAGATTGATCTAGACCAAAGAGTAACCTAGGATTATGTAAAGAGATGTTGGATGAATATTGAAACCTAGGGTAGGCGTTGAACATGGGTATGAACTTACTAGTGAAAGGAGATTGGAAAAATTACCAAATTGATTTGAGAATCCTAAGGGTGTGATCCCTAAAATATTTTAGTTCTCTAAAACAAATGTGTGGGAACAATGATCAAATGTGTAGGTTTGGTTAATATAAGTGCAACAATATACCTAAAATTCACAAGAAGAATGCTTACATGCACACCACTGGTGAAATAAAATGTGCAAGCACTAAAAAAAGTGCAAGACAAGTGAATTTTGATAATTTGACTAAAGTTGGAAAAAAATTACTAAATATAAATTGTTTCATGTGATCAAATGTGGCAAGAAAATACATCAAATAGTAGAAAAAAATTGTCTTGTTTGTCTTCACTCTTTAAACTATAAAAGGGTAAAAATTTCAAGAGGAGCCTTAAAGGATGCCTAGGAAGTTGGAAAAAAAAGTCTCGCAATAAATAAAAACACTTGTAAGAAAGTACAACCTAAGGTTAATAGGGTTTTTTATTGGACCAAACTCAAGCTCAATACAATTAAGAATCAAATAGATAGATATTCATACCTAAAAAATATTTCCCTTCTCTCTTTCTTAGGGAGGCATACAAGCCAAAGCCCCAAGAGTTCCCATATAACTTAGAGGAGTACATGTTGAGTAATCTTTAGTGTATGACCCACATCCCTTGAACCAATCTAATAATATTTATAGGATGACCTTTAAAAATAGAAGATGTCTAATAAGGGATCTAAGAACACCAATGGGTACCAAGTGTGTGGGGTCCTAGATCACTAATCAAATGTTTTACCATTAAGAGCCTCTAACCTAACCAACAAATCACCAAGGACCTCTTATTCACACCTCACAGTGTTGAAACCATATTAAGATTCAAATTTCACTAACACACCAATTTGTATAGCTCATTGTGGTGTGTTTAAGGTTGTATCAAGAGAGTAAGTGACCCTTAGGTAGGCCTCTCTAAAAATAGGAACATTTTTTTATTTATCTTACATATAAAATTTTTGAAGGCCAAGAGGATGTGATACTTTACGGCAGTCTTAGGAAATGTAGTTTATTTCTCTTACACCAAATATCTATGAAGGCAAGGGGAAAGGAAAATTTATAACATCAACCTTAGGAACTATTATTGATTTCTTAGACATGGAAGGTCTACAAGAACAAGGTATTGGAGTGAAGGAACGTTATGGGGGAGGGATGAATTAGTGTTCTATTAAATTTGTGTCTTGTTAAACTAATTCTCAAACCACTTAATTGATACAACAAAAACAAAAGTGCAAGAACATAAAGAAAATAAACACAATGCCATAACACATGAATTTTTATCATGGAAACCCTGTTAGGGGAAAAGCACACTGGGGATGACACCCACAAGCCAATACTCTATAGAAAATATTGTCTTACAATAAGTTAGGAATGCACTTACATTCAAGCTCACTACTCAATTACAAATAGGTTTACAACCCTTTACAAGATGGATCACTTCCTTACTGGATCACTACAAGGATCACAAGATATTTTGAACTACTAAAGTAGCACCAATTATGCTTGATTATAGTTCTATATAAGCACATGATTCTGATATGATACACTTTTTTTCTTTTGACTTCCCTTCTCTTTGTTCTTCACTAATCATACTATCAGATCACACTTCCCTACATCAAATCTTCATGTAACTAACCTAATAAATTCACACATACATGAAATATCATCCAAATATCATTTATAAACCATAATTAATTGATTATATAGGTACACAACCTCACATATGATCTCCCATGTTGGCTACCAAAAATATCCTAGGGAAGTGTAACATTGTGCTCTTCATTTCTGTACTTATCCAAATCTCTCTCTTACTTCTGGTTTGATCACTTATTGCTATGCACACATGTAATTCATATTTATTTGACATCAATGAGAAAATATAAACATCTATGTAGTATCTCTTTCTAACAATCTCCCCCTTTGGCATTGATGGAAACACTTGTGAAAAATGACTAAGTGTTCAAAAAATATTCTTACTGCACAGAACTTAACTTCTCCAAAAAGTTTCAAACATAATTTCACCATGATTCCTTCTGAGCATAATATGCACATTTTTCATGTTCATATACTCCCTCTTTGACATTAATGGAAAAGGGTGCCAAAAATGTCCTATACTCCCCCTTAGACTATGCATACCAACAATTATATACATATTTACATACATAAACAGTCTAAGTTACATTAGATTGAATATATCTACATAGATTGTCTTTAGCAGTCATAGATCCTTGTCCCAACATTTCTTGTGACTACTCAATACTTATATGTGGCCATTGAATAAATATTATTTTTCTTCTGCACTTAAAAGTTGACTAGGGTTGAGGTAGCTAAGGCTTCTTGTGCCTCTTTAAATGTATTGAACAAAGTCTAAAGTTTAGGAGTGATTAGACTCATAAGTTCTCCTACTCTAGTGATGATTCTTTCCTTTTATTTCTCTAATCCTTTAAACTTATCAATAAAAGATAGTGCTTGACCTTCCAGATCAGATGTGAAGTGCCTAAAGGGTCAAAAATTTGAGCAAATTTCTCTAATTTATGCTCACATTCCTTTATTTGCTTCACTATTCCTTTAGTAAAATTTGAATTGGATAAGCTTGACTTGTATATATTACCACCTTCATTCAGAGAATCTTGAATGATCTTAATGTGTGTATCTAATACTACCCTATCATATGATATCCTTCCCTTTAACTTGTGAAACTTTTTTGCATCAAACTCTTTTCTCACTTTTATTTCAGTTGACCTCTCAAATTATTCAAAGTGACTACATACCACACAAATTAAGTTCTTGAGTTCATCACAAGGGATTCCTGCTTCATTCTTGACATAGTTTGGCATCAACTTCTCAAGTATCCTGGATGCCTACTCCAACAAAGTGATATATTATATGTGTGTCTTCATCATTGCTTCCCTTTCTTGAGCCTCAATAAATTGTGCTAGTTTTAGCTTCTTAAGGGGTGTGAGTACTAATAGATCAATAGGAGTGTGCAAAAATTTAAGATCAATCACTATCGTGTCCTTTACTAAAAATTATTGCACTACCTTGGAAAAGTCTCTTTCCTTTCCCTTATCTCTCCTCACATTTTCCACTGCTTCCTTGTTATCTTCCACCTCCTTAGCATCCTCTGTTATCATTTTCATCATCTGATCTAGATGTTGAACATACTCTAATTGTTCTTCCCTTTTTTACTCTTCTTCCTTCTCTATCTCAGTGACTTTATCTTCCTCTATCTCTTTCTCTACCTCTTCATTTTCAGTGACATGCTCCTTCTCTTCCATTTATAATTTCTCTATCATAGTTTTAGGTACCTCCTTCACATCTATCTCAACTAGTTGTGCCACTTTCAGGGCAGTAGACATGTTAAAAAGAGGAAGATTAAATTCAGAAACACTAGGAGTAATAGTAGGGTGAATACCAAGTATTTTTGTGAAGTGCTTGCACCTTGACTCATAGGTATAACTTCATATTTGTGCTTCACCATGTAATCTATCATCATCTTCTCAGTTTCGTCCATAACATCCTTTGTGTTTCCTATCATGAGCTTATTCATCCTTTGTTTTCTCCTGAATTATTTCTCTGTTCCCTTCAGCATCCTTTGTATTTCATCATTTTCTATGAGCATACAAAGATCTATTATCACTTTTTCTCTCTGCGGCTTATCCTCATCCTGTATGGTTCTCTCTTAAATTTCAATAAGTGCTCTCTTAAATTTGTATAAATATCTCAGTATTGATTCTTCAATCTCTCTTTTTTCATCTTCATCAAACTTGTCAGAGGATCTGAACAAGGACCTTAATTTTCTGTGTACTATTATACTCTCTCAACATCGTTCATAGACATTCCAATTTTAACAGATTCAAGTTTTTGGACTTAATTACTTTTTCTTCTCCTTCACTAGACCATTTAGGTTTGGGGGCTTGGGGAGATTGATTCTTCTTTTTCTTATTCTTCAATTTATGTAATTCATCATCAAACTCACTGTATTCATCATCCTCAATGATTATTTCTTCTTTCTTCTTATTCTCTTTAGTCTTCTTCTTATCCTCTATATTCATTTCTTCCATCTTCTTTACTTCTTCTGACTTCTTCCTCTTTGTCTATTTTGCAGGTTAATTTACTTTTGGTTTCTTCAATGTTGCACTCCTTATATTCCTACCAAGAGTAGGTGTGGGTGTAGAGCTATATTCTCCAACCTCTATAGACTCCTCTTTAACAGTACCTTATAGACTTCTTTTAATGTGAAACTCTATAAAGTCCTTGACATTTTCTACTTTCCTTATCCCATTCTTATCAATTTTAGGTGCCTTCAAATCTTTATGTACCTTGCGATATCTCTCATTAGATGTCCCAAATGTTTCTTCACTTGGATCCTTTAGATTTCTCAGCAGATCCTAGGCATACAAATCTAATATATTTGCATCCATTTCATAACCCATAGGCATTACCCATGAAGTTCTGGGTTCAACTTCTTCCATCATGCATGTATCTGTGTGGTGCATGAGCACCCATGGGTTGTAAAATAGATCCTATGTTTTTTTTGTGGGAATCCCTCTGAGAAATTTTTTTCCATAAGGTCATGTTGACCATAGTATGTCATTACAATAGGGATTAGGGTCTATTTAAGCCTTAAGTCCTTAGAAAGTTACAATTAGGGGCTAAAATATTGTAAAGCCTCCTGATTTGTTAGTAGAGATGATGATGTCAGCATGATATCATTAGGGATTGGAGTTTTTTAGAATCATGTTTCAACCTAGGTTGGAGTCTAGGATGAGGTTAGATGAATGTTGGAACTCATTTTCTTGAACCTGTAAAAAGATGTAAAAAGTTGCATTGCAACTTTTAAAAGTTGCTAGGACAACATTGTCCAAGTTTGAAAAAATTATGGAGAAGTTCCCTAAGAAGAAAAAAAGGCATTTTTTACCTATTTAATACCTGTGATGACCTAATCCCAAGGTTAGACACTTATTTTATAGATTCTAATTTTTGTGAATACAAAGAAGTGTTGTTTTGTGTGCATTTAGTTAGTTTTTGAGTAACAATAGATTGAATATGGATTGAATTCAGCCTTGTAGCTCTTGCATGACTTATATTAGTTGTTTTTATTTATTTTTGTGCTATTGGTTTGGAATTTTGACATTCTTTATTTAGCTTTCTGTAAATATTCTTGTTTTGGCACTGTCATTGGTCTAAAACAGGTAGTTTGTCAAGATGGAGACCTAGCTCACTATCCCATTGTTCAATCTATATGCCCTCTTGGGGATAGTGAGTAGACTCCATCTACATAAAATTTATAGGATATTGGGCCCTCAAATATAGAGGAAGCCTTTTTAAGGTCTTTCCCTAGGCGAGCCAGTGGTGAGCCCGACTAGGGAAGACACTGTTGGAGAGTGCATAACTTGCAGATGTGTGAATTAAAGACCCAATCAGCTATTAGGAGTTGAATTTGGGACTCTTAAATAGAATTGGTGAATAGGAGAATGTCATTCCAATCAATATTGAAGTCTAAAACTTGCAGACCAACCAAGAAGCAGGTGAAGTCCTAAAACCCTCCTAAAACCACACATTTTGGGTTAGGGAATTGTACGGAAGGATGAAACACTAAGAACCATAAAATACTTGAGAGGTTGGAAAATGAGCCTACAACCCAAATAAAATTTTTAGGGTTACTTTGGGAAGAAATGGATAAAATTACTATTTTCTCAGAATAGGAGACCTAATAGGGCTACTAGCCATTAGGTCTATTTTGAAACTAATAGCATAAATTGACTATCAAAATGAATCCAGAAGGACTCCTAACACCTCTATTTGATCAATTTTAAATTTCAAAGAGTACCTCCTCACCTCTGCAAGAGTACCTTATAAGAATTGGGGTGGAAGTCCTTTACGTGAGTTGAAGGGATAGTGAGTTGAAAGCTAGTAAGAACCAAGTATAGGTCTTGGTTTGGTGATTATTTCTTGGTATTGGGTTGGTTAAGAAAACTAGGGGATCAAGAACCTTGTAGAGATCCTATAGGTCAGTAGGTTTGTATAGGAATCACCTTAAAGTCTATTGAAATACTAAGAGCATGAGCTTGTGATTGGTTCATCCAACCTCCTGTTGGTGCCCAAAAACACTAAATTGAATTTCCTTTGGACTTGCCAATCCAATGATGGGAAATCCAATTATTTTTGGCCAACTAACGGGAATGATCAATTCTGATCCTCTTCCCCTACACTTCTGGCTTTGTAGGACCAAGGCGGGTGAACCTTCACCTGAATAGGCTTTTTATGGCAGATAACCTGTGTATGAAACTCAAACTTCCATCTCTCAAAGTATGGCAAGGAACTTGAAATAAATATAACTAAAATCAATATATCATGAACTGTAAATTGAAATACTTTAAGTAATTGAAAGAATGTTTAGTAAATGTGTATGTAATTTAAAATGAACAGATAGATAAGATATCACAAAACTATAAACAAT
>MU225072.1:2375321-2388259 GCA_018584345.1 Thuja plicata
AGATTTTTTTTTGAAGATAGGAAATTTAATTTCCCGAACTGGGTCTTTTTTATATTTTTAAAATTCGACCATCTTCATCCTCTATCAACATCATCTTTGCAGCAGGTCTAAATTCCAGCATCTCTGAAACCTTCGCTTGTAGAATTTTGATTGTTTCTCTCATAGAGCTTCCTTCCATAATCCCTCAAATTTTAATTGAAAAGAAATATGTTTTTATATCCCATTTAATTTACTTCATCATATTATTAATTATTGGGCATAGATTTAAGGATTCCATTTTTTAGAGTTTTATCACTTTATAGGACTCTAAATTTTGCCAAAAATTGAGAACTCCAACACCTCCCTATCAGATTTCTATCAGAGCCCCAAAAAGGTTTGGGATTGCATAGTGTATGTCAGATTGTGATTCCAGTGGGTCTTCAATCATGGTGACCAATGTGGAAATGGCCAATAAGTTTGATGACCAGGAGGTAGATGGTAGGCTATTGAGAGAAAGAATAGCCCAGTTAGAGAAAGCATTGAGTGAAGTGCAAACAAAGACTTACGAAGTCAGTGATAAAATTGAAGGGAAGGAAGCTAAGGGAAAAGAGGTTGTTGAAGAGGATAAAAATCTAGAACCTAGACCTATGTTGCAAGAAGAGCCCTTATTGAAATCCTTGAAAGCCATGAGTGAGAAGGCTCTTGAAGGAATACCATTTTTTAGTGGAAGGATGGAAGTAGATCTAGTCATCGACTGGATAGAGGGTATAGAGAACCACTTTTGAATGTGGAGTCACAGAAGCATAGAAGGTAAGGGTGGAAAAATTGAGACTTAGAGGCTCTTCCTTGACATGGTGGAAGTTCATTCAAGCAAAAAGGGAGAAGGAAGGCAAGAAACCAATTGCCACTTTGAAGGGCATGGTATTCAAGTTGAAAGAGGCATTCATGCCTGATGACTACGAAATACAATTGCATAAGAAGAGAGAGAGAGAGAGAGCTTGAGAAAAAAGGATATTGATGTAAATTCCTATATAGAGGAATTTCGAAAGCTTTTTTAAGGTCTAATGTGACCAAAGATGAGAGCCTTAAGGTGGCCAGGTACATGAATGGTCTAAAATGGAACATTCAAGAGGAGATGACTCTACTAAGTCCCAAGACTGTAAACTAGTGTTATTAGTTAACCCTCAAGATTGAGGAAACGACAAAGAGGAGACATGATAAAAATTCTAAGAACAGAGGAAGAGGAAGAGACCAAAGAGGTCATAGAGGTAGTTACCAAGGAAGAGGGACTGAACAAAGAATTTAGGGAGAGTCTAAACTTGTCGAGCATAGTAGTGGGACAATTTATAGAGGAGGTTATGGAAGAAGTAGAGGAACTCAAGGAGGTTCTAATAGAGGAAGAGGTGTAAGCAGAAGAAATTCTTATTTTTCTACCATGAAGTGCTATATCTATGGTCAAATGTGACATCCTACTTATAGGTGTCCAGAGAAGGCATCTTCTTCAAAAAATGAAAAGAGATTGGCATATGTACACAAAGACACATCAAGTATCAAATCACCATAGGTGAGTCACATTGAGTCAAAAATGGGAGATAATATAATGTTTAGAAGAGTCTTGATTAGAAAACCATTGAAGGAAGACCCCAAACAAAGAAGAGAATTGTTTAGAATAATGTACAAGATACGTGTAAAATGTGAAAGGTTATTGTGGATTCAGGATCCACAGATAACATTATCTCAAAAGAAGCAGTTAAGAATATTAACTTGGAATATATACCCCATAGTAATCCCTACAAGGTGACATGGTTGAACAAAGGGCAAAGTGTCCTTGTAAATGAACAAACATGGGTTGAATTATCCATTGGAGGATACAAAGATAAGTTGATATGTGATATTTTTCCTATGGATGCATGTCATCTCCTATTGGGTAGACCATGGACACATGATAGAGGAGCCATTTATGATGGGAAATAAAATACAGTCTCATTCAAGAAGGATGGAAAGACATTCAAAATACAGTCTTTTCTAGATGAAGAAGGAAACCAGTCAAAGACTCCTACTGTATTGCTTAGAAGTGGGAAAGAGTTCATATAAACTCTTCAACAATAAGGTAGTGAGGGCTATGCCATAGTTGTAAAGCCCAAGGAAGTAGAAAAGACTACACAAGAACCTATACTAGTGGAGGTTAAAGCACTACTTGAAAGGTTCAACAAAATAGTCAGTGATGGTACACCAACAACCCTACCTCCTCAGAGGTCTATAAGTCATCAAATAGAATTTATCCTAGGGATTCCATTTCCCAAAAAAATCATCTTACAAGCTCACACCAGAGCATAAAAAAGAAGTAGCAAGGCAAGTGTAGGAGATGCTTAACCAAGGATTAATAAAGAAGAGAATTAGCCCTTGTGCAGTACCTGGTGTTTTGGCATCCATTAAAGGTGGTAAGTGGAGACTTTGCACTGATTCTAGGGCTATTAATAGGATTACTATTAGATATAGATTTCCTATACCTAGGATTGAGGATTTGATGGACTATCTTCGAGGGGCCAAATATTTTAATATATTGGATCTTAAAAGTGGATACCACCATATTAGGATAAAGGATGAGGATGAATGGAAGACAACCTTCAAAACCACTAAAGGGTTGTATGAGTGGAGATTTATGTCATTTGGTCTTACAAATGCCCCTAGCACATTCATGAGCCTAATGAATGAAGTGCTAAAAGAATACACTAGCAGATTTGTAGTGGTATATCTTTATCATATACTCATCTTTGTCAAAACAAAGGAGGAGCATCTAAAGCATTTGGAGATAGTGATAAAAAGGCTACAAGAGGAACAATTATATATTAACTTGGAGAAATGTGAATTCTTCAAAAAAGAACTTGTGTACTTAGGATTTGTAGTGTCTCAAGGTTCATTGAAGATGGACCCAAGCAAGGTGGAGGCTATCTTGAACTCACCAACCCCAACCATAGGGACAAAGGTAAGGAGATTTCATGGGTTAGCTCAGTTTTACAGAAAATTGATAAGGAATTTCAGTCGTATTTGTGCACCAGTGCTAGACACCATTAAAAGTAGATTGAAAACAAAGTTCAAATGGAATTATGAAGTAGGAAAAGCCATTTAGAATTTGAAAGAACATGTAGCTACCCAACCTATCCTCTTATTACCTAGTTTTGACAAGTTATTTACAACAGAATGTGATGCAATTGGAGTGGCAATAGGAGGAGTGTTGAGTTAGGAGGATAGGCCTATAGAATTCTTTAGTGAGAAGCTCAATGAAGCAAAGAAAAAATATCCATCTTATGACTTAGAGTTGTATGCTCTAGTATAGTCACTTAGGAAATGGAGACATTATCTCCTACCTAAGGACTTTGTGGTGTTCACACACAACCAAGCCTTGAGTTATATTAACACACAAGACAAATTAAGCAATAGGCACCTAAAATAGATGGAGTATCTACAAGCCTTCACATTTACTATCAAACACAAGAAAGGATAGTTGAATAAGGTGAAAAATGCCTTGAGTAGGAGATTGCTAACAGTGCAAGAAGTTCAACTCCAGAGCATTGGCATAAAGAGTTTTAAGGACCTCTATAGAGATGATGAAGACTTTTTTGAAGCCTACAAGGTATGTTCTAATTTTAAAAATAAATTTCACAGTCAATTTGTGAAATATACATTACAGACTGGTCTTTTGTTTAAAGGAAATCAATTACCTCTCCCTAAGGGTTCAATGAGGGAAAATCGCATTCAGGATAAGCACAATGGCAGCCTCAGTGGACATTTTGGCATCAACAAAACCATGGAGTTAGTGTAGAGATTCTATCATTGGCCCAAGTTGCCTAGAGACGTAAGAAGGTATGTTGAGAAATGTGTTGTGTGTATGAAAGCAAAAGGGGGAGCTAGTAATGCAGGTTTTTACCAACCTTTTCCCATTCCCAATAGACCATGGAAGTGCAATAGCATGGATTTCATAGTAGGGATCCCTAAGACAAAGATAGGATTGGATATCAATGTGGTGGTAGATAGGTTTAGTAAAATGAGCCATTTTATTCCTTGTAAGACTACCCATGATTCAAGTTATAAAGCTCATCTCTTTATCAAGGAAGTGGTGAGGATACATGGACTTCCCCTAAGCATTGTGTCAGACAGGGATGTCAATTTTATGGGTCATTTTTGGAAGACTCTATGGAGCAGATTGGGTACTAACTTGTCTTTTGGATCAGCTTACCATCCACAAACAGATGGTCAAACTAAGGTGATTAATAGGGTGTTGGGTAACTTGCTTAGATTCCTAACCAAAGAGTATGGGAAGACATAGGATCTAGTTATACCACAAGATGAATATTTCTATAATGATAGTGTTAACTAGACCACTAGCAGAAGTCCTTTTGAGATAGTGTATGGGATACACCCAAGGGGAGTGTGTGAACTCAGAGATATAAGAGCCATGGAGTATAGGAGTGGCCATGTAGAAGATTTATCTCAGATAATGAAAGAGATTCAGGATAAAGTCAAGAAGAATATAACAGAGGCTACTCACAAATTGAAAGCTAAGGTGGATAAGAAAAGAAGAGATGTTCAGTTTGAAGTGGGAGACTATGTCATGGTTCATCTGAATAAATCCAAATTGTAGAAAGGAATGCCTACAAAGGTGCAGATGAAAAGAGTCTGACCATGCCAAATACTAGCTAAGTATGGGCAAATGCCTATAAGGTGGAACTTCCTTAAGATTTGGGCATCTTGCTAGTGTTTAATGTAGCAGAATTAGTGAATTTCAAAGGACCATTGTCTAAAGAAAACCAGCCTGGTAAAGAGATCTTAGAAGATGTTAGTACAATAGCTTTACCTCTAAAAGCTAAGCCTCAAGCGAAAAAGATTTTAGAGTCTAGAGTGAAGAAGACAACCAGACACAAGGTGTATATTGAGCACTTGGTCCAATGGAAGGATCACCCTAAATCTGAAGATAAATGGGTGGAGGAAAGAAATTTAAATAATTTTGGCATTGATATCTCTCTAATATCCCCTCATGTTCCTTAATCTTTGTGCGGAGGGGGAGAATGGTGCCGGAGCACCCATGGGTTGGTAAATCAATCCTATGTGTTTTTTTTGTGTGAAGCCCTCTGAGGCATTTTGTTTTTCCATAAGGTCATTTTGACCATAGTATGTGAGTAAAATAGGGATTAGGGTCTAGTTAAGTCTTAAGTCCTTAGAAATTTGTAATTATGGGCTAAAATGTTGTAAAGCCTCCTAATTGGTTAGTAGAGATGATGATTTCATCATGATGTCATTAGGGCCTAGAGTTGTTTAGAATCATGTTTCAACCTAGGTTGGATTCTAGGATGAGGTTAGATGAGTGTTGGAACTCATTTTATTGAAGTTGTAAAAAGATGCAAAAAGATGTAAAAAATTGCATTGTAACTTTTAAAATTTGCTCAAACAACATTGTCCAAGTTTGCAAAAATGATGGAGAAGTTCCCTAAGTCAAAACCAAATGCATGGTTGACCTATTTAAGACCTGTAATGACCTAATCCAAAGGTTAGACACCTATAATACATATTATGATTTTTGAGAATACAGAGAAGTGTTGTTTTGTGTGCATTTAGTTAGTTTTTAAGTAATAGTAGATTGAATATGGATTGAATTCAGCATTATAGCTTGTGCATGGATTAGATTAGTTTTTTTTATTTCATTTTATGCTATTGGTTTGTAATTTTGAATTTCTTTATTTAGCTTTCTGTAAATATTCTTGTTTTGACACTGTCACTGGTCTAATCCAAGCAGTTTGTAAAGATGGAGACCTAGCTCACTATCTCACTGTTTAATCTATATGGCCTCTTGGGGATAGTGAGTAGACTCCATCTACATAAAATTTAAGTATATTGGGCCCTCAAATTTAGAGGAATCCTTTTTAATGTCTTTCCCTAAGCGAGCTAGTGGTGAGCTCGGCTAGGGAAGACATTGTTGCAGAGTGAATAACTTGCAGAGGTGTGAACTAAAGACCCAATCAGCTATTGGGAGTTGAATTTGTGAGTCTTACAGACAATTTTTGAAGAGGATAAGGTCATTCCAATAAATATTGGATTCTAAAACTTGTAGGCCAGCCAAGAAGCCGGTGAAGTCCTAAAACCCTCCTAAAACCACACATATTGGGTTAGGGCATTGTACGAAAGGATAAAACACTAAGACCCCAAAAATACTTGAGAGGTTGGAAAGAACCTAGAACCCAAAGACAAGTTGTAGGGTTACTTTGGGAAGAAGTGGATAAAATCCCTATTTTTTCAGAATAGGAGACCTAATAGGGCTACTAGCCATTAGGCATGTTTTGAAGCTAATTGCATAAATTGAAAATCAAAATGAATCAAAAGGGACTCCTAACACCTCTAGTTGATCAATTTGAAATGTCAAAGAACACCTCCTCACCTCTACCAAAGTACCTTACAAGAATGGGGGTGGAAGTCCTTTAGGTGAGTTGAAAGCTAGTAAGCACCAATTATAGGTCTTGGTTTGGTAATTATTTCTTGGTACTTGGGTTCGTTAAGGAGACCAGTGGATCAAGAACCTTGCAAAGATCCTATAGATCAGTAGGTGTGTAGAGGAAGCACCATAAATTATATTTGAAGACTAAGAGCATGAGCTTGTGACTAGCTCATCCAACCTCCTTATCACTGTCTATACCATAAAGTAGATGGTTTTCTCATATCTCTCCACTATGGACTTAGGGATTCTCTCCCTTACATGCATCATCTTCTTAAAACCTTTGAAATATCCCAATATGGTTGTTTTCTCATCTCACTTATTATCCCATGGATCAACTCCCTGAATTGTACTACTATGTGTCTATCACCAAACCAATTTAAGGGACCAACTCTAGGAAACTCATTCATTAAGGAGAAAAATATGCAGAAAATTAGAGTTCCAAATTCAAAAGAGTTCTTCTTATATTTCTTAATCTTTGTGAGGTTCTCAATTAATTATCCTCTCATCATCTCACATAAATCATATGCCTTATTTTGTTTAAGAATTTGATATGTAGTATATATTGTTGTTCTAGACACCGAATTGTTTCTACTCGTATGGTAAACCTTGTATCCAATAACTATAGATATAAAATTAACATAATCCTTAATTATATCATTAATTTTCATACCTCATTTTTTAGATATTGCTCCAGTAGCATCATAGATGTTGTCATTCTTTACAATTCTCAACACAGGGACTCCTTCGGATGCCTATACTAAAGTAACCACCTGAATCACCTCCTTTGTGATCTTCATTGGCATGTTGAGCCATAAAAACTCACCATGAATCCTGCTAAGGATATATCATATCCATTCCTCCTCATCAATGGATGGAAAATTCATAAAATGAGAAAATTTATTCTCCTTTAGCGCTTGGATTTCTATTTTCAGTTGACGATCTTATCCTAAGAGTTTTTTGTTATATAATTCCTTTAACTTATCCATGCCAAGATCCTCCAAATTTTCATGTATGCAGACCCTAACATCATCAACATGCAAGACTCCATATGGCACATCATAATGAGCACCTCTTGGCTCCACCTTGACCAACTTGTATGGATTTTTCTTGAATTTGGGTCATGACCTCTCAGTGAAATCAACTATAACTGGGGTATCCATCTTGATAGTTTGAATTTATAGAGTTTTGAACAAAAAAAATAACTTTCACCAAACATAGGGTTTGCAAACAAATCACTTGAGAAATCACTTCCTCACCTTGATCTCAATGAAATACACCTCCAAAGAACCACTTCACTTTTTCTCTTGAATGCAATGTGACAAGTGAGAGTAACAAACTAACTTTTGTTTACCTTTTACTTAATTTCTATGTGTATTAAATGCTTCATGCCCTAATTACTTCAAACACCTTGTTCACTATTTGGGTTCATAAAAATTGACCGCGCACCTTGACGGCTTAATAGATCCTTCCAGTAAGGACTCCAAAATATCTGTCCCAACATGATTTAACTTCTCTATGCTTTTCAAATTAAAGAGCCATCATTTTTCATATGATTTATCTTATAATCTCCTTCTAAGCCAAAGGCCTATCTTCAATTCCTTGAGGAATATTTGGCACCAAATCCAAGTGTGGACCCTCTAGATGATTCATCCTGACTTTTCTTCACCCATTCCTACTTCATTTTATTCTAAACCTCTTCAATAGTTACCTTTTCCATTCCTTTTCCATTTCTCCTCTTATTCCCTCTCCATTGACTAGACCTCTGTTGTTCAAATTATTGTTCCTGCAATTCCTTGCCATATGACCAGATTTGTTGCATTTGTAACAAACAACATTCCTTTGTCCACTTATGTTGTTCATCTGGCTTATTTTGGTTCTACACTACTTGGCAATGCATTCAAATCCATTGAATGCATAAAATTTAATGTTTCCTTTATTGGAATAATTATTCTTCATAATACTTATGTACTCACTTGCCTTATTACCATGTTTTTTACACTTAAAGTATTCACTAGAAAAAGATGCATGATTCTTAATCATTTTATTTCTACAATGCATGGATTTATGACCAAATTTATTTTAGATAAAGCACTTTCCACCAATACTTTGAGCATTAGGTTTTCTTATTGATAGCTTCTTGTTCATCTTCTTCTCAGAACCAGGTTTTTCATATATGGGTTTGTTTTGAGAAGATATAGAGCATTCTCCTTGCTCATATCCAAGGTCTTGCATGTAATCTGGGTTCTTTTGAATTTCAAGTAGAGAATCAAGATTGGTTGAACTGATCATGAATTTTGTTAAATATTTTGAAACCCTTTGAGTTTCCCATTAGAACAAATAAGAACATAATACCCCAAAAATGAGCATAGAACACCACAAAATATTCTTTTTTGGGAAAATAACATGATGGAAAGATCCTAGATATAGGCCAAAACATTCATATCTCCCTGTGAGAAGCACCCATTAAGGATCATAGGGAAATGTTCCTATTGTCCTACTAAAATAACCATTCTAAGATAATTATATTCACCAAAATGGAATGGTATAACACCATATTACAATCATTGAAAGAATAACCAAACATGATCTAATAGTTTTCAAGTCTATGACAAATTATAAGATCCTTAAATAACAAATAATAGCTACAACCATTCAGTATTGACACAGAACTTTAAATCATGCAAAAAATAGAAAAAACACATAGTAAAATAAAATTAGCCATAGTCCAGTATGTCTCCTCTATTTATTATGTGTAAAATTACAAAGCTAGGGTCTTAAAAATGAAACTGTAACTATTTTTTAAGTGTTCTTCTACATAGTGAACAAAAGACTCCTAAAACAAAAATTATGGATCTAACTAAACTCCCAAATCCCTTTTCACAATGTTCCGGCAAGTTTATGTTAGAATAACTAAGAGGGCAAGGGGTGAATTAGTGGCCTCAAAAATTAATCCAATATCAACCCACAAAACTTAATACCACAATTATAAGCCTCTAGTTATCTTCAGTCTTACAAGATGTATGCCTTTAAATAATCTTATCAAATAAATACTGCTCGGAGTTCACTCGTTAAACCTTATTATTTAATCTTTGTCGAATAGAAGTCTAGCATTTACTAAAATATAGTAAATAACTTAGTGTTTACCGATCAATCCTGTTTTAGTAATGTGTAAAGAAAAACATGAAATAAATGACTCATAAACACATTTGACACATGGATTTTTAACGTGGAAACCCTACTAAGGGAAAAACCACTTGGGATTGGTAACCCAAAATTTTCACTCTTCTAAAGTGAGCTCGGTGAAGAGCCAACCCTGTTAAAGGTGAAAAACACAATGTTAAGTGTGACCTTGTTAGAGGATTTAACACTAACAGTTTATCACTTGATATCTGGCATTCACTATCCTATCTTCATGATAAACCTTTTGATACTCCTTGGGATGTATCTCAATATATAAAGGATTTGTTTAGATCCTACTTGGTTAAGAGACTTTTCTGATCCAATGATTAAACTGAAATAGTATATGATCTATTCATTCATACAACTCATACTTAAGATATTTATATCTATTGTAAGCTCATAATACCTTTCTGAGCAATGTTTCTCTTCAATAAATTTTCTCCAGTTCTTTCTACTTGGTGATGTTGTGCTTCTCTATTGCTCGATGTCCGCTAAAATATTAGCTATGTTCTTTAGCTTGTTTGATCAGGTATGAATGAAGACTTATTTCTTCATCAGTTTCTCTTCAACATCCTCTTCTATATTCACTCGACTAGTTCATAATGAATTATCTTATCTCTTTATAGAAATGATTTCACAATTTTTAAGTCCTTGACTTTCTTTTTCTTGGCATGATCCGCAATTCTCACCATTCTTGTTTTAAAGCTTACTTCAGTTTTACCCTATAGATTTCTCTTAGACAACTGGAATAAAATAGCTTTAAAACTCTAGCTTATCTTTGGCTTTTAACTTGTCGATGAAAACAATGTTTATCAACCAGTTAACTCCTTCTTTAGCTCTTGCAAGATAATTCTTTTGTCATTTCTGAACTTCAATTCTTTTCAGTGTTTTAACTCCTTGTTAGCTCGGTCTCGACTTCAGTTGTCCTCAAGAATCTATGTCCGTCAGGGTTGTCTATCATTCAGGGTTGTCTTTCCTTCAGGTAACACTATAGTTTTTTTGGTAATTCTTGCTCGGGTATCACTGTGACTCTTCTCTCGGGTTTCTCTATCCGTCAGGGTACATTGTCCATTGTTGTCTATCATCGCTTTGTGTATACTAAAATTTTATGCATTACTGATAGCATAACTTTTATCTCTCTGGTTCTTTTAAGTCTTTGACATTATGTATACAACCAATCATGTTATATCAAATTGATGTCAATGAAAATACAATACATTAATTGATTTAATGTCTTGCATTAACTTTCTGCAGCTCGGTGATCATCAACTTAACATCTTCAAACATTCAATCAGTTATGGTTCATCAATCTCTCCCTTTGGAATTGATGACAACACACTATATACTACTAATACAATATGAAATATATCAGTTGTAATTCATCAATCTACCAAAATTATTGTTCTATAACCAATACAAATCTCTGGCTCTCGGTAAGCTCTTCTAGCTTAGATTTGATTCTTGCAGAGTACTTTCTTCATTCTTCAATCCCTTCACTGGATAGATGTATCAGCTTCTAATTTTGTCTCTCCCTTTGTAGAATCTTCTCTCTGATGTTTTCTCTTCCTTTGACTATTCCTCTCCTTTAGGATAATCATGCTGGATATTTCATATGTAATCTCTCCCTTTGGATATTCTATCCCTTACAAATTACATCTCTCCCATCTTGATATTCTCTCCCTTTGACAAAAATGCTAAAGTCATTCCTTTTTAATATATTCCTTGAATTTCCTTTCCATCAGAAACATAGCTCTATATTAGCCAAAAATATCTCTGGTGTTTGGTGAAGATAAGTATCTTTCTATGTACAGATGTATCTTTGCAGTCCATCTCTTTGCTTGCATCAACATGAATGATCTTTTGATTGTATGTAGGCTGATGCAACCTCCTATTCAACTTAGTGACTAATAGACAAGGGTTGGACCCCTAGTCTCTTTCTCAGGCACTCAAATGAATCTTTAGGCAATGGCTTGGTGAATATGTCTGCTAATTGTTCCTTGGATTGAACATATTATAGTATCACTTCTTTTGCTTGCACTTGTTCTCTTAAGTAATGATACTTGATAGCAATATGCTTAGTCTTGGCATGCATGACTAGACTCTTTGAAATGTTAATTGCACTGGTATTATCACAATAGATAATCACTGGTTCAAGAATTTTCCTATTCATACCTTCCAGTAATTTTTTAATCCATGCAATATTTGAGCAGTTTGCAGCAGTAACCACATATTCTGCTTTTGCAGTAGATTATGAGATGCATCCTTGCTTCTTACTGATCCATGTGACAAGTCTATCACCCATGAAGAATGCTCCTCTAGTTTTCCTCTTCATGTCATCTAAGTTTCCATCCCAATCAGCATTTCTATAGACTTAAAGCTCAAATTTTCCCTTTTTGTTATACCAGAGACCATAGTCCTTGATATTCTTTAGATATCTCAGAATTCTCTTAACAACAGTCATGTGTATTCCTTGGGATTAGCAGAGAATCTTGCAACTATTCAAATTGCATGTGTTATATCTAGTCTAGTATGAACAACATACATTAGTTTTCCAATCGTTGATCTATTTATGATCTGATTTACCTTATTTAATTTATCTTGCTTTGTTATCTTACATCTAGTTGACATAGGTGTTCCAACTGGCTTAGAATCTTCCATCTTGAAGATTTTGAGAACTTCCTTGATGTATTTGGATTGAGTGATATATATGCCTGCATCTTGTTGAAGAATCTATAGACGAAGAAAGAATTTGATCTCCCCAAACATTGACATTTCAAACACTTTGCTCATTTCATTAGAAAATGATTTACATAACATATCATTACCCCCAAATATGATATTGTACACACAAAATAGTGTACTTCTATGAATCCTTACATGCAAGGAAACTCAAGAATGAGCCCTCACAAATCGATCCATATCTCTCTATGCATGAAGTTGCAAAGTTTGTAAAATTGCTCTCAGCTAGAGCTATAAACTCATGACCTTGCCAATAAACCACACAACGAGAGATTCACAATGAAGACAAGGGAAAGAATGCCAATATCTCCAATGAATCCAAATGTATGAAATGCAATGAAAGCTAGATGAGAATGTAAACTAAGCTATGAAAATGAAAGTACAATGCAACTAATCTATGAAAGGAAAGAACAAGTGTTACCAAGTCTTCCTATTTAGACTATGTGATATTATTCTATTGCATGAAAGGAAACTAAGCTATGAAATGAAGTTATGAATGCTATTACAATGCAACTATGAAAGCAAATATGAAAGCTATGTGAAATGCAACAAA
>MU225072.1:2401362-2425500 GCA_018584345.1 Thuja plicata
CTAGAGCTATAAACTCATGACCTTGCCAATAAACCACACAACGAGAGATTCACAATGAAGACAAGGGAAAGAATGCCAATATCTCCAATGAATCCAAATGTATGAAATGCAATGCAAGCTAGATGAGAATGTAAACTAAGCTATGAAAATGAAAGTACAATGCAACTAATCTATGAAAGGAAAGAACAAGTGTTACCAAGCCTTCCTATTTAGACTATGTGATATTATTCTATTGCATGAAAGGAAACTAAGCTATGAAATGAAGTTATGAATGCTATTACAATGCAACTATGAAAGCAAATATGAAAGCTATGTGAAATGCAACAAAGATCTTCAAAGCTTGATAAGATTGCAAAGTTCTTTTAGGGTGCATACAGATATCATCAACAAATATTTCATCAATCAGAATATTATCATCAGTATCTTTTTTTAAATACAAATTGCTATTTTCACTTGTTCTTACAAATCCAATGCTTATGAGATAGGAGTGAAGACTTTCATACCATACTCTAGGTGCTTGTTTCAATCCATACATGGCTTTGTGTAGTTTATATACCATGTTTCTCTTGTTAGGATCAACAAACCCTTCTTCTTGTTCAATGTATACTTCTTCTTCTGGTATTTCAATTAGGAATGCAGATTGGACATCCATTTGGTATACCTTGAATCCTTTGAATGCAGCATAAGAAAGTAAAATTCTGACTCCTTCTAGTCTAGAAACATGTGCAAAGGTTTCTCCATATTCAATACCTTCTTCTTGTCCATACCCCTTGCATACTAATCTTGCTTTGTTTCTTGTGACTTCTCCATTCTCATTTAGCTTGTTTCTGAATATCCATTTGGTACCGATAACATTCTTCTCATCAGGTCTTGGTACTAGTGTCCATGTCTTGTTCTTCTCAATCGCTTCTATCTCTTCATTCATAGCACTGACCCATTATTCATTTTCTAGTGTAGTATTAATAGATTTAGGCTCAAAATCACAAATTAAAAATCTAGTGTTTAGTGACTTACTTCTTGTTCTCATTCCAGCCATTTTGTCTCCTATGATCTCATTTTGTGGATGGTGCCTTCTGACATACTTGGAAAGTATCGGTTTAGCTCTTTGTTCATCATTCTAATAATCATTTTGACCTTCATTCTAATCTCCATCACTCGGTACATCATCTTGAGCAATTTCCTAATTTTTGGTATTTGCAGCCTAATGCTCAGGTGAATTATTCTGTTTCCCAGGAGTGATACATTCTTGCTTGGGAAGAGTGTTAGGTTCTTCATTGTAGACAAAACTATTGTAGTATTCTTGTTCTTTTTTTCTTTCCTCATCATTTTTCTCTGCATATTCATCTATTCTGACATTTTCATTTCAATTATCTTGTTAGAGGACTTGTTAAGACATTAACAAGCCTTGATTTTGGTGGAATACCCTAGAAGGATTCCTTCTTCACTTTTGGATTCAAACTTTCCATTTCTATCATCTTTCAAAATATAACATTGACTTCCAAAAATTTTGAAGTAACTTACATTGGGTGTATATCCATACCATAGCTCATAGAGTGTCTTCTTGGTGTCTTTCTTCAATTGAACGTTGTTCAATGTGTAGATGGAAGTACTGACAACTTCCCTCCAAAAATTTTGTGTGATGCATTTTTCTATCATTAGTGTTCTTGCACAATCAAAAATGGATCTGTTCCTTCTTTCAGCAATCTCATTTTGTTGTGGTGTTCTAGGTGTAGAAATATATTTTTTAATTCCATGCTCATTACAAAAGTTAGTGAATTCATCTGAGATAAATTCCCCTACTCTATCTGATCTTAAGCATTTTAATTCCTTACCACTTTTTTTTTCTACCATAGCTTTATACCATTTAAACATCTTGAATGCTTCTGATTTTTCTTTTAAGAACATAATTGTCATCATTCTAGAATAATCATCTACAAAGAGAATAAAATATCTATCTCCATAGTAACTATTTGTTCTCATGGGTCCACATAGATTGGTATGGACTAATTCTAGAATAGCATTAGATGTATGGGTTTTGCTCTTGAAACTAGACTTTGTCATTTTACCTTTTTGACAATTATTACACATGATATGGTCAAGCTTTGACATGCTCAGTAAGCCTCTTACTTTCCTTTTAGTGATTACCTTAATCATGTTGTCAAAATTCACATGACATAGTCTCTTATGCCACAACCATATATCTTCATTTCTAGCCATTAAACAAGTGGTGTTAATATCATCAAGATAGAATAGGTTACCTTTTGTCTATTCACCAGTTCCAATCAACCTTCTTGATTCATTTAAGATCTTTTCCTTCTTATTATCAAATGCAACTCAGTGACCTATGTTATTCAGTTGTGAAACACTCAATAGATTATAGTTAATTCGTTTTAACCAATATGAATTTTCACATCTGATCATATTATTTAGCATTATGGTTCCTTTACCTTCAACTGGACAAGGTGAGTCATTACCCATTCGTACTGCTCCACCATTATAATACTCAAAATTTTCAAACTTTTGTTTATCACCGGTCATGTGGTGAGTGCAACCAATATCTATAATCCAGACATCATTCTTACTAACCTTAGATATAAGTGCACTCTCAACATACCTTTCTTCTTCATCTAAATCATCCTTCATGGCTACAAATACCATCTCAATATCTTCATCAGATTCGATGTCAGTATCTTTAGCTTTGTTCTCAGCTAGGTAACAAGATTTCTTCCCTTTGTCCTTTTAGTCTCGGGTATCTTTTTTGTCAGATTTTTGGTTGCTTCAGTAATCTCTATTATCACCTCTATCAAACTTCTTTTCATATGATCTATCATTGCTTCTGTCTTCTTTTCTTTTGTTAGGACATCTAGCAGCAAAGTGTCCAATCTCTTTACAATCAAAACATACAAGTGGTAATTTACCTTTGTATCTACCTTTACCTCTCTACAATCTTCTTTCCATTAATGCTTCAATCTCATCAAGTCCTTGGTCATCACTATCACATTCACTATCATTCCTCATAGAGTGTTTATGACTTGACTTACTTATTTTTAAAGAAGATTTGAATGCAGACTCTATAGATGGTAAGACACTGTTATCAAAGTTATTCATCTCAAATGAAATTAGTCTACCAATCAGACTATCTAGAGTAACATTATTGTTTGCTAATGCTCTCATTTCTTGTATAGCAGATACTCTAATAGCATATACAGGAAATAAGGTTCTTAGAATTTTACTTACCACTGTCTCTTCTTCAAGTACACCTCTAAATCCTTGGATAACATTGACTACCTCTTTGATTCTATAGCTATACTAAGTGATATTTTCTCCTTCTTTCATCCTTAGGTCATCAAACCTTCCTCTTAGGCTTTCTACCTTAGCTCTTAGCACATTAGCATCTCCTCCATGTACTAGCTTCAATTTTTCCCACATTTGCTTTGCAGAGGTGCAGGTTTTGACATCTTCAAATTTAGCATCAGAGAGTGAGGAAGCAATCTCTATCATCATGCAATTGTGTTCATTCTTTTCTCTCAATTGATCATGTGTGTGAGGTCCTATAGGAAACACATATTAAGTATCCAAGTATTGAGTAACATAATTTCCAATACCTAATAGGTGGAGTCTTATCCTGCTTTCCCATGATGCAAAGTTGTCTTTGTTTAACTTAGGCACATCCTATTTTCTCATCTTTTGATCTTTTTCTTGAGTCTTTAAACTCCCTTTATAAGCACACAAGCTCTGATACCAACTATTAGAATAATTGAGAGGGGGGGTGAATCAGTGGCCTCAAAAATTAATCCAATACCAACCCAACAAACTTAGTACCACAATTATAAGCCTCTAGTTATCTTCAGTCCTACAAGATGTATGCCTTGAAATAATCTTATCAAATAACTACTACTCAAATTTCATTATTAAACATTATTCTTTAATCTTTACCAAATAGAAGTCTAGCATTTACTGAAATATGGTAAATAACTTAGTGTTTACCAATCAATCCTATTTTAGTAATGTGTAAAGCAAAACATGAAAGCAATGACTCATAAACACATTTGAAACATGGATTTTTAACATGGAAACCCTGTTAAGGGAAAAACCACTTGGGACCGATAACCCAAAATTTTCACTCTTCTGAAGTGAGCTCAGTGAAGAGCCAATCCTGTTAAAGGTTACAAACACACTGTTAAGTGCGACCTTGTTAGAGGATTTAAAACTAACAGTTTATCACTTGATATATGGAATTCACTATTCTATCTTCATGATAAACCCTTTGATACTCCTTGGGATGTATCTCAATATATAAAGGATTTGTTTAGATCCTACTTCGTTAAGAGACTTTTCTGATCCAATGGTTAAACTGAAATAGTATATGATCTGTTCATACATACAACTTAGACTTGTAGATTTTTAGATCTATTGTAATCTCACAATAACTTCCTAATAAATGTTTCTCTTCAATACCTTTGCTCCACTTCTTTCTTCTCAGTGATGTTGTGATTCTCTGTTGCTCGGTGTCCACAAAAATATTAGCTCTGTTCTTTATCTTGTTTGATCATGTCTAAATGAAGACTTCTTTCTTCATCAGTTTCTCTTCAGCATCCTCTTCTCTATTCACTCCCCTAATTCATAATGAATTATCTTATCTCTTTATAGACATGATTTCACCATTTTTAGGTCCTTGACTTTCTTGTTCTTGGCGTGATCTGAAATTCTTGCCATTCTTTCTTTAAAGCTTACTTAAGTTTTATCCTGTAGATTTCTCTTAGACAACTAGAATAAAATATCTTTAAAACTCTAGCTTATCTATGTCTTTTAAATTGTCAATAAAAGCAATGCTTATCAACCAGTTAACTCCTTCTTTAGCTCTTTCCAGCTAAGTCTTTTGTGGTTTATGAACTTCAGTTCTTTTCAGTGTTTTAAGTCCTTGTTAGCTCAGTCTTGACTTCAGTTGTCCTCGGGAATCTTTGTCCATTAGGGTTGTCTATCCATTGGGGTTGTCTGCCCATTGGGTAACACTTTGGTTCTTCTCATCGATAATTCTTGATCAATTTTCTTTCTTGGGTATCACTGTGACTCTTCTCTTGGGTTTCTCTATTTTTCAGGGTGCACTATTCGTCAGTGTCTATTGTCACTTTGTGTATACCAAAATTTTATGCATTACTAATAGCATAAATGTTATCTCTCTAGTTTTTTGAATTCTTTGACATTATGTATACAACCAATCAGATTATATGAAGTTGACATCAATGAAAATACAATACATTAACTGATTTAATGTCTTGCATTAACTTTCTGTAACTCAGTGATTATCAAGTTAACATCTTCAAACATTCAATTAGTTATGGTTCATTAGTTTATATATGATTTTTCTTAACCAAATCTCAAAAATGAAACCCAAAAGGACCTTGTAATTGTGTGAGGTAGAGATTTCATCATAGTAGTTGCTACAACTATCTTGGCAGGCTTCTCTATATCAATGTTCTCTTCACGAATGCATCATGGGCACCACTTGTGCCTTTTGTAACCTCTTCGCAATGATTCCTCATTTTTTGTGCATGTAAGAAATAGCATGTTTGGATCAAATATACCTTGGGATTCACCTCTTGAAAAAGTGACATCCTGTCTTGAAGGATGTGGGCCTCACCACCCCTTTGAATGATGCGACCGCAAACTAGACACATGGCATGTTGGTGATATTTCTAGCAATAAATCTCCCTTCTTTTACCTAAAACATTTTCTGGTGATGACATGTGGTACCTGCAACTATGGCACTTTGTGAAATTAAAACTATCAAAGGAAAAGGGCATGTGAACCTGTTAAAAACCACGTCATTTGGACATTTTACTACCCCAACTTCACAGGGCCATAACTTTCATTTTGTTGCTCAGAATTAGTAATGACATATATCATTGGAACGATCTTCAAGAGATCTAATTTTAGTCCCTTGGCACCATGCCTTTGAGCCAAGGCACGTGTTGGTTCCCAAAACCATAGATTGGAAATCCAAGAGCTTTTCCAATTCTCCTATAGGATTGCTTCAATCAGCATTGGCCAATGAATGGGAATAATCTAATTCCCCTGCACTTTAGGCTTCTCTAAACCTAGGTGGGTAGAACCTCACCCCAAACACAAAGGTACTCTAATATATAAAATTTAAACTTCTTTGATCTCTTAGGATGGTAAATGTTCCTTGAGATTAATAGGAATAAGAATATTTACTTCTTACTTGTATTTGAATGCTTTGTAAATAAAATTGAATTGTGTGTAAGAAAATACTTCAGGTATGAGATAATATACTGGAAACTTCAAATACACAAGGATGAAATGAAAGAACTTCAACGCTCATGCAAACGTAAAAACCCTTCTTTGAGGAAATACACAGGTCAATCCCTTATCCAACTAATTGGGTAGAATGTAGTCAAGCCTTATTTGAATTATCATGTACACCTTACAATTCAACTTCAAGTTCCCTTTGCCATGACATCAAGGATGAATTGGTTATGATATTTATTTTAGTCTAAATGAATTCAATTCCCTGGAAGGAAGCCAGTTATACAAGGAATTATATAAATGAGATATTTATATATAACCCTTTCTATTCAAAAATCAATATTCAAAACTTCAATTCTCCAACATCTAATAGTAAAGAGGAAATTCTTGAAACTAAAAATGCAAAGGACCAATCCAGTAAAAACTAATGAGCTTACTTCCTCAATCTTGGACAGGAAATAGGTTTTCTTTGTATTAATAAAAAAAGTGAATACAATTGACTTGCATATCGGTTGCAGTCACTGCCCAAGTACATTATCCATTAGCATTACAATAGAATATCATCACATCAATAGTATCAATCTTTTTCTTTTGTATCAGTTATGGTATCCCATTTTATACAAAATTGATGGGATGCAAACAAGATTCCAACTGACACATCTATTCCTAAAGCTAACTAACTGCAACCGACAGCTTTATAGATTACAATAAGACAAATAAAACTAAACATAAAGAAAACTAATATAGTATAATTCTATCCTCATCGACATCCTTTTCTGGAAATTCCTCGGGCTTCTTCAAATACTTTGTGATCCATCCTGCAACTTGGATGTGTGTCAGCCATTTGAAATGTGAAATATCAAAGACAAGTAATATCAAATCACTCTATTTCTTCTCAATGACCACACAGGTTTCAATATGAAATCTGGTAAACTTAACTTCCAGAGAAATAATTTTATCGAGGATATCATTGAATATATCAATCGTAAAATTATCCTCTTCTTTCAATTGATCAACCACCTTTTGAGGCAGTTCTTAAAATTCCATCTTCCATTCTTGAACATCTTTCACCTTTCCACTTTTATCAATTATTTTTGGGATTGACCAATGACCATTTGCAATGAAATCAGCCATTGTTTGATTTACCTTATCCTCTTCTTTCTCTATGTAACTCACATTATTTGATATGGCTTCTATAATTTGCATAGTCAATCTAATCTCTAGAGGAGCATCAAGGTCTCTCCTTGTAACTTCATAAACTTGACTAAGTTCAAAATGAGAAGGCCTCCACTTCCTCATCATCTCTTGTAACTTTGGTTTATTTTTAAAAAAATAGCTCTGCATGTATTCCAAGATATTGTAACTTGCATGGACTTCATCACAATGTTTCAATACACATTTTACTCTGAAAGACAATATATCCTTTAAATTTTTACATTCACAATCCTTAGAAACATCTCCTTGTTTGTCAAGATCCTTATCCATTTTTTGTGAATCTTCCAAAACTTAGACAATATCTTTTGGAGCCAATGGTGCCCTTCTAGACCCTGGAGTCTTATATTTTGACAATTTATTCTCCATCTTTGCCATCTTTAAATACATTTCATTGATTACCTTATTCATTTCTACTTCTTTGGTCTGGGACTCCTCCAACTTTTCCTACACATGTTTAACTTGTGCTCTATTAAAATGTGCTCTGTACATTAATTTTGAGGTTGTGGCTAATGGATTGGTGCTATAAATAGTCTGAATAAAAGCCACACCTTTTGAACCTTTCTCTATATCAATCAACTTGGGCTTGATATCACCCTTAAAACTGACCCATGCGGCTAGAATCTTTATTTTTGAATCAAAACTAGATCCTTCAATCTTCTCCAAGGTATCAAAATGCACCACAAATGTGGGATCATCCTTCTTTCTGACTTGATCCCAAAAAAAATTCTTTCAGTGTAATCCTTGGCACAATCAACATATTACTCTTCATCACTATATCCATTGCCTCTTCAATAGTGCAAGTGATATTATCAAAGTTAAGCTCATCAATAATTTTCTTAATAATGGTTCCATGTTGGGACTCTTCTACACCCATGAGTCTAAATTTCTTATTTTCTTCAAAATATTTCATCTTATATTGTATCCAAAAATCTTTGAACTCCTTTGTTTTGGTGAGGTCATCCTTCTAAAGGAACCTACGATAAATGGCCTCTCTTTCATCGTTTGTATCAATTAGAACATCATCCTCAAGAGTCTGCACTTGGTACCCATGAATTTCATCTTGGAACATAGTGGGTGGATATTTTGGTCTTGATTTCTTCTCTTCTCTTAATCCCCCTAGGATACGTGCGACTTGTGTCGAATCATATTCATCATCTGAATCATTATAAGAAACAAGTGGGACAACATTTTCTTCTTGTTGCACTAGAGGTGGAGAGTCTATTTTTGAATCCTACATTTCTTAGGAGGAGTAAGTGCCTTCTCAACCTCCTTAGGCTTTTCCTGTTCTTGATTCTTGTTGATCAACTCCTCAAATTTCTCAATAAATTTCTCAATCCTCAATACTTCAAACTTCTCTTCATAATAAAATCTAGGTTGCCCCATCTTTAACCTTTCTCCTTCAATCTTCAACAAAATTCCCCACTTTTTTACCTTATGTATAATAGTTGGGGTTTCATCACAATTCCTTATAACATCTTCATCAATATTTAATTGGTTCTTGAACTTGGAAATCATAGATTGAATATGCCCTTTTGGATCATAATCCCTTCTCTTCTCACTCTCCAAGCTATAATGATTTTTTTATATATTCTTGCAATTCATTTAACATATTGGACCTAGTGGTTAACCTAGAAAAAATTACAACATGAGGCATGTATGTGCCTTTCCTCCTTGGAGCTATAATTCCTTCTCCAACCACAACATCTGCCACATAAATTCTAGAAACCCAATCCTCTCTGATACATGTATGGGAAGTTTATGAGGTTGTTTCCTGCACCTGTATATTATGATCAATGTGTATTTGGATTCACAAATCCAATCCCCAAAGTTATGAGAATAATTTATTTCAGGAAAATACTCCTTGGGCCTAATCAGTGCTTTGATCTTCTACAGAATCCTTTGCTTTTAATGTCCTACCAGCCGGAAATTTCATAACACAAATATATCTTGGAACTTGTTGAAATCACAATCTTTGTTGTTCCTGTCCCATGCTCGGCACCATAGTTGTATTGGCAACTTATTTCCCTTCCCATCATTTGTAGTCAATCTCAAAGATTCTTTGAACTCTGAAATATTTTGGTATAGAATTAAGTGCGATAACAGAGAATAGTTTTTAAACACTTAAGTAGTTTTCCATTTCATCAAATACTGATGCAGTAGCCTTTCTATCTCAATAGAAAGATAAAACTCCAAATAGAAGTTGGGGTTCTGAAATCTCATAGACATATTTATGAAATCTAGAGGAATTTTTGACTTGGCATCTTGTCCACATAGCTGAGCCCATGCATAGTATGTATTCTAAAAGAAACCCATAAAAATAGTTATCAAATGTGGGCCTTTACTATCCACTGATATCATTGCATTGTTGAGACCCCTGTTCATGAAATATGAGACCTCTCTGAAATTGGAACTCCTCACCATTCTCTCATATTTAGTAATAGCTTGATCTCTCTCAATTTTGGTTAAGGCTTTCTTTCTTAGGTCAAATTTTTTTTCTATATATATCTTAAATATGTTCACTAAAGGTGACTCATCCATTCTTCTTATCATTCCGGTCTCAGGTTTGTAGCATTCAGCTAGAACATTTATCAGTTCAACATCTACATAAACATTCAGCATTATGACCTTCGCCAAGTCCAACTTCCAAGGGTTCCACCTTGCTTTCTTTTCACCTTTGTTTGCATAAAATAACCAGAACATGGACCTACTAGAAATTGAAATTGTAGAATCCCTACATTCCCTCCATTCATTTGAAAAAATATTCTTTGCACATGTATCTCCTAACCCTGGTAATAAGTTAAGTAATATGTTATATGGGGGTTTCTCCTTAGGTGCTTTTAGTTTCTCAGAAACTTCCTTCTTGACATTTTCTTCCTTCTTCTTATACATTTTTGTTTTTAAAATGCAACAAGTTATAGGCCCAGAGGAAAAATCTACTTACTAGTTTGAATTTTGCAAGCTTGTGCCTTCTCACCTATCTTTGTTCGCTCCACTTGATTATATCAATCTCCAATGCTTTCGACAAATATGAGCTAGATTACATCTTCTTTTATAATTCATTCAATCTAATGTTCATTAATTTTCATACTCCTCATGAGACATTTTGAATGTGCGAAAAATCTGTCAGCACACTTCAACCATTAATTCAGCCAACCTCTATTTAGTACTCAATTTTCACCATTTTGCAACTCACTAATATGTCCTCTGTGAAATAGAGAAAAAAAATTGTTTTTCTATCACATTTAATGTTTCCCATAAAGTAGAAAAAAATCTTTGTTTCATTGCCTTTGTTTTCTGTCTTTGCACCAATGCAAATTTTTTCCATTTAGCAGTTGTCAACTTCATGACCCGCGAAGTAGCGAAAATGGTTCCTTCTTCTTATTTCCAAGGGTATTGCTTACTTTGACCTCTTCAATATGCCTTCACTTTTTGATTTGTGGATAGCCTTTACACTTTAAGATGCCAAATTTCAAAAATGACTCAACAGGATTGATGATAGCTTTGACCCCAAATTCTGCTCTAAATGCCTCCAAAAATGCACTTTTTTGAAACATACAAAAATACCCAAAAAAAATTATTTTCAAATTTTCTCAATTCTGCTTAATCTGTCACTTCTTCACTTCCTCAGATCACTTTCAAAATGGTCTAGATGAATACATCTATATTTTTTTGCAACTCGCAAGAGATCTCAGTCTATTGAGAATGAACCTCAGAATCTCTAGTTTCACATAACCAAATTCCTTATCCATTGGGCATAGAGTCATAAAAAGGGAGCCACAACAAAACCAACTTTCCTCAAAACAAGAGAAGACACAAAAACTTGTGCAAGCATGCACTTGGAGGAAAACTAGAAACTACAACATGCATTCCCTTACTGCACATTCTTCTGAGGATATCAACTTGTTGTTGTATCATGTGAGCCTGGTAAGAAAGTTGCTCTTGCCATGGGTGATAATTTTTCTCCTCCTCAATTTCTCACAACTCTTTTTGAAGATTCAACATTATCTCCCTACAGCTAATATTTTCCAAATCCACATTTTGGTGTTGGGAAGGAGGGTAAGCATGTCTATAGGAGGTAAAGGAAGCCTCCTCTGGCTGGTAGGTACAAGAAGGTTGCGAAGAAGGCTGTGCAAGGTTGGGTGAGGGGAAATTATTAGGAAACTATTTATAACTTGTTGTAGTAGGGGAATATGGAACAAATTTAAGAATTTATGGACTGTATGACTGGGAAAGAGGTGAAATGCTTGCATTTTCATGAAAAGGAGGGGGGAAACTCCACTATCCATAATATCCCTACATACTATTTATCATATGGGAGGAAAAAGATATACAAATTATATATCAAGCCAGGGGAAATGGTCTACTCAAAATAGAGAACCAGGTACATACCATCAAAATTATCCCAAAATTATTGAACTATAGAGTCGCTAGGTGATTGAAACATGCCTCTAAAAGGTTGAATACATTGAAGAATACATCAAATCTACAGTTGTGAAAGATTTGTCCCACCAAGCATTCCAGGAAAACTGTTGATCCCAGAAATAGGCTCCTGCCTAGATGAGGGCAGTCTGGAAGCTTTATAGGGGTGGGACAGAAATGCACCTTATGAAGAAACCTCTAAGGTTTTATAGAAGTCAACTCTTATCCTTTGTGTTTTGGGAAAGGGGAAAGAAAATTAAACAAAAACTAAGGTGATCCTCCAGAGATTTTGAAACCCTTTAATGAAATTCCCTTTAGAAATAACAAGAGCATAAAATCCCATAAATGAGCACATAACACTACAAACTCTTCATTGTTGAAAAGAAAACATGATGACAAGATCCTTGACACAAGTCAAAATATTTAGATCTTTCTATGAGAAGTGCGTGCTAATGCTCACAGGAAATGTTTGTATTATCCCACTAAAACAATTATTCTAAAAGAATTTTGCTCACAAAATATCATGGTATAACCCCAAATTATAAACATTGAAAGAGTAACAAGACATGATCCAATAATTTTCAAGTCTGTGACAGGATATAAGAGCCAAATAACAAATAATAGCTAAATCCATTTAGTATTAACAGAAAACCTTGAAATCATTCACAAAATGGAAGAAAACATGTAGTAAAAGAAAACTGGGTATAGTCCAATATGTCTCCTCTATTGATTATGTGCAAAATTACAAGGCTAGGATCTAAAAAATGAAACTGCAACTATTTTCTAAGTTTTCTTCTATATAGCCAAAAAAGACATCTAGAACAAAAATTCTACATCTAACTATACTCCCAGATCCCTTTTCACAAATTTCCCGATATAATATTTTTCTCAACTGAATCTCAAAAATGCAACCCAAAAGGGCCTTGCAATTGCACCAGGTGGAAAATTTCATCATAGTGGTTGTTACAGCTGTCTCGACATGCTTCTCTATATCAATGTTCTCTTCATGCACGCAACATGAGCGCCACTTGTACCTTTTGTAACCTCTTCGCAATGATTTCACATTTTTTGCACATGCAAGCGGTTGCATATTTGGATCAAATATGCCTTGGGATTCATCTCTTGAAAAAGTGGCATCGTGTCTTGCGAATGTGAACTGGACACGTGGCATGCTTGTGGGATTTCTGGCAATAAATCTCCCTTTCTTAGCCTCAAAAGTTTCGTGGTGCTGACACGCAGCATCTACGATTGTGGTGCTTCGTGAAAGTAAAATTCTTGAAGGAAAAGGGCACACAGACTTGGTAAAAACCACATCATTTTGACATTTACTACCCCAACTTTGTGGGGCCATAACTTTCAGCTTGTTTCTCAAAATTAGTAATGGCATATATCGTTGGAAAGGCCTTCAAGAGATATAATTCCAAACCCTTGGCACCATTCCTAAAACACACTATAGCAAGGGATGGATGACACTTTTAACCCCAAATTCCGCTTGAAAGGCCTCCAAAAATGATCTTTTCTGAAACATATAAAAATACCAAAATATATATATATATTATTTTTCTCAAATTTTCTCAATCTGTCACTTCTTCACTGCCTCAAAACACCTTTAGAATGCTCTAGATGAAGGTTGTGGTAGGTAACATCTACATATTCATTAGCTATCAGAAGTTCATCTTTGAGTTCTTCTTCAAGGTCCTTGGCTCTGTGTTGATCAACAATAAGTCTAATGCATTCATCATATCTTTCTTTCAAGGACTTCTGTAGGTTTTCTTCATTCTTCTTCCTAGCCTTAATCTCCCTAGTCGTCTTCATCACCATAGATTCCATCTCATGCTTCAAGTTGGAATTCTCTTGCTTAAGTTTTTCACATTCTTGGATCTCTTCTTTCAGATCTTGACTCAATTGTTCATCATCTAATCATCATTATCCTTTTGTTGTAAATGGTGACAAAGTTCTCTTCTCTTCACCTTGGATTTCTTTAGTTTTCATTTTATCTTCATGATGAAATCTTCATCTTCCCTTAGATCATCCCGCAACATTCTTACTTCACTTTTAGATTGATCAAGATCTTCTAATGCAGCTAAGATTTGTTCTTGCAAACCTAAATCCATTGTTCCTTCCTAGATCTCCCTCAAGTTGTTAAATATTCTCCAAGGTACCAATGGCTCTGATACCAATTTTTGGTATGAAGAAACACCAAGAGGGAGGAGGGGGGGGGGTGAATCATTTTTCTATAAATTTTTGTCTTGTTAAACTGATTCTCAAACCACTTAATGCATACAACAAAAAGTAAAGTGGAAGAACATAAATCAAATAAAAAACAAGCCATAACACATGGATTTTTATCGTAGAAACCATGTTAGGGGAAAAACCACGGTGGGCATGAAACCCATAATCCAATACTTTGTAGAAAATATTGTCTTACAATAAGTTAGGAATATATTTACATTCAATCTCACTGCCTAGAGCTCACTACTCCATTACAACTAGGGCTACAACCTTTTACAAGAAGGCTCACTGTCTCATTAGATCACTACAATGATCACAAGATCTTTTCAAAAGCTAAAGTAACATCAACTATGCTTGATTATAGTTCCATATAAGCACGTGAATCTGATCTAATACACTTTTTTCTTCTGACTTCATTTCTCTAAATTCTTCACTAATCAGACTATCAGATCACACTCCCTACATCAAATCTGCATGTAACTAACTTGAGAACTTTACACATGCATCAACTATCATCCAACTATCATCTATAAACCATAATTCATTGATTATATAGGTATGCAACCTAACATATTATCTCCCATGTCGACTACTAAACTTTCCTAGGGAAATGTAACATGTTTTGACCAAGTTGGCCAAAACCTCAATTTGAATTGATTTCCCTCCAAAAAAATTATATTTATGCAGCTAACTATGTCATCTTTACCATTGAAACATAAATGCTAGTGCCAAAAAAAAATTACCATGTCTGTGTAAAGATCTTTCATCATGTCAGCATGTCAAATTGTAAAACATAAAGTACCACTACTCGGATCCTTCTAACTCATACCCAATATGTCACCGTACCCTCAAATTATAGAATTAGCATTTGTACACATGATCCACAATGCTTCCCTTAGATGCATACCAAAAGAATTTAAGCTGGAAAGGAACACCAGACCTTTTTATTGTAAATTGCATGTAAACTGTGTTCTTCATTTCTATACTTAGCCAAATCTCTCTAACTTTTGATTTGATCACTTATTGCTATGCACACGTGGAAATCATGTTTATTTTTCATCAATGATAACATCTAAACATCTATGTAGTGTCTCTTTCCAACACAAGAGACTAGGATAGTTTTCAATAATAACCTTAGGAACTATAGTTGATTCATCTTACGTCCAAGATCCATAAAGACAAGGGGACAAGATACTTTACAATCACAACCTTGGGAAGTATTGTTGATTTCTCTTACACCCAACAGAAAAAGTTACTTTGCAACAAAAATCTTAAGTAACATAAAGTGTAAAAGTACACCAAACATGCAAGAAACATGTTCATTAACCTTTAAAAATCAAAATGTGAGCTACTCTAGAAATCAAAGACATATAAACCTATACCTACAAACCATTAGTAGTCTCAATTTCAAGTCTTGGGTGCACAAAAAAATATGCACCACTTTGTTAGTCCCAAAAGGTTAGCCAACAATAATCAAATATAAAAAATACAACTCTTTCAATCACAAGCACAAAAAAAAAAAAAAAAAAAGCATATTTATATGTATCAGATGTGCAACTCTTGTAAATTAGATGCATAGTTCTAGTGAACAAATGCACATGTAGACAAAGTAAATGTGCAAAAATGAACATACTTGCAAAACCAAAAATTGGCAGAGAGAAAATGTGCATAAGGACATATCACATGCATATAAATATAGAAAATATGTACAAAAAGAAAAAAGAAAAAAAAGGTCAAATGCACATGAACCCTAAAAACACAAAAATAAATTCAAATGTGCAAAAGTAGGTAGCAAATGCACTCCTCTAGTGTTCAAAAGTGCAAATCCGACTTGAAAATCACAAAATCACTAAGAAGATAAGAAAATGGTTAGATAAAAGGGATAAAATTCCCACCAAACATGCCAAAATGATGATGATGAATTTGAATATCTATTTATAAACCTATCTAACCCAACCACTAGTGGAAGATCTACAAACTAGTTTCAACAAAAAATCAATGAATTTATTCTCCATGAGTGAAAATCATACAAATAAATCAAAATATACAATAACACTCATGAAATGCATGACCCCATTGTTATCCCATCCTTCAAGGTCTTGTATTGAATGGTATTTTCTCTCATATTTTTAAGCACATGTGCAAGATGACATTAAAGAGATGGAGTGTGGTTGATTGATGCAAGATATGAAGATATGGGGATATGATGCAAGATGGTAATGGTAAAAATATGATAGTGATAATGATAGCTAGAATGCAAGTAAAAAGGGATTCTTCGAATCACAAGTTAGAGGTCTTAGGTGCATAGGGGTCCAAATGAGAGGAGAAAATGTTGTTTTATAGAAGTTCTTATAATAATCAAGGGTTGAGATTAAGAGGTGGAAGAATGAATGGCTAGGATAAGAGAGCAGGTAATGATTAGGTGTGAAATAAGGAAAAATGAGGAGCTTAAGGTTAATGTAAATGAAGGTCTGGATTGAGTGGTACGTAAGAGTTGTTGATTTTTGGTAATATATCACTAGATTCATTGAACCTAGACATGTTAGGTGAAAATGATGAATAAAGAGACAAGTGACATTTATCACATGCCTACGAATTTAGATTTGATCCATGCAAATAAAAATGATAGGCTAAGATTAGAATAAAAGGGCAACGAATTAATTTAATATATTTAATTAATAGAGGATTTTTTGATAAAATAATTAAATAAATTAAATAAAATTTTAATATGTGAGGACATTTTTAGGTGTCTTCAGAAGGTTGAGTTATAAGTACTATACTTGATGGTGATTTCAATGTACACAATCTCAACTTTCATTTCTAAGCTCTTCTTGATTATCTTTGTATGTTGCTTGGTAAGAGTAGTGTGCAGAATTGGAATCCATGTTCATGAACTATGGAGATTGACGAATTTATGGGAGTTATTAGATGAATGTATGAATTCATTGAACTTAGAGGAATTATTTTCTCTCTCTTGTGAATTCATTGCTAGGAGATTTGGTTTATCCCTAATCTCCTTATGTGTCAAATATCTTTATGTGATGGATAATATCATTTGTAAGATATACCTCTAAGGTGAAAATAAAAATATGATTTTGATAATTTATTTTTTCCATAAGCCCTTTTTAATTGTTGTCACCATTCTAATCAGTTTCCACTTTAATAAAAATAGGAGTGTGCCCATTGAAATTTTAATTATTTTTACCATTCCAATGAATTACCAAACATGATAAAAAATTTAATAAAACATCCAATTAAATTTTGGCAATATATACCTAAATTAATAAATAATTACTAAAAAATATAAATTGTGATCTATAGAGAAAATTTATTTTATGTTTTAGCTCTGGATTAGTTGGTTTTCATATTGAATATAAAAATGATCAAAGAATTTACAACTATTCATGAAATAAAGGTGAAAATTCACAAATTAGAATTTCGTGCTCACCTTTTTCCATATTGTAATTAGATATCACTTAATACAATTCACACATTCAATAATAGTAATAAGAAAATATATAGCGAAGATCATACTAACATAGTAAATATTTGTGGGTCAAGATTCCCTAATAACCAATAGATAGAAATGGAAAAACCCTTGAGGTAGGGTAACTTCAGAGAATAGTCTTTATTGAAGAAGTTGCACCACACTATATCTTCAAGAGATCCCAAAATATATAGAATATTATTAGCATACTTATTGCAATGATATGAATCATTTCATTTATATGACCTCTTAAGAGCTTAATGGAGAGGTGAATCACTAAACCTATGAAGTCCTACTTGTTACCGAATATTTTATTAACTATAGAAATCGTCCACACTATCTAATATCATGTAAGTACCTCCATAAACTCATGTACACAATAATATCATATCCCTAGGTACTACCTAAATTTTTTTTTTATCATTCCCTTCAATTACATAGATAAGTACCATGTACTTGTTTACTTTCTATTATTATTGCAAATAATAAAAATATTCTCTCACAAACATTTCCTACAATAATTAATCTTGGTTAATTTGTCGTGTGTATGCATGTTGTTTGATTAGCCTAGATTAAGTGTAGGTAAATTCATTTTTCCTTTATATTTTGCTAAACCTTTTTTCTCTCACACAACCTATTAGATATCATTCTTATTTATGGGTTTTCACAATTTTTTAGATTATTGATGTTCATATCCCAATATATTTTTCCATTATGAGTTAGATATACATTATGATTTATCTTTTACCTCATGGTCCCACCTCATGTTATTACGCTTAGGTATTGTTCATTTTCTAATATGACACATATATTTTAGATTTTTCAGGGATTATTATCTTTATTACACAACATTACTCTAGCCTTGTTATTACAAGGGAATATTTTATAATTTTATGCCCTATATTTACATAGTCCAATACATTCACATCATTCATACATTTATTATTCTCATGTGCACACATATTTTTATATGATAATTACTCCCACTAATTTAACCCTTTTTATGTTTAGGTTTATTTCCATGGTCTCAAGACCAACCTTGAGGTTGTGGGATTGACCCTTTAAAATTCAAAACTTTGATTTAAATTTGGTCAACTCTTACTAAAGGACATGTAAAGATAAATTTGTGTGATCAATAGTTGTTATTCTTTTCTATTTAAAGATATTCAAAACATTCATTTTGCACATCCAAGCATCTATGATTTGAGGGGTATATTTATATATAATTCACATTACACATGTCAATCAATGCACTAAAAATAGTCTAGAACTACATGAACATTCTAGGAGTGCATGCATGACTAAAGATGTTTATTTTTAATCTTGTATGCACATATATGTAGGTTGACCTAGGAGAGCATCTACCCTTGTGACATAATGACATCCTTACCAAGGTATTTATAAATACCACTTATCTTCAAATATTAGTAATCTTGATGTAGAAGAAGCTGTGAAAAATCAAAAGAGTAGAAAAAGATAATTTTATAGATTGCCATGTCAATTCTCTACGTGACAGACAAGTCTTTGGTTATGGAATCAACTTTCATCCTCAAACTTGACTTAGCACAAAGGAAAATAATTGAGGCAAATAGTAAACTAAGATTTATTCTTCCAAATCCAAAGACATTACCAGTTTAAAACACTCATTTGAATCATTCCTTGTTCAATTATAAAGCTAAGCACTCACACATTTAATTATAAAAATTGAAAAACTCACAACTATTTACCATATTTATTAGTCTAAGTTAATTGTATTTATATAGCTTACATTAAGTATAACAAAAGTTATTTTCCTTTACATGACTGTGTTATTAATGTCAAGAGGCATTCCACAATGATAACAAGAGGTGGAGTGTGTTAACAAAAGTTCCTATTTTTTTTACCTTAAATCTGAGATCATCTACGTATCAAAATATTAATATTTAATAATAAACATTATATTTTCAAAATAACTTTGGACTTTTCAGCTCCTGATTTTGGTACTATCATACTGTCATCCCCATATTTTGGTTTGAATTTGTAATTTGGTATTCCAGGGATATCACTATGTACGATGATTGAATGTATTCTCAATTCCCTTTTGGTAATATATTATTAATCTGAAAAAAACTTCTGACTGATACCTGAAAGCATATTTTTAAATAAAGGTATGTAAGATAGACTAGCAATATCTCTATTTTATAATAATAAAAACCAGGTACAAATCGAAGTATATGTTTTTTCAATTGACAAAACTTTACTACAGGATAGTGTTTGGTGTGAATATGTGAGATGGACTAAAAAACTACCATAATCTTTTTATCTTACTGTTTTAGGACTAAATCTCATTATAAGAGATTACTTTCTTTGTTTGGAATTTATTCCAAACATAGATGGAGTGACACAAATTAGAATTAATGATGAAGAAAATTAATGAGAAAAGTTTAACGTATCACCTGCTATTGATGGAGAGATGGTGAAAGGAAAGGATTTGGTTCCCTGCTCCACATCCATAGAAAGATTCTACACCAACAACAAATGAAAATATATTTGAAGAACGTGTATTTTATATTGGTGAATTGAAGAGCCATGAGAAGAAGAAAAAAGCAATCTTGGTAGGTGGCAAGTCCTTTTGCTGTTAGACATGAGTCCCATGTGATAGAGAAATTCTCTCTGCCCCTACTCCTTACAGACACTCGTCTCTCTCAAGCCTGCCACTTACTAACTTACTTATATACCAAAGCCCACTCTTTCTGCTCCTCACAACCTCAGGAAGCCATTGCCATAGCCATAGCCATGGGACACCACAGCTGCTGCAACCAGCAAAAAGTTAGAAGGGGCCTCTGGTCACCTGAGGAGGACCAGAAGCTCCTTAATTACATCAACAATCATGGCTATGGCTGTTGGAGTGAAGTCCCACAAAAAGCAGGTATGGGTCATCTTACGATTCTACTTTTTGGGGACAGAAAATATATGATCTAACTAGATTCATTAAGCTAAGTTAATTATTGAATGCAGGATTGCAACGTTGTGGAAAGAGTTGTAGACTTCGCTGGATCAACTACTTGAGGCCTGATATCAGACGTGGAAAATTCAGTTCTGAAGAAGAGGAGCTCATTATAAATTTGCATGGCATTGTTGGAAACAGGTATGGATTTAACTCATGGCTATCGATCTTCACTTCCCTTCTAAACTTTTCATAGAAATTTAAGAGTTCTAGTCCAGGAGATATTGCTATATTTTGTAACCCTTTGAAGTTTAAAGAAGTAATGCTTGCCTTTGAGAGAAAGGATTGCACCACATCTAGTGCCGGTGTGGTGTGATTCTTTATTCAGGTGGTCTCACAAGATTAAAATGTAGCTAAATTTAGCTATTTTATTTATGTGCAATTTGGTATATTCACAATATTGTTTTGTAAATTAATTGTATATATTTTTATTTTTAAAGCGACATTTCAGATCACATTCAACAACCTCATGTCAGTCAGTCAGCTCTGTGTATGTGGATTTGATTACACATAAAGTAAGAGCTGGACTAGAACAATAAAAAAATGTACCATCTTGGACTGTATTCAGTTTTTAACAGATTTATGTGGTCAT
Organism: Thuja plicata; assembly: GCA_018584345.1. Taxonomy (NCBI): domain Eukaryota; kingdom Viridiplantae; phylum Streptophyta; class Pinopsida; order Cupressales; family Cupressaceae; genus Thuja; species Thuja plicata. Next base: position 2,422,561 of record MU225072.1, read on the forward strand.
CAATTCTACTTTACCAATAAAAATCTAACATTTAGTATAAATGCAATTGGAAATATAAACTAAGTTATATATATAGTCATTAAGAAGTTTTTTGAATGATTAATGTTAATGATGATGAAGATCTGAAATGTTGAGGGCAAAGATTTCCACAATCAAATTGAAGAATAATGCATATTAATCTCATAAACTAATCTTCATACAATAGATCATAGAATTTGATTTGAAATATAAAATATAAATATTCATTTTTATATACTAATGTTATAATGATAGATCATAGAATTAATTTGAAATTCAAATGATAAATATCAATATCATACACAATGCTAATAATGATTGATTTAATCCAAAATGCTAGTATCACAGGCTGGAAATTATATTAGATCACTGAACGATGAATATCTGTCAAGATGCATTTGGGATTATACATGGCGAATTCTTATGTATAAGAGCATCTGATAATGTTTTTTTTTTCTGTTGGCTATCTTCTGTGCAGGTGGGCACACATAGCAACTCACTTACCAGGAAGAACAGATAATGAAATCAAGAACTACTGGAACTCATGGATAAAGAAGAAGCTTGAAAAGTCTGGATTAGACAACAAACTACGCCCCATTGAAATGACCACCACAACTGCCACTAGAGCTGAAATGTCACAGATTATAACAGAGCAAGCTGCAGAGAAAAAGTACACACCATTCACCCAGGCTCAGTCGTACAGTGCTGTTCAGCAAGAAAATGTTCCCAACAATGCCTTTGTAATTGACAGATCACTATATAACTATAACATGAATGAAAAGGATGCTAACAAAAAGCAAGTTCCAGATTCAGATCTAAATGTCTGGTTCTTTGACAATATGTATAACTCTGACAGACATCCATGCTTAGAATACAGCAATGGTGGCAGAAACAACCCTAACCCTAACCATAACTATAACCACCCTGAAGAATACAGAGGAACTTCAGTTCCTAAAAATGAAATCTTTCTCAACTACTATAATAACTCCAATGATTTGATGATCAATGCAGAGGACTTCTCCCACATTGTATCCACATCTGAAATCCCTTCCCCACCATCAAATTTCATTCTTGACCATTCTGACTCCAACATCAATACCCTACCAATTATGTCCCACCCCATGATGAATCTAATAAACTTGGGTACCACCATTGTTACAGAATCTTGTCTCAGCCCATCTGTGCAGCATGAAGATCAACAAGCCCAATCTAGTCTTTCTTGTTTGTCTCAGTTGGTATATCCTACTGAGGATTGGGAAGGAGCTGGTACTATGAAATTTGATGGGGAAGAAGCCCAAATAATGCCCAGTTTCAGCAGCAGCAGCCCAAAAGAGCTTCAGGATCTGATCCCTCAAGGAGAATCCTTGCATTTGTATGAGGATCAGAACCCACACTGTTTCATATTTCCCTCAGAGCAGTTCAATAATTCTGGCATGCCAAAGATCTCTGAACCTTTTGGGTATGACAGGACTCCAAATATCTAGAATTTGTGGGTTGTGCATTAAAGAATGATCTTTTGAAAGAAGAAGAACATGGATAAAAAGATGATTTTTTGGGGCTATTGGGTCTTCTGTTATGAATATCCAAGTACAAATTGTGTGTTTTTCTTATATATTGTTTAATTTAATAGTGCAGAGCCAGTACCCAAGTGGACAATGTTCCAAGAACTGTTTGGTGTGTTCATAAAACGGGTTTTTCACCAACGGATATTATATTGTGATCACGTTATTAGTGCAGTTCAATTTGTCAATGCGAATTTAATGAAAAAAGAATCTGATTGACAAGGCAAGGTATTGAATATCAAACATAGAAATGAAAATCTAGCAAATGCTGAGAATTGACTACTCTAGGTAGTTAAAAAATCAACATCAAAACTGCTCGTATTCAAATTTCGTCTGATTAACGGTACACAAAGTTGATGGAATGAAGGGATCTTAGATGTGAAGGAATGGGTATTCTACTATTTTATGTCACTGTCTAGAGGTCACGTACTTATTAGAAGTGGACAAAACAGCCACCAAGGTTGCAAGCCTAATGCCTACGACATCCCAAAGTTAACACTTCCAAAAGATGATGTAAGAAGTTTCTCATTGTTTAAATTGAAGGGCATATGTGTTGTTTGGTTAAAATATGCTTTTAATTCTTGTCAAATGGTGATTTTTTTTTAAAAAAATAATTATTAATAACAAGTTTCAACACAAGATCAAAATCATTATAAGTTCATTATAAACAAACATATTATGTGCATAAATGTTATCACACTTCTATGAATCATTCCATTCAAGGTTGCTCAAGAATGAAACCTCAAATATCGATCCATAGCTCTCTAGTCATGGATGTGTAACAATGTAAAATGAAGGCCCTCAAATTGACCTGTTGTGTCTATTGCAAATACACCATGAAATGAGAGATTCAAATGCATGAAAATGAGATCTAATCTATATGATTGCAATGCATAAAAGGAAATTAATCTAAATGATAACAATGCATGTTAATCTATGAAAGGAAATATGAATGCAAATCTAATCTATGGAAATAAACATGATTCTAATCTATATGAGGAGCCATGAATGCAATAATAAAGAAAATAAGAAGAGAGCTTGAGTGCTCAAATACTCCTCCAAAATTGCTCTCCAAACCTGCAGCATAACAATATTATGAAAACCTAATATGAAAATGAGAAGGAGAGGTCTGCTTTTAAAGAAAAATGAACGATTGAGATTAAGAGGCAAAAATCAAAGGCTATGATTAAGAAGCAAAAACCCACCACTTAGAAAGATGTGAGGAAAAAGGGATTTTATTTACTTTTTCATTTAATTTATTTCCTTTTTCAACACATAAAGTGCTTTAAGTGGGGATTTTTATTTATTTAATTAAAAGAGGGGTTTTCTTTCAATTAAATAAATTAGAAGAATTTTATTT
>MU225072.1:2432555-2466625 GCA_018584345.1 Thuja plicata
TATTGCAAATACACCATGAAATGAGATATTCAAATGCATGAAAATGAGATCTAATCTATATGATTGCAATGCATAAAAGAAAATTAATCTAAATGATAACAATGCATATTAATCTATGAAAGGAAATATGAATGCAAATCTAATCTATGAAAATAAACATGATTCTAATCTATATGAGGAGTCATGAATGCAAGAATAAAGAAAATAAGAAGAGAGCTTGAGTGCTCAAATTCTTCTCCAAAATTGCTCTCCAAACCTGCAGCATAACAATATTATGAAAACCTAATATGAAAATGAGAAGGAGAGGTCTCCTTTTAAATAAAAGTGAACGATTGAGTGAGGCAAAAATCAAAGGCTATGATTAAGAGGCAAAAACCCACCACTTAGAAAGATGTGAGGAAAAAGAGATTTTATTTATTTTTTCATTTAATTTATTTCATTTTTCAACACATAAAGTGCTTTAAGTGGGGATATTTATTTATTTAATTAAAAGAGGGGTTTTCTTTCAATTAAATAAATTAGAAGAATTTATCTAATTAAATGGGAGAAATTGAATTTAATTAAATAAGAGAAATTTTATTTAATTAAAAGGGAGGTTAAATCTTTTAATTAAATAAGAGGAATTTTATTTAATTAAAAGGGAGATTAAATCTTTTAATTAAATAAAAATGGTCAAACCTTAGGAAATATTGAAATAATTGAATTAATTACAATTTGATCAAGAAAATTGATTTGAATTGAAAATGTTTCAAAGCATTGATTCAAAAATTTGATAAAATGATAAATGGGGCCCAAAGTCTAGGCGACCATTTTAGGGTGCATACACATATTATAGAAATTGTTTATGGAAGATCAATAGTTACTATAAGAAATTCACTTTTATTTAGAAACTATTTTAATATAAGAAGTAAACTATGGAAGACTAAGATTCACAACTTACAATCTTATATTAGATCTCTTAATGGGCAATTGCACTTGGGTCTCTATAGTGAAGACCAAATTTTCCGTCACCTTGTTCTTGAACATATATCTTTGCAAAATGAAAAATCGCATTTGTAGTGGTATGGTATCATGTGTTTGATTTCGCTTGGTTGTATAGCATTGTCATAATAGGTCATCATTATTGTTGTATTTTGCCTTGCACTATTATCATAGTGCATTTTATCTCAGGTGATGTGTTGCAATCATTTTTGCATTATATGTCAAGGTTGTCTTCTCGCCATGCCACACATATTTTCTTGTGGTACTTTGTCATACTATTTTGTTGACATGTGGTGTGGTGTTATGACTAGTCTCATGTTGTTGCAAGTTGTTTGTGGCAATTGTGATATTGTCAGGATTTCCCTTTTTTCTACAAAAAAAAGTTTATTTGTTGTCTTGGTGTTTTGAGTAAGATAAACACAGGAAAAGGGCCCAAACCCATTACAAACATGCCAAAAGAACAATCAAAAGAGAACACAGAAACCACTCAAGAAAAATATCCAAAGAAGTGAAAAGAACAATTTTGACAAGGAATGAGATAAGAAATTAGCGAACAACAATAAAACAAGCAAAGGAACATGAATACTAGCAACCACAAAAGTGCAACACAAAGAGCCAATGTAGTTTGGAAAAAAAATTGCAAAAATAAATAGTGCAGAATTGGGTAGAGAAAATGATATAAACACACAAATCTACATGGAAAAACCTAGTAAAATTATACTGGGAAAAAAAACATGGGCAAAGATCTTTTGTATTATATTTCAATTAAATTCTCATAGTTACAACAATCTTCAAAAAGTGTAAATAAAATATGACTTCTTGTAGTATATAAAATCTGAGTTGTAGAGTTCTAATTGAAAACAAACTTTCTAAAAATCTAAAGTATGACTCACATAACTAGATATTTTTTATTAATACAAAAGTGGGCTTTGAAGGGGCCTCGAAACTCTTTACAAAAAGATTATAATAGATTTAGCATTATAATCCCCCAACACAAAACAAAAAACCAAAAAGAAACAAACAAGTAGACACAAAATTGGCCCATCCCCAGCAAAACCAACAAAAAGCCAACCTGGGGCCAACAGACAACAGAAAACTAGAAAAATAAAAACTAGCCTAGGGTACTTAAGGTCCCAGTGACCTCTTCTTCTAGCTTGCTCATCCTCTAAGAAACACTTTTAAGATCTTGAATCTCTTTGGGTAGGAAAGTAGTCTTTTTCTTCAAACTAACCCTGGTGCTCTTTCCAGGACCCTCAATATCACTAGCAAAGCCTCCTTGTCATGTTCGGTCTCCACAATATCTCTCTCCTAATGAGCAGCCTCCAACTTCTCCACCAGAGAGTTCATGTTCTCAGTAGAGGACTTAAGGATTTTCTAGTTTTTGTGCATATTTTTCTTGAGGGAGGCATCTGTCTTGTGTTATGCCCTGCATACCCGTCCCTACATTTTGTAGCCAAAACGTTGGGTCCCCTTTTTTTCTTTTGCTCTTGCCTTGTTTTCTTTTTGTTTTCTTTGTTTTCCCTTTGGGCTTTGCTTCCGCGAGGGTTGTCTTTCTTTTGTTTTTGTCTTCTTGTGTCTCTAGTACCCAGTTCTGGAGTTTGTTTATTCTTTTGAGTTGGCCGGATTCCAGACTCCGGGATTCTTTGTCATCATGTCTTCTTTTGTGAGGAGATGTTGCCGCATAGAATCTCAGAGCCCAGAGCCCAAAGGTTTGCTTGTTCTAGAGTTTGCAGAAAGAATGCAACGCATTTTTATCCTAGGGGTATAAATAGAAGTTACCTATCATTTTTACATTTACCACAATCAAATACTTAGAGAACTTAGAGCAATTTTAAAGGTGATTAAGGCGATTAAACAACAAATTACTCCTTGTGCTTAGTGGTTAATTGAATGGTGATTTGTAGTGCTTTCTCGTGGTCATTCAAAGGTGAACTTGTTGCTGAGCACCTCCCGTGCTCATCTTTCCACTTCCTCCGCGTTTCCAGGTAGGCCTTCGGCTTTTCTCCCTCTGGTTTCTAGTTTTTTGGTTCTCATTTATTTTTATTTATTTTTTGTTTTGCTTTCATTTCCATTCCTGGTTTTATTTTTTGTCGCCTCCCATTGGCGGGTTGGCTCTGCCAAAGGGTTGTTCACCCTCTGTACAGCTATAATTCTAGTGTAAATGCTTTGTATATTTCAGTAGGTTTTCGTGTAAATACCTCTATAGTTTTTGTATATATTGTATATTGTGTAAATGTCTATCTATGTCTGTATATATGCCTATTTTTTTTCCAAGTTTGCGAGTCGTGCTTCGGCCCTCGCCTGCACTTCAGCTCTATTTATTTCATGTATATTCTATACTCTACCTAGTGGCAAACTTGTCATGCTCCGTGCATTGAGAATCCCAAATGTGGAGCTCACCCAAGAAGGTGGGCTGCCTAGTTCAAACTTGGCACCTTGCTGGTTTGGCCATGGTGGTTTTCTCTCTCCTCCATCAAGTCAGTCTTAATGATGGGTTAAGTCCTCCATGCATGCATTCAAGTCCAAACCAAATGGCCTTATTTTCCTTGCATACTCTGACAGTTGTCAGCATAAATGCCATAACTCTCATTAGTCCATGACCACGTGACACCCCCACGTCAGCCTAATATGGCTCATTTTTGGTCCTATCAGTAACGGTTAGTTTTCTGGACTCTGGGTCCCAGGTCTTCATTTGGCCCTTTTTTTTCATCCTTACCACATATTTTAAAATCCCCGGAGGCCCGGGTAAAGCTCACTCTTAAATTATTTTATTATATGTATATCTTTCTGGAGTTTAACATGAACTAACAATTCTTTCAGAAATGGGTGTGATGCGATGGTAAGATCTCTGAAATTTGGAATATTGCTTTGTTTATATAAATACTAACAGTCGTCTTGCCGTGCAGGTTGCTGAAATACCACTCAACAATCATGTTAGAAGATTTTACATCATCTCCACCCGGGAGCCCAGATCTCCCTACCACTGCTGCCACATGTTCAACTATCAGAACAAAGGCTAAGAAGGCCCTAGAAAAACTCCTACTGACAATGAAATATTTGAAGGGAGACACCATTGCGGGATCGAAGATTGATTCCAAACTTCAATTGATCACTGACACCAGTGTCAGAATGTGGGCCAAAATGCAGGCTCTGGTTAAAATGATGTTTATTCAACAAATGGCCGGAGATCCATTAGCCATCAATGTGGGAAATTATGGGATCCTCAAGGCTGCTTGCTTCCCCTACTCTGTCCAAGCCCCAAAGCTCATTCTCACTCTGGTAGGACATTACAATATTGTCGTCTGGGCCATTGTGCTCGTCGCCCCAGTCCCAACCAGATATCCAATGCCTATGGTGTCTCTGGACGCCGCAACTTTTCAAGTAGGACTGGGGATTCCCCAATTTGACGATGCATCCATCCTCACCCGAGCACTTTCCCTGGAGGAATTTTAGATGTTAGAACACATGGCCCGACAGTACCTCAACAACAAATGGCTTAAGGTGCCAAGGAAAGACTTCAGGAAGATGAAGCTTGAAATCCCCCAGACTGAATTCAAAGAAAGCATACAGATGGGGATTATCGCACTATGTAGTATCTTTGGACAACCCCATGCCCGGGAATTCTTGGCATGGATATAATATTTCCTATTGGGCATCTCCTCTGGTGAGGAGAACTTCTATTGGGCCACCATTATTGCAAATCACGTGGACTCCCAATTTCTCCAGGTCACCAAGTCTTCCAAATTCTACATGAAATCTTATGTTCTGTGGGCTCAGGCACAACAATGACCCATCACAAATGGGTTACTTACAGTGGGTGTACTCAGGATTGGCTCGGGTTAGAATGTTCCCTGGAATTATTTCCCATAGATCCAATGGGAGGCTAGTTTCCTCAGCTTCTGTCGGGTGAACGATGCCTTCGTCTACTACAACCTCCTCACACCTACTTGAGATGTCAGATACCAGCTCTCCAAGGAAGCAATGGACTTGGTCAGAACTTATGGCCATTATTATATTACATTTTAACAACATACCTACATTCTGGTGATCGGCTTCTCTGGGAGACCCTATTTATTACCCAAGCATTGTGGAGATAAAATAATTCTTTTAGAATACTGCAGATAGATCATGGACCTGCACGCCCTCTTCACAGTGAAGAAGGTGAAAAACATCCCATTCCCAATCACTTGTGGGAATTACTCTTGCAATCTGGCCATGGAAAAAGAGGCTGACAATGAGGTGAAGAGTTTAGGACTAACAGATTTCTATCTAGAGCGGAATAATTTTGATCCACTCAGCAAAATAGCCTTGGCACTTCCTCAGGCATCAAAGCCCCATGAATATCACATGGAGGACTTTTGGGAAGACTGCCAGGACAACTTCAAAGTCTAGAATCGGCATTTCATCTAAATGACAAAGGAAATGATGAAGAGGCTCAAACTTTGGAAGTTCCCAGATGATTTTTCAGATACTGGGTCCACAGTAGACCCACAATACAAAGAAAAAGGGGTAGATAAAATGGCCCTCCCTCCAATAAATTGGGATGCGTAGGAGGAACCAACGATAGAAGACCTCACCCACGACGTGATCAAGTGCAATCATGCATACTTCAAGAAGGCATACCCAAAGAGTACACAAAAAGTTGGCCCGTTTGTGCGGGGTTCAACTTCTGGGGCCAAAACCTCCTCGCAAGGCGAGGATAGAGGAAAGAGGAAAGTAGGGACCCCATCTCAAGTCTTGGCCGCCACTCCCATAGTGAAACAGATGCTGCAAACACTGGCCACCTCCCAGCAAATCAAAGAAACATTAATCACTCGGTTGGCCACTTTGGCCATTATGACCGGACCTGTCTGCCCTCCCACTTCCCCTTCAGTTGTAGCATTAATTGTTTGAGTAACAAGGATCATGGTGGAGGAAGAGAAGGAAGCCATGTTGGATGCAGGGCCCCCATCGGTAACGAGGAGGAAAAAGAAGAAGACAACTAATCCTCAGCCAAAGGTGGAGCCAGAGCTCGGAATGCCCAGTGTCCCGGAAATACAGATTATCTCCTCGGACTCTCCGGAGTTGGACAATGAACCTGAGAATCCCCCAGAGACATCCAATCCACATGATGAGTTTGATGACATGTTTGGGATGGATGAACTAGTGAACTTACAAGGGGATATCAGGAAGGCAGTAGAAGAAATTGCTTCCCAAGAGGAAGTGGTGATCCCTCTTGAAAAGAAAACCCTGGAGAAAGAGGCTACCCAAGAGAAGGAGGTCTGCGTAGAACCATGAAAGGAGCCTAAACAGATTCACATCTCTGACATCCCAGAGATATAGGTGTAAAGCACTACGAAGGATAGGCAAATACAGGACAAGCAACCAACAACAGCCAAGGGAACCGTATCTACGGGAACAACTGTAACCTCAGCTACCATGCTCCAGATGCCACCTTCAAAGAAAATGACATTCGGTGAGGTAGTTTCAGCGGCCGCATTGTTAAACTTTGGCCAGATACCTCACTCACCTCGAGAAGATATTATAATAGAAGGGAACATCTTGACAGATAAGGTCGAGGAACAACAATAGAAATAGCAGCAAGATGAGGGGCAGAACCCTGGGGATACAAATGTAGGGTCCAACATTGCTAAGGACGTGGACACCGGAGCAGATGATACTAATGCCACTAAGGTGGATGATGTCGTTGGTCCTAAAGATACAGGAAAAGAGTCTAGAGAGGCTCAAAGTACTGGGGATACATGACTGAACCCCGAAGGGGACTTGCAAGATCAAACTTTGGTAGTAAGGCCACCCCTACCACCACAATGGCTGGTGGAATCAAGAAAAAGGAAGGCCCGAGCACTGTCCAAGGCCCATCTCTCCTTGGAAGAGATGATGGCGCAAGCACAAAATCCCCCAAAGGCAAAGAAAGACCAGACAGTCCATACCCTCCGGACTGGGTCGGGCGGAGATATGGTTGCGGTAGTTGCAACACCTTCCATAGATGTAGACAAAGTGATGGCCAAGGCTGAAGAGTACACAATCACAGAGATACCTCTGTGAAAGAGGGGAAAGAAGGGTGAGTTAGACCTGCTGAAAGAAGCGGCCAAGGCAGTAGAAGCCTGCTACAAAAAAGAGACCCAGAAGTTCAGAGAAGAAAAAGAGAAGAACACAAATCTTGTCGGGCTGCTGACAGAACTTTCCCAACACATGAATGTCATTCCTTCAGAAATTTCCATGTCCGAAGCACCGCTCCCACAGGGTGATATTGATGTGCTTAGAAGTATGAAAAAGAAAGCACACGTAGCTGATGATTGGGTAGCTGAATGGTAGGAAATGCCAGACGTTTCCTTGTGACAACTCTCTAGGACCTATATGCCACCAACAATGTTATACATCAGGCAAAGACTACTATTACCATCTGGGAGGGGGAGGTCAAGAAGTACAAGGCTTGGGTAAGTGAGTTAGGAGAGCTCATGAGCATCGGGGAGGAAATTGTCTTCAAAGCTAGAATTTTGGGAGAGGAGTCCTTTGAATTTGTCTGGACCCAGCACTCTAGACTTGACCTAACATTGGAGGTAAGCAAGCAACTGGTAGGGGCCCTACGGGACAAGGTGCTAGAAAGTGAATATTCATTGAATCTATACAAGGCATTCATTACAAGGGTTTTAGGAGTTGATCCCTTTAGTACTGAGACATGTACTCTAGAGGAGTATGTTGTAGGCAAGTTTGATGAGTTGATGGAAGCTCGATACCAGTCCCCGGAAGGGATTGACAGAGCAGAAATGTCTCGTATATCTCACATGGTGCTTCGGGGCCATGATGCCACGAAGATAGCCACTGAATTCAAGGCAAAAACTCTAGATCTGGGTGAATGGGTGGAGGCAGCTAAATATCGTCAGGCAAATCTCAAGGGCATTGATGAAGATGGAATCACATAGCTCTTGGAAACATTCAATAACACCAAGGAACAATAAGGTCCTCCGGAATCCAGAGAATTTTTACCAATAGCACATTTTTGTATTCATTATTCTTTGAGCGTAAGCTCCCAGATCTTAGAGTCCCAGAGTCATGGATCCATAGTTTTGTATTCTTTTGGTGACCCGCTTCCAGGTTCCTCAAAGCCGATCGGTCACTATCAAGTAGCTAATAAGGGTGTCAGAAAGTAGGTGACCCCAACAAGGCATGTCAGCTCGAGACAAATGGTCTTCCCAAGGCACTGCTCCAACATAACACCTGGCGCTTTGAAGATAGTGAGCCACTTTTCTATTGATGAGACATGTAGCCTCGATCCCTAGGGGATCAGATTTATTTTATTTTTCCCTCTAGCTCTCTTCTCGAGGCTGATTCTTCCATACCTCTTTTCTTGTCTCATTCTTTTGACATGTCAGACCTCCGTTATTTTGAGGTTATTGTAGTGTGGTGCAGGTAGTACCGGCCATCAGAAATTATATTTTATTGATTGAGAATAAATTTAAGTTAGGTTAATTTTAGGGCAAATCTGTGTATAAATAACAAGTCCAACCTCATTCCAAGGGTCTGCAAAATTGATGATTTTACAGTCCATGGCTATAGCATTTCAGTTTTATTTCTAGTAGTTGCAGAGCTCAATGCTCCTTAGTTCTTAGAAGCTCTTAGTAGATAGATGCTACCTTGGAGCCATTATTGTATGCACCAGTGCTCATTGGAAACCTGTTAATGAAGAAGGAAGAGTTCTAGCAATGAAGTTGTTAGTGTTATGATTTCTGGTTAACGTTCTTTCATGCTATGTGTTTCTTATGTCCCTTTCTCTAATGTTTTAAGTATATTAATGACCTTCTTTTCCCCTCGCTATTGAATGTGTATGAACTGATGGCTCTGTATACATCCAGTATTTTAGTGTAGCATGTTAGAGCATGGTTGATGTTTAAACATATTTGTATGACTATAGATAGATGGAATACTTCTAACCCTAGCCTATCTTTTGAAGTTTATTTGGTTAACTAACAAATTCTTGTAGGAAACCACACTTACCTAAATACCTAGAGAAGACGAGCCAAGATAACCAACTATCCCCTCAAACAAAACATTCACACTCCCAACTAAGCTCCCGCACCTTTGAGACCCGACTCTCACGTGCTTGAAGGCCCAGAGAATCTCATTTCTCTAAAAAACCTTTGTAGACAAAGTTGACCGGTACCCTGGTACCTGGTGACAACTTACATCTATTGGCAGACCCGCTCACAAAGCCCCGTCAATAGAAACTGGCACTAGAAGGAGGGCATGAGCTCGTCCCCTTCTGAGGATTTAGATTTTACACCACCTGAGGGTTCTCCAATCCATAGTTTTAGAAAGAAGACCTTTAGTGGGATTGGATCATTTTCACCTGCCCAATTTGAAAGAATCCTTAGATCAGCCCCCAATCCTGAAAGGTTTTTTGAACTCAAGCCTCCCGCTTGAAAGAGGTGGACCCCTAAAGCCAAACCAACCAACATTGTCTAGGGATCTACTATGTCCCAGAATACCCAAGTCTCCCAGACAAACCTAGGGATTAACACTTAGTTTATCCAAAATCTAGTACCCCTGATGGTTGCGTACTTCGGTAACACCAGGTCCCTGATGGGACAGTTTCTGGGTGCAACCAACAATCTTCCTGCGCACCCAAAAAAATATACCCCTGATATGAGCACTTAGGCTCACAAACTACAGAAGAGCATCTACAGGCATACAAAGATACCCTGAACTAACACTGGATCTTACATCAAGATGTTGTGACCCGCATGTTCCCTTTGTCCTTGGGATAGAACAAGTTGAATTGGTACCTTAACCTGCCTGCCAACTCCATCAACAGTTGGCAGGATATGGAAGACACCTTTCTAGCTGCCTTTCACGTACATGTGGACCCAACATGGTCCCATAGCCAGTTTATCTCCATCAGGAAGGAACCGAATGAACCCCTTACAACATTTAACCATCGGTTCCAACATGCCTTGAAGTGATGCACGGGTCCTTTCGTCCCATCCCCAGAAGTGACCATCCAAACATACGTGAATGTAATGCACCCTTTCGTTGCCACTCTCCTATGGAAAACTACTGCCCCCACTAACCGAGATACTCTGGCGAAGGTCTACAACCTAACCTTGGAGTTGTCCCGTGGTCTGAACAAATCCCCAGGTGGGATTAGGTAAGGCATGTCTTTCAATGTGATACCCGATGAAACTTCTTATGCTAGGGGATACAACCCCAATTAGGCAATGGGTGCCCCTGCTATGGCCTTGAATCCCGCACCACCGCCGATAGACCAATAGGCCCGATATGTATACCCATCACAAGCCTAGATAATACCAGGTCTGTAATTTGTCCCCTGGAACCAGCCGCAGCAAATGCAACAACCAAAGACACAACTTTCTGGAGTGCCTTTCTTTCAGTCATTCGTGATTGGAGGATTTCTTCCCTTGACTCTAGTAGCTATTGTCACCTTCCCTAGGAACTAATAATAATAGCTGTCATATTGTGATGCAAATACCCAGCTGTCCACTGAGGTTGAATCCCTCTGGCGACTATTGTCCTCACTGACTGTGGGCATGGGACAGCTGAAGGCGGGGTCTCTTGCACCCCACAACATTCCTAGAGAGGGAATGTCTTCTCTGGCCAATGAAATACAAATGTCAGAGCAAGAAATTACAACAATGGGCCCTGACCCAACCAACAACAATGGAACAACAATGCTAACACTGGAGGTCCTCCTCTGAACCAAAACACCAATCAGGGTGGTGTTGGACCTTCTCATTTTACGCCATTCGCAGAACTCCAGCCCCTAACCAAGTGGTGTAGATTGCATGACACGGGATCTCACTCTGAGGTGAACTATGCCACACTGGAGAAGGTCATCATGATCTCTCAGCTGGATAGACAACAAACTGCTGATCCTACTCCCCTAAAACCTCTCATACAAGAGCCCACTCACAATTCCTTCACCTGTGAGACCATCTTCTTTGGAGCAGACAAGGAAGATGAAGAAGAACCTAAATTACAGGGGTTCTTTGATGAATCTATTCCGGCCTTTGAGGCCAATGCCTTCGCCAACCCACAGACTCCTTACAACACTCAAAGTCAGGCTAGTAAAGGACCAGTTTACATGCCTACACCTCCCAAAGATGCCCCTCCCTGGGACAACACAACTGATTGCTCCTTCCCACCGAAAGGATCTAGCTCTAACCAAGTTAAAGATCCGGCGGAGGGAGGCCAACAATACCTTGGGGGGAGGTTTGATATCATGAAGGTGTTAGAAAACTACAACCTCCATGACCTTGATGGAGGTTTTGCTAAATTGTCTAGAGTAGAGGAAGTCTCTTCTGAAACTCTTGGGAAACCCAGAAGCTGTCAGTCGCCCACCCAAGACTGTCACTTTTGATGATGCCAACGCGGCTGTCTTCCAGAGAAACTCTGAGGATCCTCCCTTCTTACTAGGCTTAAACATACAAGGGAAGAACCTACACAATCTCTTGGTAGATTCTAGTGCTTCGGGTAATGTCGTGCCCTTATCAATATGCCAGAAGCTTGGACTATATCCTACTCCATCCAAAGGCGCAGTAGTCCAGCTAGACAAAACTACTATAAAAATGGTAGGTGAGTTGAAGAACATCTGGATTCAGCTCATCCAAGACCACCAGATAGAAAGTATAATAGAAATCCAAGTGGTGGACATCCCAGAGACTTTAAGGATGTTATTGAGTTAGAATTGGTCTAAGTCCCTTAATGGGTACTTCTCCACTGAATTTTCCCACTTGTGGCTCCCCTGGGAAGGAGAACCTAACCAGCTCTGGGTAGAAAGTGAGCCCCAGATGAAACAGGCCCTCACCAAAGATGGGAGGGTGAATGAAGTCCTCTTCTCTAAGACTTCCCCAGGGTGTACCAACCCCTAAAAATCTTGACCTTTGATTTCACCCCTGGGGAGGATCCCATCATTTCTCAAAGGACACAGGATCTGGATGAAAAACTAAGGGGTGAGGTTAACTCAAAAGGTACTGCAGAAACCCCTGCTACATGCTTTTCTAACACTTGGTGATGGGGGCATTATTAGAAACATTCAGAAATAGAGTGTGAGCCTTGCATTTCTGCTGCTACCTGTCACATCAATGCCCTCCAGGAGAAGAAACACGAAGCAGATTTTCCTGGACCCAACAATCATTTCGAAGGTATCCCCGTGATGCTGCTAGTCAGGGAATCCCAAACATAGGCTTCCTCAGAGGAAAACATCACCCACGTACCATCAGTACTGGAGGAAACTCCTCCCAACCTTCCCAGAAATAATCCAAAGGCCACTTCACCTTCCCAGCCCCAAAAAATAAACATTGACTTGTGGACCCTGAAGTTCGACGTGTCCTAGTCTAAACAAGGCTGTGGAGCCATAGTGGAATTGATTAACCCACGGGGGAAATCCTTCCTCACATCTTACAGGCTACAGTTCAACTGCACAAACAACATCATGGAGTATGATGCCTTGGTCCTTGGACTCCTATTTTCACTAAGAAAGGGAATCACTCACCTCTAGGCGCTAGGTGATTCAGAGTTGATCGTAAAGAAGGTCCAAAGCCAATACACTTGTCATGATAAAAGGTTGACCACATACCACAACTATGCTTGGATCCTCATCAAATATTTTGATTCCTTTGGCATTGAACTCATTCCCCAGAAAAGAAACTACATTCCAGATGCCCTTGCTGTATCTGCTAGCACTCTTGAGCCAATGGCTAGCTCCCAACTCCAAAAATTATCCATTGAGATGGTCCCCACCCCGTCCATTCCAGAAAATGTCACCCACTTTTAGGTCTTCAAGGATGATCACCATATCCTGGCCTTCATGGCCAATGTTGGCATTTTTGAGGACTAGATAGTGGAAGAGAGAGATCACGAGGATGTTGGGCAGGGTGAAGAAGATGATGGGATCATAGACTTGCCAACCAACACCATCCCTAAGGGGATGGTAGCACTAGAATGAATCTTTGAATCAGACCTTCAGGGCTAGGAAAAGATGTCATCCTCCTCTGAGGGAGGAAGATTTGAGAAAGTAAACATTGGCCAGGTTGGTGAAGAAAAATTGGTACACATTGGCACCTCCTTCTCCCCTGAGGAGAAGGCGAAGATTCTCGTGGTTCTCTAAGAATACATTGATGTAATTGTGTGGGGGCATGAGGATTTGAAAATATATGACACATCCATCATAACCCATACCATCCCACTTAAACCTGATGCTAAGCCCTTCTGAAAAAAGCAAAGACCGGTAAACCCACTAATAGAGCCTCTGATCCATCAGGAGGTTCAGAAATGTCAGCCGCGATTATCTTTCTGATCTGTCACACTACATGGGTTGCCAACCTCATCCTTGTGAGGAAGAAAAGAGGCAAGATCCACCTTTGCATAGATTGTTGAAATTTAAACAAGGCATCTAAGAAAGATAATCACCCTCTCCCCTCATTGTATGATGTATTGCAAATCATGAATGGATCACAAATGATGTCCTTCTTGGATGGGTACTCTGGGTATAACCAAGTCATGGTTAAGTACAAAGATAGAGACAAAATGGTGTTCACCACCAAGTGGGGGACCACTGCATACTAGAGAATTCCCTTTGGCTTGATCAATGTAGGGGCCACATTTTAAAAGGCCATGGACATTGCGTTTGAAGGCCTAGTAAACCAATGCATAATCATCTACATGGATGATTTGACTATCTTTTCTTGGGATAGGCGTGATCACTCCGCCCACCTCACCCAAATCTGTGAGAGATGTCACCGGTATAGAATATTTGTCAACCCCAAGAAATATATATTTGGGGTCACTAAAGGGAAGCTACTTGGGCATATTGTCTCCAAGAAGGGTATATCCATCAACCCTGAGAGAGTTGAAGCATTACTAAATCTATAGATGCCCGGCTGCAAGAAGGAAATGAGATCTTTCTTTGGGAAGATCATTTTTTTTTGGCGATTCATTACTAGATTCACTGAGATAGTGAAGCCACTCAATGAAATGATGAAGAAAGATACAAAGATTGAGTGGAGTCCTAAAGAAAAGTGAGCATTCTCCCAGATCAAACAAATGATTGTGGAGGCACCAGTCTCGACTAGTCTAGACTATTCCCTCACTTTTCACATATACTCTTTTTCTTCGCCGCATTCTGTCACGACAGTCTTGACCCAAAGGTCAAAGGGGAAGAACAAACAATAGATTTTATGAGCTCCCCTTTTAAGAATGCCAAAGTCTAGTATTCACCTTTGGAAAAGCAGGCCTTTGCTCTTGTCCGCGTCGTGAAGAATTTTTGGCATTACATTCTCCAGAGCAAAGTGCACACTATCATCTCGGACTAAGTTGTTAAGTCTGCTCCTGCAGAGTGAATTGGGTGAAAGATGGGGGAAATGGATGGCCATCCTCCAAGAGTATGATTTGGAAATGCAACCCATGAAGATAGTCCAGGTCCAGGGACTGTGTAGAGCAATGGCAGAAGAGACTCCCAACATTGAATGCTAGACATATACATTGGAGTTTATCACTCAAGATCCGTGGTATACCGACCTGGTATAGTTGTTGTTGAACAACAGATGCCCAGAGGGGCTACCCCCAAACAAGCGTTGTGCCCTACAGCTAAAAAATGCACACTTCATGATAAAAAATGGGACACTTTTTCATAGGAATTATGAAGGGGTATACCTCCGGTGCATAGATAGGGACCAAGCTGTGAAAATGATTGAAGAATTTCATGGACAGTTTGGAACCAGGCATGGTTCAGCTGACGCCACTGCCCATCAGATCCTCCAGGCTGGACACTATTGGCTATGTATCTTTAAAGATGTCTACACTCAAGTTAGGAGATACCATACTTGTCAAACAACGGCACATCATGAGCGGAACTCGGCCATGCCTTTGCAGCCGGTCTTCAAAGCTAGAGCCTTCACCCAATGGGCATTTGACTTTATCAGGAAAATCAACCCCAACTTGTCTGCCAACCACTGGTACATCTTGACTGCTACTGATTACTACACCCGGTGGTCTGAAGAAATTCCTTGCAAAAAAAACACAGCAGACATAGTTATAAAATTCATGGAAGAAAACATCATCACAAGATTTAGAATGCCCTTTATTATAGTATGTGACAATGGTCTGGCATTTTCTTTGGCGCAATTACTTGAATGGACCTATTATAGAAAGATCACTTTGAAGTTCTCCAGCAACTACCACCCCTAGGGTAATGGTGTTTCTGAATCAACCAACAAAAATCTACTTGAGGTGATCAAACATTTGTTAGAACAGAACCCCCGAGACTGGCACCAAAAGATTAGGTTCATCCTCTGGGTAGATCGCATCAAACTAAAGGCAGCCCTGGGGACATCCCCATTCCATCTATTTTATGGTAAGAATCTAGTATTCCCCATCAACTTACAGATCCCAGTTGTAGAGTTCATGCAAGAATTCAGCAACTAGGACAACATTGTGGAAGTTTGGATTTTGAACTGGTACAAATGGAAGAACAAAGAGACGCATCCCTTGAACATTTTGCGTGTCATCAAGCAGTAGTAAAATGATGGTTTGATCAAAGAGCCCAGTATAAGGCCTTTCAGATTTCAGACTTGGTTCTCTTGTGGGACAAGGCCCGGGAAAAGAAGGGAAAGCACACTAAGTTTCAACAGCTCTGGCTTGGACCATACCTGATATCTGAGATCTGTGGGGAAAATACTTATTGCCTCAACACTATGATTGGAGAAGCCATCCCATTTCCTATCAATGGGTAGTTTCTTAAGCACTACTTTGAATGAGGTAGGTGGTGAGTTTTTCCCAAAGTTGTACTATATGTATATTTCTTGCTTGTAAATATCTTTCTTAGTGCTCCATTTGGAGTGCCTTGTAAATAGTCTGTTACCTATCCTCCTAGACCACCTTTCCTTTTCGCGTTTTCCTTTTGTTTTTAGTTTTTTGTTTCCTATTGTTTTTTGGGTTCCCAGAGTGTTGTCATTTTGTAGACTGGTATGATTTGCATAACATCTAGTCTTTGGAATGGTACCTTATGCATCCCGGTGAATTTGGAATCTATTGTTAGTATGGTGGAATTTTTCCACACTCCAGAGTTGTTTTGTAAGTATGGTAAAAGGTTATGGGTAATCTTCATCAAATTTGCATCTTGACAGTCTGGACATCAGTTAACAAAAACTTCAAGAAGCAAGTAATCGGACATCCCGAGGGCAGATCGTTTGCACTGATTGATTATCCAAGTCTGAAAAATCATCAAAATATCCTGGGTCTAAAACAATCTCTCCTATTTAGCATTTAAGAGTGGATGGCAAGGTGAAAGAGGTATCGTCATTAAACTTAGCTAAGCTTAAGCTTCATGGTGAAAGGAGTACCACCTTCCCATCCAGAAAAGAAAAGAAAAGAGAAGGAACTGAAGAATGGAGAATTTCGGTATTCGGGGGGAAACATACAGGATATGAAAATTTTGGTTTGATTTTCTTAGTACCTCCTCTCTGCTTCTCCTTGAGGTCATTGACTTGGTTTTCTTTCAAAGCACACACTTTACAACTGATGAAAGACCTAAAGATTGAATCATTGGTGGACTAGATTTTCTCAAACACCTCGCGCTTTACAAGAAAAATGCTCCAAGTAAAGATTTATCCCAGTTTTGCTAACTAGAGGTTCTGAAGTTCTCGAATGCACTAAGGCATTCATCCTAGATAGTCACCATTTGTTATGCCCAGCATACTCGTCCCTACATTTTGTAGGCAAAATGTTGAGTCCCCTTTTTCGCTTTTTCTCTTGCCTTGTTTTCTTTTTTTTTCTTTGTTTTCCCTCTAGGCTTTGCTTCCGCGAGGGTTGTCTTTCTCTTTTTGTTTTATTCTTTTGTCTCTAGGACCTGGTCATAGAGTTTGTTTTTTCTTTTGAGTCAGTCAGATTCTAGACTCCGGGATTCTTTGTCATCATGTCTTCATTTGTAAGGAGATATCACCGCATAGAATCCCCGGGCTCAGAGCCCGGAGGTTTTCTTGTTCTGGATTTTGTGAAAAGAATACAATGCATTTTTACCCTAGGGGTATAAATAGAAGTTACCTGTCATTTTCACATTTATCGTGATCAAATACTTAGAGCACTTAGAGAAATTTCAAAGGCGATTAAGGCGATTAAACAACAAATTACTCCCTGTGCTTAGTGGTTAATTGAACGGTGATTTTTAGTGCTTTCTCGCTGTCATTCGAAGGTGAACTTGTTATTGAGCGCCTCCCATGCTCATATTTCCACTTACTCCACATTTTAAGGTAGGCCTTTGGATTTTCCCCCTCCGGTTTCTGGTTTTCTGGTTCTCATTTTTTTTCATTTTATTTTCGTTTAGCTTTCATTTCCATTCCTCATTTTTTTTTCTGTCACCTCCTGTTGGCGGGTTGGCTCTACCAGAAGGTTGTCCACCCTCTGTATAGCTGTAATTATAGTGTAAATGCTTTGTATATTTCAATAGGTTTTTTTGTAAATACCTCTATAGTTTTTGTATATATTGTATATTGTGTAAATGTCTATCTATGTCTATATATATGCCTATTATTTTTCCAAGTCTGCGAGTCATGCTTCAGCCCTCACCTGCACTTCGGCTCTATATATTTTGTGTATATTTTATACTCTACCTAGTGGTGAGCTTGTCACACTCTATGCATTGAGAATCCCAAATGTGGAGCTCGCCCGAGAAGGTGGCTACCTGGTTTGAACTTGGCACCTCACTGGTTTGGCCATGGCGGTTTTCTTTCTCCTCCATCAAGTCAGTCTTAATGACAGGTTAAGTCTCCCACACATGCATTCAAGTCCAGACCAAGTGGAATTCTTTTCCTTGTGTGTTCAGACAGTTTTTGGCATAAATTCCATAACTCCCATTACTGCATGACCACGTGACACCCCCATGTCAGCCTAATACGACTCATTTCTGGTCCCGTCAGTAACAGTTAGTTTTCTGGACTCCAGGTCCCAGGTATTCATTTGGAAATTTGTTTCATCCTTAATACATATGTTAAAATCCCCAAAGGCCTGGGTAAAGCTCACTCTTAAATTATTTTATTATATGTATATCTTTCCGAAGTTTAACGTGAACTAACAATTCTTTGAGAAACGGTGTGATGCAATGGTAAGGTCTTCAGAATCTGGAATATTTCTTTGTTTATATAAATATTAATGGTCGTCTTGTCGTGTAGGTTGCCAAAATACCACTCATCAATCATATCAGAAGCTTCTACATCATCTCCACCCGGGAGCCCAGATCTCCCCACCACTACTGCCACCCGGGCAACTATCAGAATAAAGGCCGAGAAGGCCCTTGAAAAAATCCCGCTGACAATGAAATATTTTGAGGGAGGCACCATTGCGGGATTGAAGATCGATTCCAAACTTCAACTGATCAGCGACACTAGTGTCGGAATGTGGGCCGAAATGTAGGCTCTGGTTAAAATGATGTTTATTCAACAAATGACCGGAGATCCATTGTCCATCAATGTGGGAAATTATGGGATCCTCAAGGCTAGTTGCTTCCCCTACTCTGTGCAAGCCCCGGAGCTCATTCTCACTTTGGCAGGACATTACAATACCAATGTCCAGGCCTTCGTGCTTGCTACCCTAGTCCCAACCAGATATCCAACACCTATGGTGTCTTTGGATGCCACAACTTTTCAAGCAAGATTGGGGATTCCCCAATTTGATGATGCAGTCATCCTCACCCGGGCACTGGCCCTAGATGAATTTTAGAAGTTAGAACACATGGCCCGACAGTACCTCAACAACAAATGGCTTAAGGTACCAAGGAAAGACTTTAGGAAGATGAAGCTTGAAATCCCCCAGACTGAATTCAAAGAAAGTCTATAGATGGGGATTATCGCACTATGTAGGGTCTTCAGACAACTCCATGCCTGGGAATTCTTAGCATGGATGTACTATTTCCTATTGGGAATCTCCTCTAGTGAGTAGAACTTCAATTGGGCCACCATTATTGTAAATCACGTGGACTCCCAATTTCTCTAGGTCGCCAAGTCATCCAAATTCTACATGACGTCTTATGTTCTATGGACTCTGGCACAACAAAATGCCATCACAAATGGTTTACTTACAGAGGGTGTACTCAAGATTGGCTCGGGCCAGAATGCTCCCTGGGATTATTTCCCATAGATCTAATGGGAGGCTAGTTTCCTAAGCTTCTGTTGGGTGAACGATGCCTTCATCTACTACAACCTCCTCACACCTACTCAAAATGTCAGATATCAGCTCTCCAAGGAGGCAATGGACTTGGTCATAAATGATGGCCCTTATTATATTCAATTTTAAAAGCATACCTACATTCGGGTGACCAACTTCTCTGGGAGACCCTATTTATTACCCAAGCATTATGGGGATAAAATAATTCTTTTAGAATACTACAGGAAGATCCTGGACCTCCACACCCTCTTCATAGTGAAGAAGGTGACAAACATCCCATTCCCAATCACTTATGGGAATTACTCTTGTAGTCTGGCCATGGCAAAAGAGGCCGAAAATGAGCTCAAAAGCTTTGGACTATCAGAGTTCTATCTGGAGCGGAAGAATTTTGATCCGCTCAGAAAAATAGCCTTGGCACTTCCCCGCGCATGAGAGCCCCATGAATATCACATGGAGGAATTTTGGGAAGACTACCCAGATGACTTCAAAGTTTGAAACTGGCATTTTGTCTGGATGATAATGGGAATGATGAAGAGGCTCAAGCTTTGGAAGTTCTCAGATGATTTTTTAGATACTGGGTCCATAGTAGACCCATAATACAAAGAAAAAGGGGTAGATAAAATGGCCCTCCCTCTGATAAATTGGGATGCTCAGGAGGGACCAACAATAGAAGACCTCACCCATGACGTGATCAAGCACAATCACACATACTTCAAGAATGCATTCCCAAAGAGTACATGAAAAGTTGGCCCGTTTGTGCGGGGTTCAAATTTTGGGGCCGGAACCTCCTCGCAGGGTGAGGACAGAGGAATGAGGAAAGTAGGGACCCTGTCTCAAGTCTCGGCCACCACTCCCATAGTGGAACAGATGCAACAAATGCTGGCCACCTCCCAGCAAATGAAAGAAAAGTTAATCACTTGGTTGGCCACTCCGGCCATTATGACTGGACCTGTCTGCCCTCCCACTTTCCCTTCACTTGTAGCATTAATGGTCCAAGTAACAGGGATCGGGGTAGAGGAAGAGTAGGAAGCCATGTTGGATGCAAGGCCCCCATTGGTAACAAGGAGGAAAAAGAAGAAGACAACTAATCCTCAGCCAAAGGTGGAGCTGGAGCTCAGAATGCCCAACATCCCGAAAATACAGATTGTCTCCCCAGACTCTTCGGAGCTAGACAATCAACCCGAGAATCCCCCAGAGACCTCCCCTCCACATGATGAGTTTGATTACATGTTTGGGATAGATGAACTAGTGAACTTACAAGGGGATATCAGGAAGGCAGTAGAAGAAATTTCTGCCCAAGAGGAAGTGGTGATCCCTCTTGAAAAGAAAACCTTGGAGAAAGAATCTACCCAAGAGCAAGAGGTCTGGGTAGAACCAGGAAAGGAGCCTGAACAGATTCACATCTCTAACATCTCAGAGATAAAGATGGAAAGAACCATGGAGGATAGGAAAATATAGGATGAGCCACCGACATAAGCTGAGGGAACCGGGCCTACCGGAATAACTGTAACCTCAGCTACCATGTTCCAGATGCCACCTCTGAAGAAGGCAGAATTCAGTGAGGTAGTTTCAGTGGCCGCATTGTTAAACTTTGGCCAGATACCTCACTCGCCTCTAGAATATATTCCAATAGAAGGGAACATCCCAATAGATAAGGCGGAGGAACAACATCAGCAACATTAGCAAGATGAGGGGCAGAACCCTGGGGATACAAATGTAGGGTCTAACACTGCTAAGGACGTAGACACTGGAGTAGATGATACTAATGCCACTAAGGTGGATGATGTCGATGGTCCTAAAGATATAGGAAAAGAGTTTAGAGAGGCTCAAAGTACTGGGGATACATCACAAAACCCCAAAGAGGACTCGCAAGATCAAACTTTGGCGGCAAGTCCACCCCTACCACCACAATGGCTGGTGGAATCAAGAAAAAGGAAATCCCCAGCACCGGCCAAGGCCCATATCTCCTTGGTAGAGATGATGGCACAATCACAAAATCCCCCAAAGGAAAAGAAAGCCTGGACAGTCCATACCCTCCAGACTGGTCTGGGTGGAGATACAGTTGCGGTAGTTGCAACACTTTCCCTAGATGTAGATGAAGTGACAGCCAAGGCCAAAGACTACACAATCAAGGAGATACCTATGGAGAAGAGGGGAAATCAAGGTGATTTAGACTTGCTGAAAGAAGTAGCTAAGGCGGTAGAAGCCTGCTACAAAAAAGAGACCCAAAAGTTTAGGGAAGAAAAAGAGAAGAACACAAATCTTGTCAGGCTGCTGACAGAACTTTCCCAACCCATCAATGCCATTCCTATAGAAAATTCCATGTCTAGAGTAGCACTCCCACAGGGTGATATTGATGCACTCAAAAGTATGAAAAGAAAGCACAGGCAATTGATGATTGGGTAGCTAAACAGGTAGGAAATGTCTAGCATTTCCTAGTGACAACTCTCCTGGATCTATATGCCACCAACAATGTTATACATCAGGCAAAGACTACTATTACCATCTGGGAGGGGGAGGTCAAGAAGTATGAGGCTTGGGTAAGTGAGTTAGGAGAACTCATGAGCATCAAGGAGGAAATGTTCTCCAAAGCTAGAATTTTGGGAGAGGAGTGCTTTGATTTTGTCCAGACCCAACATTCCAGACTTGACCTCACATTGAAGGTAACCAAGCAACTGGTAGGGGCCCTACGGGACAAGGTGCTAGAAATTGATTATTATTTGAATTTATACAAGGCATTCATTACATGGGTTTCATGAGTTGATCTCTTTAGTACTGAGACATGTACTCCGAAGGAGTATGTCGTAGGGAAGTTTGATGAGCTGATGGAAGATCGATACCATTCCTTGGAAGGGATTGACAGAGTGAAATTTTCCCATAGATCTCACATGGTGCTTCGGGGCCATAATGTCGTGAAGATAGCTACTGAATTCAAGGAAAAAACTCTAGATTTGGGTGAGCAGGTGGAGGCAGCTAAATACCGTCGGGCAAGCCTTTAGGGCATTGTTGAAGATGGAATCACCTAGCTCCTGGAAACATTCAATAACACTAAGGAACAATAAGGTCCTCCAGAGTCTGGAGAATTTTAACCAATAGCACATTTTTGTATTCATTATTCTTTGAGCGTAAGCTCCTAGATCACAGAGTCCCATATCCACAATTTTTTATTCTTTTGGTGATCCGCATCCAGGTTTCATGGAGTCGACTAGTCACTATCAGGTAGCTAATAAGGGTGTCAGAATGTAGGTGATCCCAACAAGGCACGTCAATTTGAGGCAGGTGGTCTTCCCAAGGTGTCGCTCCAACATAACACCTGGCACTTCGAAGATAGTGAGCCTCTTTTCTATTGATGAGGTATGTAGCCTCGATCCCCAGAGGATTAGATTTCTTCTATTTTTCCCTCTGGCTCTCTTCTCGAGGCTGATTATTCCATACCTCTTTTCTTGTCTCATTATTTTGACATGTTAGACCTCCATTCTTTTCAAGGTTATTGTAGCATGGTGCAGATAGTACTGGCCACTGAAAATTGTATTTTATTGATTGAGGGTAAAGTTAAGTTAGGTTAATTTTAGGGAAAATCTATGTATAAATAACAAGTCTAACCTCATTCCAAGGGTCAGAAAAATTAATGATTTTGCAGTCCATATCTATAGCATTTCAGTTTTATTTCTAGTAGTTGCAGAGCTCAATGCTCCTTAGTTCTTAGAAGCTCTCAGTAGATAGACGCTCCCTTGGAGCCATTATTCTATGCACCAGTGCTCACTGGAAACCGTTTAATGAAGAAGGAAGAGTTTTGGAAATGAAGTTGTTAGTGTTCTGATTTCTTGTTAACGTTCTTTCATGTTGTATGTTTCTTATGTCCATTTCTCTAATGTTTTAAGTAGATTAACGACCTTCTTTTCCCCTCACTATTGAATGTGTATGAACTGATGGCTCTGTATACATCCAGTATTTTAGTGTAGCATGTTAGAGCATGGTTGATGTTTAAACGTATTTGCATGACTATAGATAGATGGAATACTTCTAACCCTGGCTTATCTTTTGAAGTTTATTTGGTTAACTAACGAATGCTTGCAGGAAACCCCACTTACCTAAATCCCTGGAGAAGATGAGCCGAGATAACCAGCTATCCCCCCAAACAAAATAGTCACACTCCCAACTAAGCTCCCACACCGTTGAGACCTGACTCTCACATGCTTGAAGGCCCAAAGAATCTCATTTCTCTAGACAACCTTTACAGGCGAAGTTGGTCGATACCCCGGTACCTAGTGACAACTTACATCTATTGGCAGACCCGGTCACAAAGTCCCGTCAACATCTTTTCAACCCGATTGTTCAGTTCATCCAGGCTTTTCTCCAACACATCCCTAACATTATCTTCAACAACCACATGGTCCATTACTAGTTTCTTCTCAACAGAAGACCAGAGAGCATTATTGGAAGTTGGTTGGGCAAAAGAATTCCCCAAGTTCTATTGTAGTTCCTCAAACATAGCAGAGAGAGAAAGATATTTCAGATCGAGGCTCTTAATTTTGTGAAAGGCCCATTTCATGAGCCGAATAGAGTAGAGGGAGACAACCTTAGCAGTCTGCACAACCCCAATGGTAATCTCCTCCTTCTTATCCTCAAAATTAGAAAAACACAACTCCACAAAAGAGGCCTATATATTACCCTTATGCTGTGGAGAATCGTTAGTCCCCTCAAAGTCAGAGGACAAGATAGACACATCATAGTCCATCGAGCTCCCATAATCCACCAGGATTGGAACCATAACCTTACCAACTTCAGCTTTTCTCCTCTTCTTAGTTTCAGGAGTAGGGGACCAACCCTTTATCAATTTTCACTCATTTCTCAACTATACTTTTTTCCACCATAGGGGTCACCAAGTTAGACCCCAAGGGAATGCTCTTTCTGGCATCCACAGCAAGAGTGTTAGGCATAGTCTTACTCATATTTTCCACAAGCAGGGGAATGAGGAGCCCTATCCTTAAAATGCTTGAAAATTAACATCATATAACTAGTTGTTTTTTATTAAGTGAAAAATAGGTTTTAGGGACCCTAAACCCAAATACATAGGATTACAAAGATATGATCATTAAATTCTAGCAAGACAAAACCATGACTACAAAACACATAAAAAAATGTTGGCAAGAACAAAGTAAAAGCCAATAGACAACAAGGAGTCGGTCAAAGGCCAGCAAACATACAACTAAAAGGAATAGGACAGAGCCAACACTAAATGATTTTTTTTAGAAATCTCGGCAACTTCAAGCTCCAGGCAAGTCATCTTGTTAGCGACAACCCTGAGGTCTTCAATATCCTTGTTTCCCTTGAGAACCTCCTTCTTCTTGGTACTTGCTTGAGTTCTCTTCCCATGACCACCGTTATCCTTGGGACTGGTATTCTTCACCTCCTCCACTTGAATGGACTTTCTCTTGATTGATTTGTTCCAGCTTCCCCACCAGAATATTCAGATGTTTGACAGAGGCTTTGAGGATCCTATAGCTTTTTTCTCTAGTTTTCTTCATGATAAAATCCATCATATAACTAGATATTGAACACAAGTCAAAGTCTTAATTGAAGACAAATTTTCTAAAAATATAAAGTATGACTCATACAACTATATGTTGAACACAAGTCAAACTGGCTAAAAATAATCTAGCTTCGTCAGTGAAATGCATAAAGGTGTGGAATTCCTTCAACATGGCATAAGGGCTACAACCAATGCCCCTTACAACCACTTTCCTTCAACCTTTAGCTTGAAGCTAGGTCCTTCGGACAACTGTGGTACCCCATGATGACTATTCATCATTGTTGCAATAACACTAGAATTGACTTCATACTCCAACAACATTATCTAAGGCCTCTAGAGAGAGTAAAGATGAGAGTTGAATTTATTTCCATTGTTTGTAGTAGACAAATCAATCGACTTAAATACCATAACAAGTTTTTTCTTAATTAGGTTGTTAGAATCACCATCCTTGCCAAGATGGTCTCTCCTAGTAGGTTCCAACAAGTTACCTTTAAAATAAGGTTGAACACAATCAAATTGAAATTTATTCTTGAAAGAGGAGATTTTGAAAATAGTTAGTTCATTCTATGAGGAACCTAAATCTTTATCGAAGTTGTTGTTCCCATTACATTTCAATACTATCTCACAGTGCACTAACTCATGAATATCTTAACATGACAATGAGGAGTGCCCAATAATGAGGAAATAGTTCATCCTATAGGACTCAAAACAAAAATTTTACTCCCAAACACCAAGCTTGGAGCATAAAATAATATTATTAAATAAACAATCACATCTCTAGTAGTATGGTATCATGTGTTTTATTTCACTTGGTTGTATAGTATCAAAATTGTCATAATAGGTCATCATTATTGTTGCATTTTGCCTTACATTATTACCCTAGTGCATTTTGTCTCGAGTGATGTGTTGTGATCCTTTTTGCATTGCATGTTTTGTTATATGTCAAGGTTGTCTTCTCCCCATGTCGTGCATATATTTTCTAGTGGTACTTTTTTATACTATTTTGTTGACATGTGGTGTGGTGTTACGACTAGTCTCATGTTGTTGCAAGTTGTTTACGGCAATTGTGATATTGTCAGAATTTCCCTTTAGTCTATAAAAAAAGAATAGTTTATTTTTCATCTTGGTGTTTTGAGTAAGATAAACACAGGAAAATGGCCCAAACCCATTACAAACAAGCCAAAAGAACAATCAAAAGAGAACAAAGAAACCACTCAAGAAAAATATCCAAAGAGATGAAAAGAAAATTTTTGACAAGGAATGAGATAAGAAAGTAGAGAACAACAATAAAACAAGAAAAGAACATGAATACTAGCAACCACAAAAGTGCAACACAAAGAACCAGGGTAGTTTGGAAAAAAAAATTGTAAAAATAAACAGTGCAGAATTGTGTAGAGAAAATGATATAAACACACAAATCTACATAGAAAAACCTAGTAAAAGTATATTGGGAAAAAATGGGCAAAGATCTTTTGTATTATATATCACATGAATTTTCATAGTTACAACAATCTTCAAAAAGTGTAAATAAAATATGACTTCTTGTAGTATATAACATCTAAGTTGTAGAGTTCTATTTGAAAAGAAACTTTCTAAAAATATAAACTATGACTCATATAAATAGATGTTTTCGATTAATACAAAAACGGGTTTTGAAGGGACCCCGAAACTCTTTACAAAAAGATTATAATAGATTTATCATTATAAGCCCCCAACAGGAAACAACAAACCAAAAATAAATAGACAAGTAGACACAGAACCGGCCCATCCTCAGCAGAACCAACAAAAATCCAACCCAAGGCCAACATACAACAGAAAGCTAGAAAAAAGAAAAACTAGCCCAGAGTATTTAAGCTCCCAACAACCTCTTCTTCCAACTTGCTCATCCTCTGAGAAACATTTTTTAGCTCCCGAATCTCTTTGGGTAGGGAAGTACTCTTTTTCTTCAAACTAGTCCTAGTTCTCTTTCCAAGACCCTCAATATCACCAGCAAAAGCCTCCTTGTCCTATTCAGTCTCCATAATAGCTCTCTCCTAATGAGAAGCCTCCAACTTCTCCACCAAATATTTCATGTTCTCAGTAGAGGACTTAAAGATTGTCTAGTTGTTGTGCATATTTTTCTTGAGGGAGGCATCTGTCTTGTCAACCCAATTGTTAAGCTCATCTAACATTTTCTCTAGCACATCCCTAGCATTGTCTTTTACAATCACATAGTCCATTACCAGTTTCTTCTCACCAGAAGACCAGAGAGCATTATTGGAAGTTGGATGGGAAGAAGAATTACCCAAGTTCTATTGCAGCCCCTTGAAATTAGAAAAGAGAGCACGATACTTCATATTCAGGCTCTTAATTTTGTGAAAGGCCCATTTCATGAGCCAAAAAGAGTACATGGAGCCAACCTTAGCAGTATGCACAACCCCAATCGTAATTTCCTCCTTCTTATCCTCAAAACTAGCAAAACACAACTCCAAAGAAGAGGCCTGGACATTTCCCTTATGTTGTGGAGAATTGTCAGTCCCCTCAGAGTTAGAGGACAAGATATACACATCATGGTCCATCGAGCTCTCATAATCCACTAGGATAGGAACCATACCCTTACCAGCTTCATCCTTTCCCCTCTTCTTAGTTTCAGGAGCTGAGGACCCTTTTTCAATTTTCACCCTTTTATCAAGTGTAATTTTGACCACCATAGGGGTCACCAAGCCAGACCCCAAGGGAATGCTCTTTCTAGCATCCATAGCAGCAGTGTTAGGATTATTATTACTCCTATTTTCCACAAGTGGAGGGACCATGTTCTCTTCCTCATCATCATCCATCTCCATCCCTTGCTCCTCCACAATCCTCTTCATGTTAAGGATACCTACCAACATCTTCTTTGGAAAATCCTTGGGTCTTTTAGGAGGGGAGGGAGCATCATCTTCCCCACAAGTATCAATATCCCACCCATCACCATCCCCCATAGAAATATCCTCACCCATATCACCAAAATAAACAATTAATTTAGGAAGGGAATGAGGAGCCCTATCCTTAAAATGCTCAAAAATTAACATCATATAACTAGATGTTTTTTATTGAGGGAAAAATAGGTTTTAGGGAACAAAAACCCATATACAGAGGATTACAAAGATATGATCACTAAAGTCCAGCAAGACAAAACCCCGAATACAAAACATATTAAAAAATGCTGGTAAGAACATAGAAAAAGCCAACAGACATCAAGGAACCAGCCAAAGGCCAACAAACATACAACAAAAAGGAACAGGATAGAACCAACACTAAACAAAGTTTTTTAGAATCTCAAAAGCTTCAAGCTCTAGCCAATTCATCTTGTCAGTAGAAACCCTGAGGTCTTCAATCTCCTTGTTGGCCTTGAGAGCCTCTTTCTTCTTGGTAATTTCTCAAGTCCTCTTCCTAGGACCAGCGTTATCCTTAGGACTAGTATCCATCACCTCCTCCACTTGAATGATGACTTTCTCCTAATTTATCCATTCCAGCTTCCCCACCAGAATATTTAGATGTTTGGCGAAGGGTTTGAGAATCCTATATATTTGTTCTTTGATTTTCTTCAGGGTAGAATCCATCATATAACTAGATATTGAACGCAAGTCAATGTCCTAATTGAAGACAAACTTTCTAAAAATATAAAGTATGACTCACACAACTATATGTTGAACACAAGTTGAAATGGCTAAAAATAATTCTATCTTTGTCAATGAAATGCATAAAAGTGTGGGATGCCTTCAGCATGGCATGAGGGCTACAACTAGCGCCCTTGCAACAACTGTGCTTCAACCTTTATCTTAAAGCTAGGTCCTTCGGACAACTGTGGTACCCCATGATGACTCTTCATCATTGTTGGAATAACACTAGAATTGACTTCATACCCCCAACAACTTTATCTAAGGCCTTTAGAGAGGGGAAAGATGGGAGTTGAATTTATTTCCATTATTTATAGTAGACACCTCAATCGACTTAACCACCAAAACAAGTTTTTTTCTCAGTTAGATTGCTAGAATCACTAGCCTTAGAAATATGGTCTCTCCTAGAAGGTTCCAACAAGTTCCCTTTAAAATAAGGTCGAACACAATAAAATTGAAATTTATTCTTGAAAGAGGGGATTTTGAAATTAGTTAGTTCATTGTGTGAGGAACCTAAATATTTATCAAAGTTGTTGTTCCCATTATATTTCAATACTATCTCACACTGCACTAACTCATGAATATCTTAATGCGACAATGAGGAGTGCCCGATAATGAGGAAATAGTTCATCCTAGAGGGATCAAAATAAAGAGTTTACTCTCAAACACCAAGCTTGGAGCATAAAATAATATTATTAAATAACTTTCACGCAACTTATATATAAACACAAAATCTAACATATATAAATTTGTTCTAATAAATTGACCAATAGCATTAACAATATCATAAATGATACTTTTATCCTAGAACTCATCAGGGACCTCTAGAGACAAACCTGTTGGCATTCTGATGAATTTTGGGTGCAGTCATAGGGAGTCAGTTGTTTGGTTGTTATTGATGGAAACTAAGTTAGAACAGTCAAGCCATATAATCAGTGAAGTGTAGACACAATTAGTATAAAGGATTCTTGATCGGTAATGCAGTAAATTGGCTAAGTTGAGAAGATTGGTGGATAACGAGGAGAACACTTTGGTGGTGATCTTGGTAGTAGTGGAATCATGAGGAGTGGTCATAGGTACAACATCAACTTTTTTATACTTCTGTGTGGTTCCTACCACAACTCATTTGGTTGATCGGTAAGAGATTTTTCGATGTCACAGATATTGAGATATGTAAGAACACTTGTGTTCTTGAGAAATAGTTGGTAGATCCTAGATCGGTGAGCAGTATAGTAAGTGCAATGATATTTGGTAATATGATGATGTGGTATAGAGGTTATGGAAGTTTTGAGTTGGAATTTATGGGGATCGATGCAATTGTATGAGGTGGATTTATGGTGATGCATTGGAGAAGTCAAAACGTGTCTGACTACCTTGGAGATATAACTTACAGGCCTTATTTTGATCCAACCTAATCATGATAAATTTTGTTTTGCATCGATATTATCACTTTGACACGTGGTTCTTACGCGGGAAATTATTTGAAGATCATTTTTGGTTTGTTTAATGTCGGTACCAAATGTGTATATAATTAGAACTTCTCATATTTAAATGGTTGTTGTTGTTGTTAGTGGTGCAATTAGGGTTTTGTGATTTCAATCAGTGTTATTTAGGGTTGCAATCAGAGAACTAATAGAGATAGTGCAGTAAGAAGTTACAGAGTATAGAGAACACATTGGATCTGACAGGAAAGTAGTGCTACATCCATATCATTCATCTTGTTGTTCCCTAATAGTTGCAGCAAGGGAAATCTGTTAACTAGGTGAACTCTCATAGGTTCTTATTATAAATTCCTTAACCGAGCGGACTCATAGAAATATTTTTAAATCCTCTAGCGAGGTAGAACATAACTGATCTAATTGTACTCCTAACAGTGTACTTGTCACTCCTAATGGGGTGAACCCTCTGAAAGGGTATGTGTAGCTCCTCACAGGGAAAACTCATTTACTGCAGTAGTGGACTTGTGGGTGTCATCCCCACCATGGTTTTCTCCCTCTAACCAAGGGTTTCCATGAAAAAAATATATGTATCATGTGTGATGAGTTTATGGATGCTTAATATTGTTTACTTCTGTTATATGCTTCGTGGTTTGGAAATTTATATTTTTTTTATTCAGGTTTGTGGTTGAATTTGTTCATTACATGTTTGTACGGATTCACCCCACCACCCCCCCTCCTCACTACCTAAGAATTCTAGCAAAACCCAAATACAAAATAAATTATTCATAATCATGCATTGAAGCCAAAAACATCAATTTTTTTTATATGGGGAAATATTTTTATCAAAAAACCAAAGACCTTTCTAGAGAGCTCTAGTGTTGTCCTCATTAGATTGAGAGGAAAATAAAATAAATGTGTTCACCATTGCCTTCACACTCAACAGATCTAAAGAACTCTGGAATAATCGAGTGTCTGGCTATGAAAGCAATTTATGTTTGGTCTTTGATAAAGGAACCTCCCAATATACATAGGCTTTCTTCATCAACAATATCCAATGAGTATTCTACATCATAGTAATTCATCCTTGTGAGTTGCATTTATGCTTTATCATTTTGTCACTGATTGTTGTGCTTGAGCTATTTTCTTTGTGAAATTTCATGTTTTTGCAATTGGTCTTTCCTTTTCTATCAAGCCACACTTAATCAGCATGTCACTTTTGGTATTTCACTGCATGTTGTCTTCTTTGTACATTTGCAGTTCCTAAATTTTATTTTATTTTTTGCATCAAAAAATTATCTAAATTTTAAATATTTTAGATTAAAGATAGTCAATAAACCACTGAATCACATTAAAATGTTGAATTTTAGAACAACATTTGGAAGTGCCAAAAAAATAGAATACCACACACGGTCTTAATCTGACAAACCAAAAATGAAGCTAGTCTAAACTAATTGTAACCAAGTGTAAAGTTTGTTGCTGATATAGAAGATTATACATTAAGATATCAACTATTCAAAAACATGTCATAGAAATAAATTTATACATATATATAAACAGTCATGTGAACAGTCCCAAAATAAATCCGATTATACACAATAACTTAGAAATTTTTTCTTTCACTTAAAAGTTCCACGTTGCTCCATCCAATAGGTGGATCAATAGCTGGCAACTCCTCGTTAGATTTAAATACTTCCAAAGTGTTAGAATAAATTAATTATGGGTAAGTGGCCGACATAGACCAAACAATGTACAACCATGCACATTATTCATGTGCTCACTATTTCATTTGTCCACCAGTAATACAATAGCTAATTCAGATCTACATTGGATACAATAGATAACTTTGATTTACAGTGGACATAATATTTATTACTATATATTTTTCTATAAATTAGATGAATATGAATGCAATCTTAGAACTCATTTTTATGAGTTTCTCCTTTGTGCCATTTGTTTTTAACTTGCTATTAAAATATTGGTGTTTGTATTATGAGCTGAAGCTTAGTAGATATAAGTTTGCAGTTTAATTACGATAGAATGTAATGTTGTTTATATTTTCAAATGATTGTGAAGTTGTAACTCTATAAGGGGTTGAATGTAAAGAAGTGAAAAGAACAATTCTAATAAGGAGTGAGATAAGAGATTAGCAAACAACAGTAGAACAAGCAAAATAATATTCAATTACTAGAAATCACAAAAGTGCAACACAAAGTCAAGGTAGTTTGGAAAAAAAGATTTTTTGTAAAAGTAAACAATGCAGAATTTTGTAGAGAAAATGATAAATGATAAACACACAAATCTACATGGAGTAAAAGTATATTGGTAAAAAAATCATAGGCAAAGATCTTTTGTATTATATTTCTCAAGAATTTTCATAGTTGCAACAATCTTCAAAAAGTGTAAATAAAACATGACTTCTTGTCACATATAACATCAGAGTTGTGGAGTCCTAATTGAAGACAAACTTTCTAAAAATATATGGTATGACTCACACAACTATATGTTGAAGACAAGTCGAAATCCTAATTGAAGAAAAACTTTCTAAATATATAAATTAGGACTCATACAATTATATGTTGAACACAATTCGAAATGGCTAAAAAAACTTCTAGCTTTGCCAGTAAAATGCATAAAGGTGTGGGACACCTTTGGTATGCCATAAGGGCTATAGCTAGCACCACTTACAACCACTGGCCTTCAACCTTCAGCTTGAAGCTAGGTCCTTCAAACAACTATGACCTACCCCATGATGACTATTCATCATTATTGGAATAACACTAGAATCAACTTCATACTCCAACAACTTTAGCTAAGGCCTCATGAGGGGCAAGTTGGGAGTTGAATTTATTTTCGTTGTTTGTAGTAGACAACTCAATCGACTTAAACACCACATCAAGTTTTTTCTTAATCTCGCTAGAATCACCAGCCTTAGCAATATGGTCTCTCCTAGTAGGTCCCAACACGCTCCCTTTAAAATAAGGTTGAGAACAATCAAGATGATTTATTCTTGAAAGAGGGGATTATGAAAATAGTTCTTTCATTCTATGAGGAGCCTAAATCCTTACCGAATTTTTTGTTCCCATTACATTCCAATATTATCTCATACTTGTGCGCTAACTAATGAATAGCTTGACACGACAATGAGAAGTACCAAGTAATGGAGAAATAGTTCATCCTCGAGGGCTCAAAATGAAAAAATTTCTCCCAAACACTAAGCTTGGAATATAATATGAATATTATTCAAAAACTTTCACACAACTTATATACAAACACAAAATCTAACATATATAAAATCGTTCTACTTTTAATGACATTATCAATAGTAATAAACTGACCAATAACATTAACAATACTATAAATGATACTTCCATCCTAAAACTCCAAAAGGAACTTTGGAGACAAACCCAAATAGGAACTCAATTATTATTATTAGTCATGCATTGAAACCAAAAATGCTTATTATTATTGTACTTGCCGTAGGCAATATACTATTGCATTTGGTTGTGCACCATTCGTGAATTAGTTTTGCGCCAATGAACCAATCCGAAGTCACTATTTTTTGTTATTAGAATATTTCTAATGTTTAAATATTTGTTTATGAATTAAATAAATGATATAAATTACTTATCTGCTTTATGATTGGTTTAATTGATTTGGTCTTATAGGACCCCTTTTTTCGGAGCTTCGCAAAATTTATTATTCGGAAAGTTCTTAACCATAGTTTGTAATATATAATTCATCTATCATTTGATTTATTTTGAAATTAGTTTTTTATTTTACAATATAATATATGTTTATGAGATACTCTATTTAATATTTTATTATTATATTTTATTGTTTACAAATTTTAATTACAATATATTTTAACAATATTATAATATATAATTATTATATATTCTAAAATATATAATGTATTATATTTTTAATATATATATAAATGCTATAAATAATTATTAAAATTTCTAATATATAATATATTATTCTATAATATATAATATAAAAGTACTGTATCATTTAATTTTTAATCTATAATATATATATATATAACTAATTATGATAAAATTTGCACTATGATTATTTTATTTCTATTTTCTTTTATTTTCATATCACTAAAAATTTAATATTAAATTTACATAAATAAATAAATATATATATATATATATATACAAATATATGAAAAAATCAATTGAAAAGACTATTAATATTATTATTACAATTTATTTTTATTTTCAATAGATATATAACTATAATTATATAATAAGTGTTAGTCATTACATATATTTATTTTTATTAATATTTATAATAAAA
>MU225072.1:2474962-2515486 GCA_018584345.1 Thuja plicata
CCCGATGAGTCATACATTAACCGTTTCCCCGCTTGGGAAACAGAGCAAGAAAAAGATCCCTTTGCCAACACTAGTCCTACACTATTCACTGAACCTCCCCGTGGGGTAGCCTTCTTTCAAGATATCAGCGAAGCAGAGATCGAAGACGTGGAACAAGATGACTACTCCACAAGAAAGTCAAAAAGATACTAAAAATTGATGATTCATGCTCTTAGTTGGTGAAGAGAATGCTAGTGGTGAGGTGGTCAAATGTGATTGTGTATTTGAGTTACCTGAGTTGAAGATATTTGTTAAGAAGATTGTTAAAATGATATCTCTGGGGAGATTGATGCTTTAATCTTTTCAAATTATTAAGAGTATTTGGGTGGTTGTTGAAAATAGGCCAATCCCAAATAATGTGCTAAAATTCATGAAGAATAAATTAGTGATAGTTGTTAATGGGAATATATATTTTGGGAAAATGTTTGAGTGTCAGCCACCCTTTTTTAAAAGGAAAAATCAAAGTATGTATCATACCAGAGTTATTGTAACGTGTGCATGATTGGTTGTACTTGACACCCCAAAGGTTTTTGGTTTAATTTATTAATGAACCATGTATCTGAAAAGGATTCCTATAGAATTAGCAAGTACAATGGTTGGGTACCCATGTATCTTGGTGGATGGATTTATTTTTATATGGA
Source organism: Thuja plicata (assembly GCA_018584345.1). Taxonomy (NCBI): domain Eukaryota; kingdom Viridiplantae; phylum Streptophyta; class Pinopsida; order Cupressales; family Cupressaceae; genus Thuja; species Thuja plicata. The sequence continues at coordinate 2,475,643 of MU225072.1, forward strand.
CTCAATAATTATTTTTAATGTAAGCATGGAAGGAGAAAATCCCAGAGTGATGATGGTTTCCCTGTGGTTATGGCTTGTGGTAACTGTTACCCAAATTTTCCTCATCTGGTAAATTTTGGCTATAGTTGGATTAAATGTGGCTCCCACAAGGGTAGAGTCCAACCTATGAAGACCTTAAATTTTTTGGTCTTGGTTGTGTCGTCTATAGTGTTTTTAGCTCCCTGGTTTTGCCTTGTTCATGAAAAATATTCTAAGTATGAAAACCCTATGAATTTGGTATAAACCTTAGTTTTTTAGCGGCCTTTTCTATTTTCTCATTACCTTTTCAGGCCCCTTAAGTTCCTTATATTCCATGTGTGCATATACATTTTCCTTTAGTCTCCTAAGTTGCATAATGGAAAAGGAATATTCCATATCATCTAGCGACCCCGAGATTGCCTTAGTCGCGCGGTCTCCATAAAGAAAGGAATATTCTCATTTGATCAAGAGAATCAGCGATGATAGTTGGATCATGTTTGTTCAAAGGGTAGTCACGTGATCTCATAAGGTAACTCAGAGTTAACAAAGGATCCAGAGACCTCGTGACTCAACGTATTTTTCTAACCCGTGGGTATAACTTATGTTTAGGCGGGGTCAGGTTAAAGCCTTTCACTCACTAGGTCTCGTGATGGAATCAAGGCTAAGAAAAATGATCAGAGATCACGAGACTACATTGTTTCCAGGTCTCTGAATGAATTCATGGTTAGAGGAGAGGTCAGATTAGAGTTAAAGACATGCAATGATAGTATGCCATGTGTCCAAATGGGCCCGATGCAGTTCAGGTTAATCCCTTTAGTCGCCAAGTCTCCAAATATATCAAAGGTTAAAGACATGTTAAATAATTAGTCAGACAGCTGGTGGTAATGAGGCAGTGGTAAACAAATGATAAAGTGACACATGGAAATAAGTGGACCCAGGTTCTATGCATTCAGTCGGGTGATCTCTTGTTCCCAACAGAATATTCTGATTTATCTAGCGATTATGAGACTTCCTTCAGTCACTTAGTCTCATAAAGGAAAGGAATATGCCAAACATAATCTTAGCAACTACCGTCGATGATAAAGGAGATCCAACACTTGTCGCATGGTCTCATGATATAGCCAGGGTTAGTAAAAAGATCAGGCGACTCAGCGACAATATGAAAATGAAACCAAAGGTGAGTGCAGAGTTAGGGCACAGGTTAAAGTCAGTCACCATTCAAAAGGATGAAATCGACAATCACATTTTAAAGAGAAATCAATTTTGAATCTCGGTCGTGGATGAAATATCTCGCACCAACTATGACCGTTATCTTTCAAACTTTCAAAAATTCAAATATCTGATTTGAGTAGTTTTGACAGAACCGACTTGCAGAGTAGTAGATGGATCGGCCAACTTCTCAGAGGCATTTATGATGATCAGTAAGATATTCAAAGTGAAATATAATATTTTTGAGGATATTTTCATGGAATTTATGATCAGAATTGACAGAGTTAGGGTTTCCATTATTCTATGCAAATCAATTGTAACCCTAGATCAAATTTTCTCCAAGCCTGCGTTCAAAAGGAGGATGTCTATAATAGTTTTAGAAGTTGTTGGTAATCAGATTTTTCCAGTTGTAAAAGTTATCTGAGGCATTCTTTCTGCCCTCTAATTTTGGCAATTTGTAATATTTCATTGGAATCCAAACTTTGTGGCAATTATCTGTGACATTTTTTCTGTCCCCTAATTTCCCTCTTTCTATATTTTCTCTTAATAAATATGATGCACTGTTTTATATCAGAGAATTCTTAGATTCCAGAGCCCTTCTCTTCTTTAGCATCTTTGTATTCTATCGTGGATGATTTGATTTAGATATTTTATGGATTTTGTTCATCCCTAACTATTTTTTCTTATTTCTGCATTCATTTGTTGAGGTGAACATTTGCTTCCAGGTCACAATTTGAATCTAAATTTCTTAGGAAAGCTATTGCTTGTGAAATCTTTTTTTTCCGTGAATAGCCTCTTTCTATTTCAGACCTCTCTATGAAATACTTATGCAAGCCTGTTCAAAAATATTGTGTTCTATTAGATCTAAGAGTCTTCATGCTAGTGTGGCCACTGTGTTATCTTCATATTACTTTCGGTGCATCACCTAGTAGGATAGTTTTCTTATTCAGTTATTTCCCTTTTATGCATTCCTTCTATCCATTTTCCCTCAAGATTTTACTTCCATGTTAAGAAGCAAATTTGGGTGATTATCCAAGAGGAACCAGCCTAGAATCTGGAGGTCTCATCTCAGTTAGCAAAGGTCTCACAACCTGGAGATGATCCCCATGTTATACTAGATTATCAAGACTATTAGAGCTTGACCTAGGGTGAAAAATTTAGTGTATATCATTTCTAGCATGCCCGATGGGACTATAAAACAAGTTTACTTTCAAAGGTTATGCTATCTTTGATATATTGATTGCATAATACACACCTAGAGAGGTTGTTCTTGTCAAGTATATCTGGCGACTCCATTGGTGAAGAATAGAAGATCTAGTCATGTTCAAAGTTTATGAGAAAGGTCAAGACAAGAAGCTCAAAGCCTTCTGAGTTCTCGCACCTGCCCCTGAAAATAAGTTACCGCAGATCATCTCAAAGAACACCCCCTACAAGGAGGGTACAGTCTACACCTCCTGATACTTCAGAGCATAGACCTTTTCCTTTTCATTTCAGAAGAGAGGTAGATCTCTAAATAGAGATCTACAAGAAGATTCAGCTCCATCCCTCAATACCACTCACACAGTTGCTGCTCAACAAATATCAGCTCCTGCAATGGATAGACAGTTTTCCTTTGTACCCTTCAACCATGGAAATCCTTTAAAATTTTCTCAACAACATGATGTTCCCTTGATAGCACTCAAAATTCTACCTAGTTTCATAGGTGAAGGAAAGACAATAGCTTTTGAACATATAAGAGATGTGATTACTATCTATAGTATACATAATATCACAAAAGAAGATGTGGCTACCAAACTATTAGCAACCTCTTTTAAATGTTAGGCCTTAGAATGGTTTAGAACTCTTGTTGTTGGTTATATTAATTCATGGGATGGATTAGGGGATGCATTAAGTAAATACTATGAGGATAAATTAGATAATTTATCTTTAGTTGAGAAACTAACAACCATAAGGAGAGACCCTCGAGAACAGATGACAGATTTCAATAATAGATTCCTCAAGACATGGAATAGAATACCTATCTCAATAAGTCCATCAACTAACCATGCCTTCTTATACTTCTTGCAAATTTTTAATGGTCAGATCTCTATCATGATCCAATCCATGGGAGGCACTTTGTTACCTTAGACTTTTGACATAGCTGTCAAGGCTGAAAATTGTTTGATCCAGGCAGGTATGATAGCCAGAAGGCCACCCAAGCCTATATTTCCTAATCTTCAACCTACTGCACCTCTAGAAATACCTCTTTTTACCCCTATACCCACAATAGTGGCACCTAAGGCTGGTACAAGTAGTGAGGAATCAAAAGCAGTCCATTCTCAAGAGCTACTTGAATTAAGAGACAATCAGGAAAAGATGCAAAGTCATTAGCAAGAAATGACCAACTTATTGCAAACTATGACCACAGAGTTGACAAAATTAAAGAAATAGGATCAGGAGAGTAGACCATCCTATAAACAATAGAATCAAGGTCCTAATCAGTAGTATCAAAATCAAGGACAATCTCACCAGCAGAATAGGCCACCATATCAAGGAGGTTATCAGGGACAAAGGCAAAATTTTAATCAAAGGCAGTTCCAACCTTATAATTCGATGCCTCTTAACTCTACAAATCCGGTCAGGGATATATTCCCAATTCAAAAAAATCTTTCTACAGAGATGGAATGGTGTTATCCTTGCAATCAGTCCCATAATCAGGCTACATGTTTAAATGGAAGGGTACATCAAGAAGCACAGATGGTGCATAATGCTTCAAATATACAATCAAAGGCCTCTTCTAGTGGTTCAATGGCCCAACAAGAAGCACATGCTGATAAGACCACTCTCCCTAATTGGGAGGAACAAGATTTCAATGGAGTTAATGGTGAATCCCTAATTGCTTCCAATACTAGGTCTAAAAGAAGAGCTCAAGACATGGAGCAAACAAGAGATAGGGCTAAAGCATCTACATCTGCAGAATCTTCAGAACCATTTACTCCTATTATACTGAAGAAGGCTCCCACCATTCTAGTCAAAGGAGGCCAATCTCCCAAGGAGTTTGAGCCTATCATAGTAAAGACGCACCATAGAGTGTACACAAGAGTCCCCTTCAACATTGTGGATAACATGAAGAAGGTGAATGTCACTATGTCCATGTGGGACTCCTTGGCTATTCCGGGACAACCTGAGATATTGAAGAAGGCCATGTATGAAGAAGTGATCCCTCAATAGTATACAAAAGAAGTTGCTAAGCCAGTGTTGGTTAACACTGATCAAAAGGAGGAAAACCCAAGCAACAACTCCAAAGCAAATGACATTCAAGGTAGGAACTTAAAACCACCTCCCTTTTATGTATCTTTGATTATTGGAAAATCTTTAGTACATGATTGTATGATAGATAGTAGAGCTACTAGCACTATCATGCCTAAGAAAGTGGCTAACCAATTGGGACTGAAATATGAACCTTTCCAAAAGAGGGTTACCCAACTTTATGGTTCCTCGGTAAACACAATAGGTGTAGCCAAGGATACTAGTTTAATCCTCCATGCAAGCCCCAATTTCTCTATCCTACTTGACATATACATCTTAGACCTCCATGCCTTATTTTCCATATGTTTATCAAGGGAGTTTACAGCCAAGATAGGAGGCTATCTTTCTTCTGACTGGTCTCACATGCTTTTCCATACAAGGTATGGAACCAAGGTTACTATCAAGTCTGAATCATTGGAAGCACACCATATAGAACCTTATGTGTCCAATGTACTCAATACAAGCTGCCTTGCACTTGACAATAATAATTTCCCAATCATCAGAGAAACAAAAACTAAAATAAAAGGTATCCCAGATATCTATCTAAATGATTTAGAATCAGAGAGAGCTTCAAAGGCCCAAGACAATGTTATTTGGGATACTGGTTTGGGAAACTATTTGTTACAAGAACATGAATCCATAGAGACAAATATTTTTAAGACAGATACTGAGTCAGAGGATCAAAATAATCAAGTTTAGGAGCTATAATTTGATGGTGATAGAAGCAGACATGGTGTTGGTGGTGGTTCTATGTTAGTCTCTCCTAATTAGGAGAAGTATTACATAGCCTTTAGGTTCAGTTTCTCTTGCACTAGAAACACTACTGAATATGAGAGCCTAGTGAATGGATTGGAATGGGCAAGAAAGAGAGGGATAAAAGCCCTAAAAGTTTATGGTGATAGTGAGTTGGTTGTCAGCCAAGTAAGAGGGATAAGTGTAACCAAAAGTGATACAATAAGAGCATACAAGCATCAATTTTGGGACACAAATGAAGATTTCCATGCATTCAATATTGTTGCTATTCCTAGGAAACTAAATCAGAATGCAGATAGATTAGCTACCGTTGGATCTCGATATGACATCCCTAATAGTGCTTCAAAAGAGAGGGACCAACAGCATATCAAAGTAATTGTCAGAGCTTCTATCCCTGATAATAATATTAATTGGCAAGTGTTTTACAATGATGAGAAAATTCTGCAGTTCTTATTTAAAGAGGATGTTTTCTTCGAACATAACCAAGGTAGACTAATGCAGAACTATGGTGATAAAGTGATACAACTCAGATCTAATAAGATGCCCAAGGGTCTTGTCACCTTAGAAGAAATATTCAATAAAGATGATCAAGTCAAAGGTAGTAAGGCTGGCCTGGTAGTTCAACAAGAACATTTTATTGAACTAAAGTTGGAGCCAGGTAAAAGTCTACAATTTGGGAAGGTAAATACTGAATCAGAAAAGTAGGCCTATACCCAATTATTTCAAGAGTTCAATGATATATTTTCATGGAAATATGAAGACCTCAAAGGTTTTAATCCAGCCCTTTCTCAGCATACCATTGAATTAGAACCAAATGCCAAACCAGTCAGGCAAAAGAAAAGGCCTGTCAACCCCAAGCTTGAACCACTTATGCACAAAGTAGTGCTAAAACTGATTGAAGGTGGAATTATTTACCCCATCAAGCATACTAGTTGGGTTTCTAATGTTGTTCTTGTTAGGAAGATGAATGGGGAACTCAGGATATGTGTTGACTTCAGGGACCTTAATAGGGCATCCCTAAAAGACCGTCATCCATTACCCTCTATGGAACAAATTCTATAATGTGTCTCTAGATTCGAGAGATTTTCATTATTGGATGGCTATTCAGGATATAATCAGATCCCAGTTCATGAAGAAGATCAATATAATATTGCATTTACAACCAAGTGGGGAGCCATGGCTTATCAAAAGATGCCCTTTTGTTTGTCAAATGAAGGTGCTAATTTCCAAAAGGCAATGGATATGGCCTTTAAAAGCCTTATGTACAAATTTGTATTGGTTTATTTAGATGACATAACTGTTTATTCTAAACATGTAGCAGACCATATCAAACACCTAAGGAAGATATTTGAAAGATGTAGAGAGTTATGTATATGTCTTAATCCCAAGAAGTGTGTGTTGGCAGTCCATGAAGGGAAACTATTAGGATATATAGTATCCAAGAAAGGAATCATAGTAGACCCTAAAAGGATTGCATCTATTCTAGAACTACCCCTACCATCTCACAAGAAAGGAATTCAATCTTTCATAGGAAGAATTAACTTTGTCAGGCATTTCCTGCCTAATATTGCAGATTTACTTAAGCCTTTGACAGCTATGTTAAAGAAGAGTTCGGTCTTCAACTAGAGTAAAGAAGGGAAAGCTAATTTCCAAGCTATCAAAGAGGCCTTGACAGAAGATCCTGCCCTATTAAACCCAAATTTTAGTAAGGATTTTATCATTTATGCTTTTGGAGGGTCTGATGTTATATCTGCAATGTTGAACCAAGAATATTCAAAAGGATTAGAGAAACCTATTGCTTTCTTTAGCAAAGGCTTAGAAGAATATGAACAAAGATATTCCTTTGTGGAGAAACATGTACTTGCTATAGTGAAAAGCCTAAAAAATTTTAGATATCTATTGACTCATGGTAAGGTACATTTAAAAGTTACTCATCCAAGTGTCAAAGACTTCTTTCTTTCCAAGGACCTAAATGAGAAAAGAGCTGGTTGGATCACTAAAGTGATGGAATATGACATTGATATCCAAACTACCAAGCTAGTTAGAGGAAGAGGTCTTTGTGAGCAGTTGATAGGGGATGAGGGTCCAAAGGATTCAGATAAAATGATGCATCCTTAGTTGTGCATTCAATAGAAGATCATGCCAAGGTAGCAGGTTGGTTGCCTAACATGGATCATTACCTAAAGATAGGACAATGTCCTGTAGATCTAGATTCATCCAAAAGAAGATATTATAGATTACGATCAATCCCTTTTGTGTTGATAGATGAAACTCTTTTTAGAAAGGACCATAATGGTGTCCTTTTGAGGTGTATTGATTCAGAAAAGATAGAAAATGTCCTATTTGAATTTCACAATGGACCTTCTAGAGGTCATTTCTCTCCTAGGACTACTGCTTTTAAAATCATGAGAGTTGGATACTATTGGCCATCTATCTTCAAAGATAGTCATGATTATGTGAGAAAATGCATCAAATGTGCCATGTTTGCAGGAAAGGAAAGGCTTGCATCTCTGCCCCTTCAGCCCATCAGAACAGAGCAACCTTTCATGAGATGGGCCATAGATTTCATTGGCATGATTAATCCTCCATCTAGTGTAGGCCATAAGTGGATAATCACTGCAACTGATTATTTCACTAGATGGATAGAAGTTATTGCATTAAAAGAAGAAAATTAGAGTGATGTCCTCAACTTTTATGATGACATTATTCACATATTTGGCACCCTAGACTCCATCATATCAGATAATGCATTAGCATTTATAGGCCTAAGAGTGACTGAATGGACAGTCAAACATGGTGTTTATTTGAACACAAGTTCAAACTATTACCCTCAGGGAAATGGTTTGGCAGAATCAACTAATAAGAACTTGATAAGGATAATCAAGAAAACACTACAAGATAACCAAAGAGATTGACACACCAAATTGAAATATGCCTTATGGTTAGACTAACCCCAAAAAAGATCATTGGGAATTCTCCTTACATGTTAGTAAATGGAAGAGAGGCTAAGTTTTTCATTTCAATGGAATTGCCAGCCTTAGACTTAGCTACTCAATGTGTCTTGTTTGAATAAGGAGAACCTTTGCAGATCAGGTATGCTCAGATTATGGAATTAGAAGAACACAAAGATAAATCCATGAAAGATATGGAATTCCATCAAATGCAAACTAAGAAAAGTTTTGATAAAAGAGCCAGGGCTAGAAATTTTAAAGTTGTGGATGTAGTCCTCAAATAGGATAAATTCAAGGCCAATCCTAGAAAACATACTAAATTTGATTCCTTCTGGGGAGGTCCATTTGTTATCACTGAATGCAAGGAGCATAATGCTTTTTAGCTATCAACTCTTGGAGGAGATCTCTTTCCCATTTCAGTTAATGAATTCCATTTAAAGCCTTGTTTTATATTTGTCCTTCCTTGTAAATATTTGTGAATAAGTTTCCCTCTTTTATGTTCCTACTTTCTAGGTTAGTTTCCTACTTTTCGAGACGTTCTCGTGCATAGTTAGTAGTTCCTCCTCCTGGTTTCAATCTGTTTCCAAGGTTTTTTTTTTCTCAGAGGATGACTCTATGCCCAATGGAATGTTTCAAGATCATTGGTTTTCGATGTCTAGTAGATAGACATCCAACATAAATTGCCAAGAATGTTACCCAAATTTTCCTCATCTGGTAAATTTTGGCTACAGGTGGAGTAAATGTGGCACCCACAAGGGTAGAGCCCAGCCTGTGAAGACCTTAAATTTTTTGGTCTTGGTTGTGTCTTGTGTAGTCTTTTCAATTCCCTGGTTTTTCCTTGTTCATGAAAAATATTCTAAGTATGAAAAACCTATGAATTTGGTATAAACCCTAGTTGTTCAACGCCCTTTTCTATTTTATCATTACCTTTTCAGGCCTCTTAAGTTCCTTATATTCCATGTGCACATTTACATTTTCCTTTAGTCTCCTAAGTTGCATAATGGAAAAGGAATATTTCATATCATCTAGCGACCTCGAGATTGCCTTAGTTGCGCGGTCTCCATAAAGAAAGGAATATTCTCATTTCATCAAGAGACTCAGCGATGATCATTGGATCATGTTTGATCAAAGGGAAGTCGTGTGATCTCATAACGTAACTTAGAGTTAACAAAGGATCTGGAGACCTTGCAAATCAATGTATTTTTCTAACCCGTGGGTATAACTTATGTTTAGGCAGGGTTAGGTTAAATCCTTTCGGTCGCTAGGTCTCCTGATGGAATCAGGGTTAAGAAAAATGATTAGAGATCATGAAACTACATCGTCCCCAGATATCTAAATGAATTCATGGTCAGAGGAGAGGTCATATCAGAGTTAAAGACATGCAATGATTGTATGCCACGTGTCCAAATGGGCCCAATGCAGTTCAGGTTGATCCCTTTAGTCGCCAAGTCTCCAAACATGTCAAAGGTTAAAGACAGGTTAAATAATTAGTCAGACAAATGGCGATAATGAGGTAGTGGTAAACAAATGATAAAGTGACACATGGAAATAAGTGGACCCAGGTTCTATACATTTAGTTGGGTGATCTCTTGTTCCCAGTAGAATATTCTGATTTATCTAGCGATTATGAGACTTCCTTCAGTCGCTTAGTCTCATAAATGAAAGGAATGTGCCAAAAGTATTTAGAGACTCAGAAACTATCATCAATGATAAAGGAGATCCAATGCTTGTTGCGTGGTCTCATGATATAGCTGGGGTTAGTAAAAAGATCAGGTGACTCAACGACAATATGAAAATGAAACCAAAGGTGAGTGCAGAGTTAGGGCACAGGTTAAAGTTAGTCACTGGTCAAAAGGATGAAATTGACGGTCATGTTTTAAAGAGAAATAAATTTTGAATCTCGGTCATGGATGAAATATCTTGCACCAGTTGTGACCATTATATTTCAAACTTTTAAAAATTCAAATATCTGATTTGAGTAGTTATGACAGAACTGACTTGTAGAGTAGTAGATAGATTGGTCAAATTCTCAGAGGCATTTATGATGATCAATAAGATATTCAAAGAAAAATTTGATATTTCTAAGGATATTTTCATGGCATTTATGATCAGGATTGATAGAGTTAGGGTTTCCATTATTCTATGCAAATCAATTGTAACCCTAGATCAGATTTGCTCCAAGTCTGCGTTCAAAAGGAGGATGTATAGAATAGTCTTAGAAGTTGTTGGTAACTAGAGTTTTCCAGTTGTAAAATTTATCTGAGGCATTTTTTCTTCCCTCTAATTTTGGAAATTTGTAATCTTTCATTGGAATCCAGACTTTGTGGGAATTATCTGTGACATTTTTTTTGTCCCCTAATTTTCCTCTTTCTGTATTTTCTCTTAATGAATATGATGCACTGTTTTATATCAGAGAAGTCTTAGATTCCAGAGCCCTTCTCTTCTTTAGCATCTTTGTATGCTATCGTAGATGATTTGATTTAGATATTTTGTGGATTTTGTTCATCCCTAACTATTTTGTCTCATTTCTGCATCCATTTGCTGAGGTGAACGTTTGCTTGCAGGTCACAATTTGAATCTCAATTTCTTAGGAAAGCTATTGTTTGTGAAATATTTTCTTTCCGTGAATAGCCTCTTTCTATTTCAAACCTCTTTGTGAAATAATTTTGTAAATCTGTTTAGAAATATTGTGTTCTATTAGATCTAAGAGTCTTCATGCTGGTGTGGCCACTGTGTTATCTTCATATTACTTTTGGTGCATCACCTAGTAGGATAGTTTGCTTATTCAATTATTTCCCTTTTATGCATTCCTTCTATCTCTTTTCCCTCAAGAGTTTACTTTCATGTTAAGAAGAAAATTTGGGTGATTAACCAAGAGGAACCAGCCTAGAATTGGAGTTCTCATCTTAGTTAGCAAAGGTCCTACAACCTGGAGATGATTCCCATGTTATACTAGATTATCAAGACTACAAGAGCTTGACCTAGGGTGCAAAATTTAGTGTATAACAGTAACCTGAAACCATATTTCTACAAGGTTTGTGGTCATCTAAAATCATGTGTGTGTTTATTTTGTGGTAATGTGAAACCACTTATTGAGAGGTTTATGGTAATCTGAAACCACTCGTGTGCAAATTTTTTTGATGATATTGAAACCATTTGTGTAATATTTGTGGTTAGACAAAACCACTTAAGTGCAAATTTTGTGGTGAGCTTGAAACCACTTTATAATTATATCAGTTAGGGGTAAGTCGTAGAAACCCAAAGTGATTATGATGAGGGGAAGCAATATGAAAGATCAAGTTTGTTAAGTGATTGTAAATGTCATGACCCCTTTATAAGTCTACATTTACAACTCGCATATTATCTTGCAAGTATATGAATATGTTATTATGTAGGAGAAGGTCTTAGGAATATATTGATTACTATGCATTATTTTATTTAAATTGGAAATTTGTAATTCTTTGGTATTGCCTATATAAATGTGCGTGAGACAAAAATCCTTCCTCATATTATAAATGTCATCATTATTAAGAATCTTTTGATTAGAAATAAATTATTTTAAATTATATAGTGAACAAAATTTTATCTACATATCAAACATTTAATGACTTAAAAGCCTTACATTAATTACTAACAATATCAAAACTAATTGAATAATTATGTATTAATAAAAATAAATGAAATTATATATATATATATATATATATTGGATGTCTTGGTGTTTGAAAACATTTATGCTATCTAAAGCCACCAATATGCCTTGAGACTAATGTTAGGAGTGGTTAGTTCCAAGTATGGAAGCTCTGCAAGGAAAATGGACCAACTATAGGGACAAGACTTCCCTCTGCACTTCTGTCTCTGCAAAACCAAGGTGAGTACACCTAGTCGAGATAACATACAACTCTTTACAACTCTTTATCACTCTGGATTATAATAGAAGATGATGGTAAGAAAGTGCTAAATACTAACCAGGCATTCATTAACTCTCTATTACCATGTAGGACATACAACCAACAACCATAAGATATGAAACAACTTAGAACTGGTTTTGATGTAAATTTGTAGAATATAGCCAAACTCTATCAGACATGTATCAACAAAGAATAAAAAAGCTTTTCATCAGTGCCTTATCCATTGGGAAACTTCTTCAATCCAAGTACTGAAACGGAAAACAACCTATTGGAAAGGGCTCATGGACATAAACACAAGTATCTTAGATCACACACTTGCTTATAAGATCCCTATGCATATACATCAAATGAATATATGTTTCACCCAAAGCATGTTTAATCTGATCCTAAATCAGAACTATGGAATAGAACATACACACAGATAACTCTATGTATTGGACTAGAAAATCCAAAACTCATGCAATGAAAGCCAAGTAGAGACTTGAAACTAAGACAATTGTATTAATTATAATGATTCTAAATCTATAACAATATGATTGAATAACTACACCATTCAACAACTTGCAAAAGATCAAGAAGTATCTATCTTCTCATGAAATACATTCTGATACAAATCTGATATATCCCTGGGACAAACAACTCTGGAACCACTAAAACAGAGAAAGGAAAGCCTTAAGTAGAAGGATTCAACCCTAGGAGAGGGTTCTCAGCCACTATCCTCCAGAGAAATCCATGCAATCCTATCTCATAATTTGATCTTTCTCCCAAAGATTACTAAAAAGATCTGTCCTCACAAACCATTTTCCAAGTTACAAGAAGAGATCCAATCACATAAATGTAGAACACTCAAGGTTAGGAAGAAACATCCTAAAATAGAAAGTGAAACCAGAGATCCATGAGGCCACCATGCTGTAGTAAATGTGTTTCAAACCCACTAAACACAACCCCAGACACTAAAATGGTGCCATTAAGACAATACATGGGCAAAAGGAAACCTCGAGCCACTCCCCTGCAAGTTTGAGAACATGCCACCGCGATAAAATGCATAGAGAGACTTAAAATTTAAAATATTCATCACAACAGCTACTTCTCTAGTGCCAAACACATCAACAGACATAATTAAGACCTTTTATCAACTTTAAAACGTGACCATCGATGTACTTTAGTAATGCGGGCACCAAGTGAAAATAAATGTTATCTTTTCCTGGTCAAACTATATTGACGTCCACATGGAAATATCCCACTGGGCCTCAGTACCATCTTTCTACCTTTCCTATGTAGGCCCCACATTCTTTACTACCCACTTGGACACTTACCAAGCCTTTTTTCTATCGTGTGATGCTTATCCTCCTCGCATATTTCCTTTACGCGTTAGCGCATCACCGTTGGATCTCGATCTGCCTTCAATGATCCTTTTTCATTCACTGCCAGGCGTCACCATTTGATTCAATCCATATTTTGGTCCCATGTAACCATCATGCTGACTATGCTACGTGGCACCACTCCACTAGCTAGGATCTTTGTCGCGTATCCATCCAACCTGGCCTGCCACCTGTCAAACCTTCCACATGTCACACCCGCACTACTATGCGATCCGAATAGACCTACGATGACTTAGACTACGCCATCACACTTGCCACCACCTATCATCTCCTTGACCATGTCACCTAAGTGTGGGCCCACAAAATTATCCATCTTGTCTACAAGTTGGCTGCCACTAACTGCAACACTTGACAAACTGTTAGCCAAAAAGGTGATTGCCTTTCAACACTTAACCTATTTAGTGTTGGGTATAAAATATCAAAGTCCCTCGACGCACAAAAAATGTGGGATATATGAACTGAAACATTTAAAGAATAAAACAAACCAATGAAGACATGAAGACCTAAGCAACTAATTTGACTCCACAAAGATGACCGAAAGGGGACAAAGCATGGCTACAACACCTGTCTGCAGCCTACTCACGCAAAAAATAGATAGGAGAGACTCTGCAACTTTTGAAAATCTGCCATGGAAGACCTAATTTATTAAACAACTCTAATAGTGTCTCTGATTGGGGATGTATATCTCTTGTAGGCATAGCAAGGATCCATAATATTAGGCATAAGAAGACCACCAAAAAAAATGGAAGGGAAACCAAACCTAAAACTACTCAATAGAAGGAAAACCTACTCCTAAAACTACATAAACCTATTTGAAACTACTTTTCATGGATTTGAGGCTTCAAGAGAAGTAAAATTTCAAGAATTGTCCATAAACAAGAAATTCCAAAATATTTCCAACCAAGTCCTTAAGAATATAAGAGTTTGAACCCCATTTACAGTCAACAACATATGGCCCAAGCCAAATAGGATAAAATTTATCATGTTTGCCTTTATCTTCAAGCCTGGCATTCTACATCAGGACCAAGTCATCAGCTTCAAAACTTCTCACAGTTGTTCTTTTGTCAAATAGGTTCTTATACTGCAACTGCAACTGAACATTCTTTTCATATGCATCCCTTCTTGATTCATCTAGTTGTATCAATTCGCTTTTCATCATACTCTTGGATAAATTGAACATCTGTAGTGGATTTTTTTGAGGTAACCTATCATGAATTCCATACACCAAATAAAAGGGTGCACAACCAATCTATTTCTTGACTGTTACTCTGTCAGTCCAGAGTGCTAACTGCAACTTTGAATCCTAGGCTTTCTTCTTCTTGTCCAACATCCTCTTAAGTATCTTGATCAAACTTTTATTACTGGATTCAGCCTGGCCATTCCCTTGTGGGTGATATGGAGATGAGTAAGAGATTTAGATCCCATACTGATGGCAGAAAGCACTAAATTTTTATGATCTGAAACACATTGCATTATCCACCACAATACTCTCTGGACATCTAAATCTAGTCAAGACATTTTGTAGCATGAAATCAATGATAGTTTTACTAGTAGCCTTTCTTGTGGGAATTGCTTAAACCCATTTAGTAAAGTATTCAGTTGCTTATAGAATCCATGAATGACCTCCACTTGACTTGTTTGCAATCTCACCAATGAAGTCCATTCCCCATTTCTGAAAAGGTGCTTCAACTACAACAGGCTTCAAAGGAAAAATTCCCCCAAACTTGAGCTCACCTGCAAATCTTTAGAATGCATCACATTTCTTAACATAACTATGGGCATCCTTGAAGATAGTTGGCCACCAAAAATTAGATCTAAGAATCTTGTGTGCAATAGTCTTATCCATGTAATGGCCTCCACATGCACCACTATGCATTTGTTCCATCAAGATTTTGGATTTTTCAAAATAACCACACTTGAGAAATACTCCATCATTTCTCCTCCACCATATCTATCCCTGAATTATTGCATACTTAACAACCTGCAACTTGACTTTTCTTTTCCTATTTTCATCCATGTCAGGGGGTAACACCATTTTCTGCAAATATCCAACAATATCTTTATACTATTCACAACAATATATATCACAAATATAGGGCCTTTAA
Source organism: Thuja plicata (assembly GCA_018584345.1). NCBI lineage: Eukaryota > Viridiplantae > Streptophyta > Pinopsida > Cupressales > Cupressaceae > Thuja > Thuja plicata. The sequence goes on from MU225072.1 coordinate 2,491,260, forward strand.
CCCTTCTCCAATATATTTATGTGATTGGCATCCAAATTAATTTGAGCCATGAGCTTTGCAAGTCCCAATCCCCTGACTAACGTTGTAATATGGATATCAATGTTAAATTCTTGGATCTTTTTTATCCATCTACATCTTCTCCCTGGCACTTCTTTTTGGACTAAAATATCCTTCAAAGTAGCACTAGGTACATAAGCAATCATAACTGCTCCTACCAAATAACACCAAAAAGCTTTGACAGCTTTAACTAAAGCATAAGATTATTTTTCCATGATATCATATTTAAGTTCTGCTGCTTGCAAGGACTTACTGGAAAAGGAAATGGGTTGTTCAAATCCCTCTGCATTCTTTTGTAATAACACTATAGCAATGGTATTATATGAAGCAAAGGAGAAGATTTGCAAATTCTTACTATAATCTGGTGTTCTTAGGACTGGAGTATCCTTGATAGCCTATTTGATACCTGAAAAATCCTTGCATGCTTCTTGATTCCACTCTACCTTGGCTCCTTTCTTCATTATTCTTGAGATTGGAATACTGGTTTGAAAAATTAGTAATAAATCTCCTCAAGAAATTTACCTGTCCAAAGAAGGATTGAACTCCCTTGACATTCTTAGGCTAAGGGATCTTTTCAATTACATCTATCCTTTTAGGGTCAATCCTTACTCCATCTCTAGACATAATATGCCCTAAAAGCTTTCCCTCTGTCACCCCCAAAAAAACACTTCTTTGGGTTAAAAGAAACCCCATATTCCAATGCTCTCACAAAAAGTTTCTCAAGATGACCACAACGTTGTTCCACTTTCTCTAAATAGACAGTAAGGTCATCTTGGTATACTACTATAAAATCATTTATAAATTCTGCAAATGCCACATCCATGGCTCTTTGAAATGTTGCTACAGCATTTGTCAAACCAAAAGGCATTCTGACATATACATAAGTACCCCACGGTGTGGTGAATGTAGTTTTGAATTGCTCTGATTCCTTGACCATGACCTGATTTTACCCTGAAAATCCATCCAACATAGACATCAACTTTGATCCATTGACTCTTTGTAAAATAGCTACCATGTTAGGCAACCCATAGTTATCCTTTAATGAAATAATTTTCAAATTCTTGAAATCTACACAAAGTCTAATATCACCATTTTTCTTTCTTACTGGTACCAAATTTGATACCCATATTGAATGTCTTATTGGTTTAATTATTCCAACATCCCTCATCTTCTTCAATTCTTCTTGCATCTTAGGTGCTAGGGTGGGATTGATAGGTCTTAATTTCTATCTAAAGGATTTGTTCCTTCCCTTAAAGGAATCTCGTGTTGGAAAAGGTCCTCTCTGTATGCCTTTAAGTCATCACAAGACCATGCAAAGACATGTTTATATTTATTGAAGAAGGTTAACCAACAACTCTCTGAGTTTAGAGGATAGATTTTACCAACGTATACCTTCTTAGGAGTTTCATATGTCCCTAAATTCACTTCCTCTAAGTTCTCAAACTTGTTCACAACCCTTGCGGAATAGGACTTGTCCTTATTGTCAAAAGATTCCTCAGGCACAACCAATCCTTTGGGAACTCTTATTGACTTCAGTTGTAGGACCTCTTTGCCAAAAATAGTATCCTTACCATCCACAGTCTCTACATACCCACTGAATTCCATCTCTTTATTTCCAAAATCTGATTCACAATGCAAAAATCTCAAAATATCTAAATCATCTTCAAAAACTTACCAAATTTCAATATTGTCTGGGATAGAAGGCCTGGATTGAACTTAGATCTTAGAAATTCCTACAAAGGTAACATCTCCTAGCCGTAAAGCAATGTTGGCCAACAAATATTTCATTTTGTTTTGATTCCTATCCATCCAGCCAATACCAAAAGCATCAAAATTTTCTATTTATCCCATACAACATTTCTATACTACCTTAGTCTCTGATTTTTTGAATCATATTTAGATCTTATTTGAGAGATCACCAATTCAGAGTCTCCAATTACCCTGAGATTCTTTATGTTGTGTCTTGAAGCCAATCTTAGACCAATCAACAAGGCCTCATACTCTGCGATATTATTAGTACATGTGAATAACAAGGAGAATGAGAACTTGTAAGTATTACCACTAGGAGTAATTAACAGAACTCTTGCACCTGCTCCTTCCTTTGAGCTTGCACCATCAAAGTACATTGTCCACAAGTCATTGTTGTCTGCTATATTATCCTTTTCGTTAGTGAATAACACATGTTGATTTTCTACCCCATCCTTCCCATCTTGGACTTGGAAAGACCCAATGTCGGTATCCAAGAAATAATTCATATTATCATCATCAATTTCCTCAATCATGTGAGGAGTTCTTGTCTCTCTAAATACCTTCACACTTTGACCAGTGACATCAAAGGTAGGAAATGAGAGATCACATTGAATACTCCCTCCCATTTAGGCACTCCACTTCCTTGATAGGAGCATTCCATAATGAGGAGGGATGTCCACTACTAAAACACTCATGGTTAGCATCTTCTCAGGGCATGCAACAAGTATATAAGGTAGAGCCTTAATGGTACCTATGACAGGTACTTCTCTAGAGTCCATTGCTTGACATCTCCCATGAGGAGAATCAACTTGCAGTCCTAAAGAACTCATGATTTCTGCTGGCATAATAGTATTTGATGCCTCGGAGTCTACCATACAATTATTTAGTCTTTTACCTTTTATGACCAAAGTCAAGGAAAATAGATCTAAAACTCCCAAAGGAGTGCTCAAATGATTTTTACTTAAGAAAACTTGAGGGATCTCTGAGACAATCACCTCTTATTCTTTCACTTTATTATTAGATTTCTCTTTTGATCTTCCCATTTTCTCAACCTCTTCGTGCTCCTGCATTTTTTTAGAAGAGATGTTGCTCACCCATGTTAAAGTTTTTTTCTTTGTGTTCCTCAATCCTCATCATCTCTAAGATTGGAACCTTTACTGCGATTTGTGACAACAAATGCCCCATATCAACTGGAGTATATTTCATATCATAATTGTCTTACTTCAAAGTAATTACATTCTCATTTTCAACTTGAGTAGCAAGGCCCGGTTCAATATTTTTTCTATCATCATGAATAGATGGAGTACTTATTTTTGGTGTCTTTACTTTCACCTTTTGGAAAACAATTGGATTATCACGCTTATCTCCTTTCCTGACCTTTGTTCTCTTGATACCTTCAACATGACTTTCTTTTACTACTGCTTGCTCAGTGTTTTCTCCTACCTGTCGAACAAAAATACCAGAGGGTCTGCCATCAGCATTTCCCACTGTTTTTCTTCTCAAATCATAGTTACTGCTTGCTTGAGAAACCATGTCTATAGTAATTTGTGAAATTTATTCATTTGAAGGTCTTTGTACTACAAGAGGCTCATTACCCCTTGTAGCATTACACCTTATGTCATCAAGTTTTTATTTTTCTTCATCAGATAAAGACAAGTATTTACCTCCACTTTCTTCATCAGATTCTTCTTCACACTTCAAAAGTGGAGAAGTCATTGCACAACCACCATCATCATATAGTTCATCCTCTTCTTCTCTTTCTTATTGTGCCTCACTTGCAGATATGTTCAAATAAATTGCACAATAATCACTATTGTGTAGGGATTGGAAATTCGTGCACCATGAAATATCATCACATGTATTGACAAAATTTATTTGTAGAGTATTAGGAGTGTTACCATTAGGCTTGTCATTTCTTTGTGGGAAAATTGGCTTCCCATCTTTCCATTGGGTAGTATATGGATAATTATGCATCCTTGGATGCCTATTGAAACTATTGGTAATAGGCCTTATATCATTATTTGGAACCCTAACAGTCTTGTTATTTGTAGGCTTTAAATATTTAATGGCACTTAGAATATTTTTTATATTTACTTCATCTTTAGGCTTAGCAGCATAAGACCTATCTGATTCTTTCCTAGCAGGCTTCCAATCTTCTCTCCTACCCAACTTCCCTAACACTCTCCTATTTGTCTCAATATTCACTGTTGTCTTATATGCATCTTTGAGAGTTCTAGAATTCTTATCTCTAAGGAGATAACCCATCTTTGAATCAAAAGAATTCAAATAGGTAGCAAGACAAACCTTAAACCTTATCATCAAGCCTTAAAACTTGGAACAATTTATGCATAACTTTTTGAAATCTTGTATTAAATTCAACAACATCCTCATTCTGGTGGTTCTTAATGTTATTGAACTCATTTAGCATGAAACCTTTATTTTTCTTATCACCATATTGTTCTTTAAAACATCTCTCTAACTCATCCATGGATCCTATAGAGCCAAAATACAAACCCCTAAACCAGTCCCTAGCATCTTCAACTAGAGATTGCACAAACAATTTCATTAATACATCCTCATGCATGATCTCATAGTCATCCATCATATCAATAAAAAATTTCAGATGTTCCTCACAAGTAATAACATTATTCCCAGCAAACTTGGGAAGTTTATCGCTGATTTCATTTGGAACTACATTTGGATAACTAGGAACATCAATTAAAGAAATTTTTTTGTACCTTTCTGCATGAGTTGGTCTCCTTGGAAAAGGGTTGTCATCTTGAGAAGAAGATGCCTTGGCATGTGATGTTGTAGCTACCTCAGCACCAGAAGGCCTAGAGGTCTACCTGAGAAAATCCATCTTCTTCTTCATTTCTACAAAAGCAACCTCCAACTCAGCATTTTCAAGTTCTTTAGCTATGATTTGTTTTTCCATTCCAGCCCTTTCTAAATTAGTATCTAACTTGGACGTCTGATCTAATGGAACCTTGGGATTCATGGGTTCATCTATTTGAATACTTGTCACCTTTTTCTTACCCTTATTTCTTGGTTCTTGGGTAGTAAGAAATGGTTGAATGACAGGTTTCTCTTCAACTTGTTCAGGCTCTTCAACCTAGTTTATTTCCTCCAACCTCTGTAATTACCATTTCTTTTGCTCAAGAAAAATTTGATGTTTAGCTTAGACCACATGTCACACACATTTCTGGCATAAATTAAGGACATTAATATAGAATAAATCTGTGATAAGTTCAATTTCAAGCAACACTATTATTCCATCTATTATCCACAAGGAAATGGGCAGGCTGAGGCCTCAAATAAGAATTTGTTGAAAATCTTACATTGCACTGTGAATAAATCAGAAAAGGATTGGCATCTACAAATCAATCCTACATTATGGGCCTATAAAATGAGTATTGGAACACCTACAAGAGAAACACCTTTCACTCTAGTATATGGAACAAAAGCGAACCTACCCATAGAAGTAGATATCCCATCTCTTAGGATTTCTCTACATAGACTGATAACACATGAAGACTGTAGAATCTCAAGACCAAAAGAGATAGAACTATTAGATGAGCGTTGACAAGTGGCATTCGATCATCTTAGAGCATATCAGAAGACAATATCAAGATGATACAATAAAAGGGTCAAACCTAGAGAGCTTCAAGTTGGTGACCTAGTGTTGAGAGAAAATCCCCGCAATCAATCACAACGAGAACAAAAGGGGAAGTTTGAACCCAACAGGTTGGGTCCCTATATCATTACTGCAGCATTTGGCTCTAGAGCCTATTAACTCTCTACACCAGAAGCAGAATAGCTCTGGAATCCAATCAACACTCGCCACTTGAAGAAGTTCTATACCTAATCATTCTCAGTGTCCAGCAACATGTATATATCTATATTGTCCTAAAAATAGATAGAAAAGGTAAAAAATGTCTTGAAGAAAAGCTAAAAATTGAAAAAATCCTAAAAAAAATGATCATCCTTGTGAAAACCTAGCAAAAGGTGCCTTCATGAATTACCAAAAAAATCAAAAAATACAAAAAAAAATCAAAAAATGCATAAAAGAAGAAAAAAGTGTCTCGGTAAAAACCTAGTAAACGGGCACCTTGGTAGAAAAAATAGAATCTCTACCAAGTAGGTGAAAACTTGGTAAACAAGCACCTCTAGTACTCAAGTGCTCCATCTATCAATGCTAGTCTTGGATTCCCTCACGCTTTACTTCTATTTGCTTCAGTTTGTACACACCTTTTAGTCACTTTTGTGACACTTTGGTTCTTCTGAGAACCCTCGTGGCTTGAAACCGATCAAGGTCATGGTCTAAGGGAAATCAAATCAACATTATCCCAGAAATCTAAGGCAATTCATATCATCATAGATTGGATTTTTTTTTCATCTCAGTTCTATGGTATCGCTTGCAACTAGGGGGCAAGCTTTCCAATTTGATCAATCCTATAAACTAAACCAGAGTTAGTATCTTAGTCATTCCTAAAGGATAGTTTTCCACTGACATAATGGTGTTTTTCAACACCCTAATCAATAGTGTTTCTTAACACTACTTATTTTCACACATGTGTATTTCTCAACACACATTAGATAACACATCATGAACTTTAAACACTAGCTTAATAAAAATCAAGCACTATGCACTCACAAGTACGATGGTATTTCTCAACACCCTACACAGACAAACATAAACACTCACAAAACTTGTTGAAGGTATGTTGGACATTTTCTTGGATGTTGTCTATTATCAATGCTTTTTCTAATCTTGTCTTTGATTGTTGTTTTTTGGTGTGATCTCAATGATACTGCAACATCAAATAAACTAGGTGTTTGTGATAAGAGCCTCCACATTAAGGTTGAAGATCCTCACATACCTCAACTATGTCTACTTTCACGCTAAGGTGACATCAGAACTATCTCCTTGACTGTTACTAATTTGTCTGTTTACGCAAGACTGCACTCATGGTTATCTTGGCTTTGTATGCCTCGATACTGGTGAACCCTGGCAACATCAACTGGAAACAATGTTTAGGTCATCTTGTCTTTTATGCCTTGATGCATACATTGGTTTCCCACATTTTAGCCAATAAATTTCATATTCATATCCTTATGGTCGCAGTGGCACTAGTAAGAGTTGTATCAACTAATGTCCCAAATGCTCAATGATGAAAATTTTCAAATCAAAATACAATGAATAAGTCCTAGGTTGCATTCATGTTAGTTCTTGCATTAGAGTTTTATGGCGCAATAATATTGCATTAATTCTCTCTCTAGTGGATGGAAAGGCTTGATTTCATAATGATCATCATCTTCTCTCTCATCAAGTGATCAATTGTGTGTCGTCAAAGAAATGATTGAGTACCAGTGTATTAAAAACAATTTACTACAGTGGATGTTAGAAGCATTGCATATCGATTGCACATCATATATATCCCTTGCATGATTAAGTTACATCCATATATATGCATCAAAAAAGAAATAAAAAACATTACAAATGCATTGCATCATCAAGAGTAGCATCATATTCATCCATATTCAGAAAGAGATCAAAAATATTTACACATGCATCTATATAATCATCCATGAGCATCATAAGCATACAAGATCATAAAATAAAATGCATCCATAAAGCACATCATAAGGAAATAACACATCTCAAAACTGCCAATACACACAAGTACGATGAAACCAAAATTATGTCTTTGTATATATAATTAGTGTCAGGGGGTACATCAAAATCTTAGTATATACAACTATCATCTGAGCAAGTCATCATATACAAGGCCAAAAATAGGTATATATCTATAAATATCAAAACATTAAGAGCTATCTCTCGGCCATATCCTTTGCATCAGCAGGAACCTGCAGTGGTGTAGGTGGCAGAGGAATGATCTCATCAGCCTATGGAAACATAATAGGATGCCCTATTTGACTGACATGTGGCCACATGCTGAATCTGGTCAAGGCGACCATCCTCTGATCAAGAATGGAAATAAGATCGTCTATTCATTAATCTCGCTCTAATATCCTAGTTTGAGTCATAGCTACCTCAATCTGTAGACCCCATACTTTCTCTCTCAGCATGTGGATAACATCCTAGGGTTCCCTCTATCTTTGGGCCTCTCCCTCACCCTTTCCTCCTACTTCCTACTCACCCTTCTCATCTCATCGTTGTCACACCTGTCGTGTGGCCTCATAAAAATTATGGCATCCTAACCACCAATAGCTACATCAACCCCCAAAGAACCTAGAGTACCTCCCTCACCTATCCTCCTCTTTCTAGTAATTGGAACTACTCTTCTCAAACTCACATCAAGGTCTCCTCTTGGCCAAATAGGTGCTTCCATTAGAAAGTTAGCTTGAGCAGGATCCACCTCATCGATCCTAGGGGCAAGGGAAGCTAGATCTTTAAACCATGGAAAAGAGTGGCGAGTAATGTAATCCCTATACTCAGGTGTCACCCCAACATCTCCCACATCCTCCAGATAATCCCATGTGGCCTAACATAAAATATGAAAATCTTGCACAGTTGTAGCATATACCAATCAAGGGCCCCACCCTCAACGAACCTCATCAAAAAAATGGGCATAAACTTAGAAGATACCGCTTGTGGCCTACCATATTTCCTATGTACCCATGATACAATGAATCTCTCCACTATGGCTGAGGTGTGACCAATAAAGGGGTGGGTGATAAACATGTCTTGGCTTTATGCTCGCCAATCCTCCCATGCCTTTGTACCCCTCTAAGGTCTCCATGTGACAACTATGAGGTCATCAAGTTGTCATCACCAGTAACCTATCTTCCCCAAGTGGGTATGTGTGATATATCTTGCATATATGTATATATATGGATGCCCATTTTGTCGGGCATCATCAACCACAAGCCTATAAATGGGAAGATGTTCCCATGCCTAGATCTGAAGGACCAATACTCCTGATGCAAGGCTCTTGGCCTTGTGATAGAAAATCTCATGTAGGTCATGGTAAATATGAGCTAGTAAGCATGATCCCCATCCTAGCTTTGCTGGCCTATCCAATAACTCCTCCAAGATCGTGCCCCATATACATTGGAAACAATGTTGTCCCCTTTCTGGCATGATAAAAAAACCTATGAAACTAGCCATAACACAAGAAACAGGGAACCAATATTTATATCGGCACATCATGGTGTCCCATCACACCCATCACTCTAGAATATCATTGTCCTGGAATATCTGACAAACAATTAGCATACTGGGGTGTTGTGTAGTCTCATACTGAACTGGAGGACCACCAAATGGAATGTGAAGGATGTGGTACACATCCTTAGGAGTAACTTTCATCTTACTAGTGGGAAAATTGAAGGTATTATTCTCACTGTGGAACCTCTCTACAAGTGTTTTCAATAACTCATGATTTGTGCAAATCTCTGGGATGGATAAGAGCCAGCCAAACCCACACTTTGTGATATTGGCTCTCTCATTATCAGTCAATCATTGTACTAATCTCATGGCAGGTGGATATGTGATCTAGAACTGTATATGTGGAAATATCTCCTACAGAAAATGAACATAACAACATCAATACATTGATCAGAATGACTAAATGCAACATACAGATGCTAGAAAACATGTTAACAGTGCAAAATCAACAATGGAAAAAACAAATTTTGGACATTTTAGCCTTCAAAATTGACTGTTGTTTTCCATAAGATTAAATACACTAGTGTATATGCTCATACGAGTATTCTTATAGGCCAGTACGAGTAAAGGAGATGATATGGGAATCTAACTCAAAAAATACAAAGAAAATGGTTGATATGAAGGTGCTCGTATGACTGAAGGATGGACCTAATATGAGAATACTAAGGGCTTAATACAAGCAAAGATTTGGAAATAGTTTCTCATACAAGCCTTAACTATGAATCATATGAAAAACCGCAAATGACCTACCAAAGATGTGGAAAAATATTAAAAAATTTAATTAAAATGCACAAAAATAAATTCACAAAGGTGGTTTTTTGAGCACTTATTATTGCTCTGAAGTTTCTCAGTCGATTGTACACTTGTTGGCACTTGAATTAATGATCTTGAATGGGAACCACCATTTTGACTCTCAGAGGATTTTCAAATTCTCACAATTGAAGGTTAAAAATGAAATGAAATGACCCTTTTGGCCCTTGTCTAGGTTTTTGACCCAATTTTCAACTTTATTTGATTGACGTAAAAATGACATCCTTGGCTAATTTGACCATCCTGATTCCATTTTCGGGATCAAAATCAAAGTCTGAGATCATTTCAACTGACAAAATTACATTTTGACTTTTTGAGTCAACCATAGTTGACCACTATGTAATCAATCTTTTGAAGTTCAAATTAATGGGATTTTTTCTCTTAAAGTAATCAGTGCGCCAAATTTTAGTCAAAATTGGTCAACAAGGCCTCAAACAAGAGAAGAATGGGTCCTAACTACTTGCAACCTCATCAAGTCAGATCAGTCATCTTTTAATCAAATTGAATTACTTCTGATCACTAGGCCACCTAGCCATATTTTGATTTCGCTCCCGAGGGAGCATGATCATGACACCAACAATTCAGTGATTGCATCATCAAACATAAAAAAATATGGGAATCTTCGATCAATCAATCAAACCATCAAATCAAACAAGACCCCATTACTAGGGACATCTCAACTTCATGGCATCACATCAATTTGAGATTATCTTTAATTAGGGGAAACTCAATCAATTATCTTATATAGTGATGGATACACTCAAAAATAGAAAAATCAATCTTATATGAGTCATTCATTCTTGAAACCAGACACATTGATCAAATTGGTTTTATCACTTCAAATCAAGTCGATTTCTCTAATCGGTCTCTTAACGGTAACCAATTTCATTGCTTCACATCAAACTCATTATTCATTCAAATAAATCCAAAGGTTTAAGAGTTTCTAATAGATGTTCCATTTTATCGCTTCAAATCAAATTGAGCATTATGTTCTATCCTCATCAATTCTTGTTCAATCAAGTTTAGAATTGATATCTTTTGATCGATCTTCATCCAATCAATCTCAGAGTTAGTTTTCTTTTCAAGAATGGTTTCATCACTTCAAATCAAACTATTCTTGGTCTCAACGCTAATTATTCTTATAATCAATGTGTTGATCACACATCAATTCAAAGAGGGGATAATGTAATCACCTAAAAATGGTCTACAAAACCATAGGCCCCCAATCTTTGATTGTTCATCAAGAAAACCCAAAATCTTAAATAAACATCCTAAGTCCTAACTCAAGGCAATTCAATTTTTCAATCTGATTTGACCTAAATCACACTTGATCCTACTTAATTAATTAATTCCTAAATCCTAATGTTGTTGACAATTGAATCAACCTTATCATATTTATTTAATTAATGTCTTGGGATGCTGATTAAATAAATAAGAATTGTCAATTAATCACAAAAAGGAAATAAAATTAATTATGTCTTCACAATTTGGAGGAAAATGAATCAAAACCATTTATTAATTCAAAAATTGCTTTCTTATGTCATCAAAAAGTTCATTGATTATCATTTTGGAAACAAATCAGTTAACTACTCAACCACTTATGTTTGATTTAGCACCTTTCAAATTAAATTGGATAGTTTCTAAAATAATTGATCAGTCTTTTGAGTTAATTGGTTCTATCAACCAATCGAATCAATTGCACATGGATTGTGCTAGTCTGGAATTAATCTTAGCCAAAAATTGTTGTTTGATCTTGTTCGTCTGTTTCGAGAATATTTTCTATATAATCAGGCCTTCATTCTTCGAAAAGGAGAGGATTACGAAGTAGATTAATGTTGTTGAATTAGTGATTATTGTTAATTGCTTATGTTCATTTAATTTACTTGCATTTGCATGTTCAAATTATAGGAATCTCACTCTCATTTGCTTAAATAATAGATAAATCATTAGCTTAAACTTGCATATCATTTAGTTTAATCTTTCAAATCCTTCATTTAGATAGTGTCTAAAGTTACTAGGTTTTGCAATGCTCTGAGAGAAAAATTCATACTCATGTCTACTAGAAGGAAGTGAGTTTCCTTCATTGATTTATGCTTATTTAGCTTAGATTATATAGAATCAATCACGCAATGATTCATTGTGTTGTTTAGCTTAGACCACATTTCACACACAAAATCAGTTATTCCAAAATACACAGAAACCATTAAAATAATTAAGACTAATAAAAGAATTAAAGAACAAGAACAATCAACACCATAACACCAGATATAACATGGAAATCCAAGATGAGAAAAACCACGAAGAAGCTAATTCTCATGAAAGTATACATTGGTTAAGGTGACACGGGTTAAGGTGATTTTCACAAAGGGATCATTGTTGTTTGGCTCATTGCCAGTCAAGATAACTACCCTTATACAAAAAAAAATGAATTAAAAAAGATGTATTACCGATAGAATGTGAATTGATAGAATTGTGTCTACCTATTCATGAAATAGTTCTAGTTTATAGTTTAGTAACCACTGATAGTAGTAGATCTAGTACAGATCTTCTGCCAGCATACACCAAGTTTCTACAACACAATATATAAATCCTTCTCTTGATACCACTATAATAATTTGCACAACTCTCTTTTTCTTACACGTTGTGTGTGTGAATTATGTACCTGCAAGCTGCAACACAATACTTCAATATGTCATTGCATCAATGGTTAGAAATATGAAAATCAATTGAAAAGTATAAGGAAACTATTTAAATCAACATATTGCTTCCTATCTAAGAAGAGTATGATTTAAGCTATAATTTTCCCTCAGATTATGCATTAAATCAGTGACACATTCAGTCATAGAATGGAAGATTTATTGAGAAATTGAAGTTAACTATCATGCAATTCATGCTTATAAATGATGAAAAGATTCATTGAAGAACAAATGAAAGTTATCTAATTACCTATTTGAAATCATGAAACAAAAATGACAACATAAGGATGCAATTAAAACTCTAAAATTGTGGGCCTATTGAGCTCAAAATTCACTCCTTTTATGGAAGAATTTGAGAAATGAGTGGTTGAGATCAATTTGTGAGCAGAGGTGAGGATTTAATCTTTGGTGATCCATGTGAGTGAATTCTCATTGGTTCATGCATTCACTTTCCATGTGCAAGTGGTGAATTGTATTTAGATATTTTATTTAATTATGTTAGAATATCTAATCTTTACTTGTATTATTTATTTATTTAGGAGATTCTTAGGGAATCCCTACATGTTTTTTGTCCTATAGTCCAATTTGGAGGAAAACTCATTTTATGTAATTTCTTTAATAAGGAAATTAGTTTATTCCTCCTTAAAAGGATATTGACACTTTTTACACACACTTATGAATGGTGGCATTCATAGACTTGGGAGTTACATTCTAACTCCTCTCTCATCTCTCTTTAAGAGATGCTCCTCTCTCATTTCTTATAATGCAAGGATGAAGGATGAAGTTATTGTAATGTATGTCTTTCTCTCTTTCTCTCTCTTTAGGCTATGGCCTCATTAATAATATCACAAAGGGTTTTTTCTTTGTTTTTCCCCTTATAAAATATCTTGTCTTCTTTGCCTTTGGATCTTTTGATAAATGCTCTTGAATTTAGTTTTCTCATGGTAACATTTCTCCCTTACCTAGCTATCTTGGATTGTTTAAGTTTCTTTTCTCTTCCATTATTATTTCTTACATGGTATCAAAGCACGTTAATAATCCTTATTTTGAGGAGAAAGGTGTCGGAGGTTACCATTCATGGAGCCCTCTTTGTTTGGATATTTTTATCTAATCTATGGTTTTGTAGATCTAATATTTGTCTACATTATTTAAGTTTTAAAAAGTAGCTTGTGCCATTTCATAACTCATCCATGTTTTATTAACATTTGTGATTGCAGGGTTTCTATGATTTTTTATTAAGTTCTTTTCTAACTCTTTGGATGGCTTGCCGCCAAAGAGTAGAGTTCTAACTTTTTTTGTTTGGACAGTTCACTGCGAAACCCATTGCATATTTTTCTTACTACCTTGATATCTCATTTTTCAATCTGAATTTATCTTGAAAGTTTATGGTTGTGTCCTCTATCGGGAAACCACAAGGCTCAAGATTTTGATTATTTGCAGGTTTTATCAAATATAACTTCATTTGCAGGAAAATCTCTGGCAAGCTTATTTTTATCTCAAAGTTTATCTAATCTCTAACATTTGATCTACAGGTTTCTCCTCATATTTTTTAATATATATAATCTCTCTGTTAGTTTCTCTTTGTCTTTAGTTTCTTGGATTATATCTCCTCTTTGCATTCAATATTACGGATATATAAGAGTGAATCTTAAAAAATCATGATCTGGGTTTTGTGCAGAACCCTCCAATTTGACTATTTTACAAGTAGTTTTCCAAAATTATCCCACATTTGAAAGAAATGCACTATTCTTTACTAACTTTTCTTGTAGATTCGCAGGCGTACATTGGCCATTATTCATTACTCTATTATAATCTTTGGTTTTCTAACTATCTTTGTAGGTTTAGACTTTGTTCAATATATATTCAGATTTGTCATTTTTTTTCAAAATCTAACTGTTGTTTTTTATTCATTTTAGCACCTCTAACGTGCATATCTAACATTTTTTTCTTCCATTTATGTGATAACATTCTGTTCAACATCCTTTATCAACATATATTCTCATATTTTATACTGCAACGTTTTATTCCAGCTAGTCTGAAATTACATTAAGCAAAATCATTTTTCTCTTTCAAATCATTTTTTTTCTTTCATTTAAATCATTTTTCTTTTGTTTCTCTTCATCTTGTTTCATTCTCAATGCAACATAGTATTCTCAGCGTAGCATAGTATTACCATTCTAAGCGCAACTTTTGTTAAAATTAAAAGAAACAAAAATATTCAAACGGAGCTCATACTCCAGCACAGGTTTCTTCTTGCGCAACTCATAATGGAGAGTTACTGCATGTTTCCCTGTCATCGTCCAATCAAACTTTATTCACTTCAATCTTTCAACTTTCATTTTTTAAAGTCCTCCTTCATTCTTTATCTTTAGTTTGTTAATTCGCTGCTTTAACCAATTAAATCATGTTGAAAAGATGCAAAGTTCCTTCCTAACTTCTCAATAGTCTATTGTAGTTGTTTCTTATTGTTTTAATCTATTTATTTGCTTTTTTGTGTGGTTGTCTTATGCTAAATCTCGCAACTATTCTTATTGTGTTTATATATAGTTCATATCTGCCCTTTCATCATTTTTTCTTTATAATTAGTTCAAAACATTTTTTTCTAGTTTGTTTGGTTCTTATTCTTTGACTTTTTTAATAGATTAATATAATATAAGTCATAAACTCAAATATATCTGATTTAAATCTAAAAGTATTCCCTTTGCTGCTTATTTTTGTCTTATCTGTGATTTGTCATTTATGTCAATGTGTGTTTAAATATTCATATTCCCTTTTTTACCAAATTTGTTTATCTTTTACTTTACTCACATGGATGATTTCAGCTCATAATAAGCTTTATTGATTCTAAGTAATTTTATGCTTTTCTCTTTTCCTTAATTCACGTGTCTCATTTTTTTTTTTAAGAATGAAAGTTTATTTACCTTTTTAAAATGTAAACTTATAATACTTTTCTTAAAATTCTATTTTATTTACTAAAGATTTAATTTATATTTTATATTTTAAAATTGGAGTATTCATTAAGCTTTATTTAATTTTTTTTTAATTATAATCACTACTATCAATTCACAGTAAAGGGGGTAATTATTTTTTTCAGCCTCTACATTTTTTTAAATTGTGTATCAAGTTAAAAAGTTTTTTATTTTTCAAATTTAAATTTCAAATTATTTATATCTCCAAAACAAAGTTTTTTTTTAGATTTTTTTTTTATAAATTTATTAAGCTAAATTTTTTTTTAACTATTAAAAAATGTACAAGTAAATCAAAAGCTTTTTCTAATTTATATTTTTTTTTTTTAAATATATTTTCTTAGCTATATAAATATCATTTTTATTTTTCTTCAAAATTGGATTTTTTATTCAAGTAAAGGGGGTAATTTTATTTTAGCTCACAAAATGTTCAATTTTTTTAAATTATATAAATATTAGTTAACATGAGAGATTCTTTCATTTTTTTTCATGGGAAAAATATTTTTCAAACTCTTTTAAACAAGGGGTAATTAATTTTAATTGAGCAAGGAGGTAATTTCTTGCATTTATGTCAACCGTTTTTATGCAATATGGTAATTGATCCAACTCTTGTTTTAAGGAGCAAAAAGATATGTGATATATGTATGATACATTGCACCTAAAGTTATTGTTGATGCTAAATTATATTTTGTTCATGTATTATGAATTGTCTAAGGATATTGCCTTCAATAAAGTTATTTTAACATTTTAACAAAAAAAAATTTAATTTTCTAAAACATTAAGTTCCTTGCTTAATTCTATCATTTAGCTTTCAGTTAAACTGAACTTCACCTTGTAATTCTATATAATTTTATCTGTATATTATCTATTTTTCTCAATTCTAATTTATTTCGCTTCAAATTGTTATTTATACCTTTATTTAAACCATAGACTTTAGTATTTTGTTTACTCAATTAGTCTGGGTATTTTCAATTCTAAATTTCTTTACGATCAAGTAATTTGTTCTCATGTTCACCATCAATGGAGTTTTCTGACTGATATCCATAACATTAATGTTGCTCTTATATTTATCTATTCTTTATCTCCAATTATTTAGGATTATGAGATTATCTTACACTATTGCCTTCATGAGTATCATTACTAATTTTATTGATGAGCTTGATTTTATCTATTTTGCACATAGTTGAAATTTATGCTTTTAGAGCATCTCTTCATGCACATAATTTCATTTTATGGTGTTATACCATTCGCTAATATATATTTTACTACATCTTTTAAGTTGTATGAGGGTACCCAATAATTATGGTTAACTATGAAGGACCCATCAGTTATACCTGACCCATAATGTGGAGGAACCATCATTATAGCTGACTCATAGTTGCCTCATTCTTCAAAGGGACCCATGGAGTATCCCTCTAGCCTATAAACAATGTGCACTTACTTCAGTTGATGTTGATCAGCTTGTTCCATTTGTAAGTTGCACTGGGATGCACTTACTTCAGTTGATGTTTATCAACTTGTTTCATTTGTAAGTTGCCCTAGGATGCACTTACTTTAGATGATGTTGATCAACTTGTTCCATTTGTAAGTTGCACTGGGATGCACTTGCTTCAGTTGATGTTGATCAACTTGTTCCATTTGTAAGTTGCACTGGGATGCACTTACTTCAGTTGATATTTATCAACTTGTTCCATTTTTAAGTTGCATTGGGATGCACTTGCTTCAGTTGATGTTTATCAACTTGTTCCATTTGTAAGTTGCATTGGATGATTCTTTATTATGTTCCTCATTGAGAGGATGGTTTTTCATTATGTTCCTTAGTGAGAAGGTGGTTTTTCATTATGTTCCTCAGTGAGAGGATTGTAAGTTTATCTCTTGGTGCGGATGATTCTTTATTATGTTCCTCAATGAGAGGATGGTTCTTTATTTTGTTCCTCAATAAGAGGATGACTGGGATGCACTTTCTTCAGTTGATGTTGATCAACTTGTTCCATTTGTAAGTTGCACTAGGATGCACTTACTTCAGTTGATGTTTATCAACTTGTTCCATTTTTAAGTTGCATTGGGATGCACTTGCTTCAGTTGATGTTTATCAACTTGTTCCATTTGTAAGTTGCATTGGATGATTCTTTATTATGTTCCTCAGTGAGAGGATGGTTTTTCATTATGTTCCTCAGTGAGAGGATTGTAAGTTTATCTCTTGGTGCGAATGATTCTTTATTATGCTCCTCAATGAGAGGATGGTTCTTTATTCTATTCCTCAATAAGAGGATGAATTTTCATGGATTTCCCTACAACTTTACATTTTCTTAAAGGCAATATGTTGTTTCTACTCATAATCTTATCTTATGGTTCACCACAGTAAACATGATTGGAAAAACAAGATCTTGTGCTTGAGTCACTTATTCTTTTGATTTCTATTTTTCTCTCTCATATTTCTTTGATAAATATACTAATGTGATAATTCACTATTTTATTCATTTCTTAGATCATGAGTTATACAGGTGGTGGTGTTGCAGCCCCTTCTCTTAGAATGAGATAACTCATTAGTGGACTGTCTATATCCATGTGATTGGCACAATGTTGATGCATTTTTCATTAGTTAACCTTGTCTGTTGTTATTTGTGTATTAGTATATTTCTTTCATGGGAGCATTGATAAATTCTTTCATACCTAACTTGTTCAATTTGGAAATTTGAGCATTTAGTTTATCTTGATATAATGTCAGCTCTATTGCATTTTGGTGAACAAATTGCATTTATCTTTAAACCTCTATCTCAATTTACATTATGAAATATTCCTTAAAATTATCTTATGATGTTATAAATTTCAAAAGTTATACTAACTTGAATATGAGATGAAATTCTACCTGTGGATAGGTGTATTGTTTCTTTCTTTCTTGTTCTATGTTTCAGGTGATCCATTAAGGCACATTAAAGACATCAATTCAATTCCACATGTCCTATGAATCACAAGACTACTTTCAGTTGTGCATATACTTCCACTTGAACATATTTAAAGGACCCATCTACTTCTCTTAGCTCTACCAAAGATTCTTGTACATCACGTTTCTAGAAGGCCACTTGCAAACTTGAAGACAATACAATTTCTTCCTTGTATTGAAGATCAAGTTGCAGATTTTTGTAAAAAATTGAGTTTAATACCCCTTGTTCTAAACACCCCAAGTAAAGATTAAAGGGGGGTGTTAGAATATCTAATATTTACTTGTATTATTTATTTATTTAGTAGATTCCTAGGGAATCCCTACATGTTTTTTTTTTTTTCCTATAGTCCAAGTGGGAGGACAACTCATTTTATGTAATTCCTTTAAAAAGGAAATTAGTTTATTCATCTTTAAGAGGATATTGACACTTGTCACACACGCTTATGAATGGTGGCATTCATAGACTTGGGAGTTACATTATAACTCCTCTCTCTCATCTCTATTTAAGAGATGCTCCTCTCTCATTTCTTATGATGCAAGGATGAAGGATGAAGTTATTGTAATGAGCGTCTTGCTCTCTTCCTCTCTCTCTTCTCTCTTTAGGCTATGGTCTCATTCATAATATCAAAGAGGGGTTTTTCTTTTATTTTCCCCTTATAAAATATCTTG
The DNA here is from genome assembly GCA_018584345.1 of Thuja plicata. Lineage (NCBI taxonomy): Eukaryota > Viridiplantae > Streptophyta > Pinopsida > Cupressales > Cupressaceae > Thuja > Thuja plicata. The sequence goes on from MU225072.1 coordinate 2,510,340, forward strand.
TCTTCTTTGCCTTTGGCTCTTTTGATGAATGCTCTTGGATTTAGTTTTCTCATGGTAACATTTCTCCCTTACCTATCTCTCTTGGATTTTTTAAGTTCTTTTGCTCTTCCATTATTATTTATTACAAATTCCCTTTTAATTAATTACTTTAGCCAAGGATTTAATTGGGTTGATTTGATTTAAATAGGCCAAGATGATTAATGTGAGTTAGTGATGAAATCACATTGATTTTAGGAGATTAAATTGATTTTGATGAATTGTGCCAATAATCTAATAGTTGGATTGACATAATTAGGGGTATGATTACATTTAGGGAAAATAGGGTCTCTAGTTAGTGTAGACAAAATTAGGGTGGTTACATTTACCCCTTTTTGAATTTATGTGCGAGCAGCGCATTGATTCAAAGAATGTCTGATGTTAAATTCACAAAGTTTGACAATTCCACACTTGATTGAACGAAATAGAACTGGTGAGATCAGTCTCGAACTTGATTGAACTAAGACTGATAGTATCAACTTTGAACTTGATCAAACAAAGTTTGATTAAACACAGATCTAGAGATACCAATTCTGAACTTGATCGAACAAGAATTGATAATACTGACTCTCAACTTGAACGAATGAAAGTCAGTATGAAGCTACTGAGAGATTGATAAATATTTGAGAGATTATAGGCATAGATATCTAGCTTGTTTAGCGTTGAATCCTTCTATCCAACAGTACAAAACTTGATCGAAGGAAACTTCCATGCCTCTAGTCTTTTGATGATGAAGTTAGTTTTGTTGTTTGAGAAAGAATTTGATTGATTTTAAGTGTGATCATGCCCCCCAGGAACAAAATCAAAGGAAATAGAATAAAATCCATCTTTAGAATGACATATCAATGGAACAAGTCGATTGGATCAATGAAGAATCAATTAGAAAATGAGATGAAGCGAAAATGTGTTAAGAGAAAACACAATTTTATAAAGATGACTACTTAAAAATGCTAATTGAGAGCTTGATAAAATGATGTATGACCAAGATTTTGAAGCATGATGTGGAATTTGTTGATAAAGAACCACAAAAAACTAATTGCGTAAAGTTTGTGAATCATTTTCTGAACATACAGAGCAATTCTGCATTTGTTGGAGACTGCCGCAACATTTTTACTATGTTGTTAAAATCATTGTCCTGTATTCAATTTTGTTCTCAATAGATGTGAGAAGAAAAAAATAGAAAAATGATAGTCTATTGAGGGTTCTAGAGTTTCTGTTTAGCTCAAAAAGTTCAATATAAGCCTCAAAACTCACTTTTTACCCATTCATTTTCACTTTCATCCTTGGTAAATTCTTGAGCTCTAGAGAGAATATGGTGGTCCACATTGAGAGGCATTGATTCGAGCTAGCACATCATCACAAGCTTCCAACACACTATGCATAGCCAGTGAGTACATCAAGACCTACCTTTTTACGCTTTTTGTTTCTTATTTTATCACATTTTGCAGTAGTTATAGAAAAATTAATGTTGAGTCACATCCAAGGTTCTGGATCGCATCCTGTGAATCCCGTGTCACATCTGGTAAAGTTACAAATTTCATGATCACATCCTATGAAAACAAGATCGCTTTTCGTAGGTCGTTAGAGTGTCCTTTTTAGTATTTTTTTGTCCAACTTTGAATTTTGTTGCATCCTGTGAAAACATGATCGATTCTAGAATCTCGCATCACATCCTGTAAATATAGGATCGCATCTTGATTTCCTCATCGCATCCTATCATTTTAGGATCGCATACAGGATGTGAGCTCGCATCCAGGAAAAAGAGAATCATTTTGAGTAGAATGTCTTAAGTTACCAATTTTGACTATTTTTCCTCTATTTGATTACCAAAGAATTAGCTGTTGGATTTTCTATGTTGTTTTACTTAGTTGGAATACTAATGTAAGTCTGTATTTTGTGCCTAATAGACTTATTTCCCCATTGTTTCATTTTAAGGACCTCGACATGCACAAGTCCTTGCCCTATCTCACTCCCTGACTGATGTGGAGTAGTAGATCATTAAACGCCTTGGCTTACTTTCTTTGATAGATTTACTCGGCATCAGGGTAAATTGAGGGTTGTTGACTGCTCTTACCGAGAGATGGCACTCAGAGCACAAAACCTTTCATCTCCCCACTGGTGAGATGACAGTGACCCCTAAGGATGTGTGGCATGTTCTGTGCATTCCTATGATGGGATGCGAGGTTCATTTTGAGCCTCACTCTACCGTAGTGATTCCAGATGCCTAGAGGTTCTTTGTAGATCCCTCCATAGTACATAGATACTTGACATGGGATTACATGATAGATCATTATGAGTGGTTTCCCATTATTATTTCCAGTTTGATAGGAGGGATCCTAACGCCAGACTATGGACAACATGGATTTATGTGTGGTTGGGTCAGTATGCTAGAGCAGATGATTGGCTCCACATGCAGATTTGGATGGGGTAGCTACATTTTAGCCCACATGTATAAGGAGCTTCATGAGATAGTGTATGATTATTTGAGGAGCATGACTATTGGTATTTTGATATTGCAAATCTAGGCTTGGGAGACCATCCTAGTAACATGACCAATTGTAGACAAGCTGTGGGCACCAGAGGAGCCATATGTCTATATGTATTCAGGTTATATCTAGCAGCCCCATCTAGGTAAGCTAGAATAATGGAATTGAGTACTTGACATTGTTACACTGGTTGAGTAGACACCATATCTGGATTGTGAGGAGTGAAATTCTAGTCGGCAACAAAGGCCATATTTCTTTTAGAGTAGGTACTTGATTGGATGGACGATATACATTATTGAGAGATTTATTGTCACATGCGTCCTTAGACTGTATGGCTAGATACAAGGTACTTCATAAGAGCTTACTACATATGCTTGTATTCGCGATGAGGAGGCACAGTGGGGTGCCCGTCTAGCTTATGAGACTGCATAGGAAGAGATCATGTAGATGGTGGTAGTAGGCTGGGACTACCATGTTGATGTTATCGATGCTAGTTGTACTGATGCTTATATTGCTTACCTTCTTCAGTATCCATTTCCATGTTTTACAGCTCTTGATGAGATAACACCTTGCATTGAGGATGCCTTACACTATGATCCTTATGATGAAGGACCTGTGAGAGGTGGGGGCAGGGAAGACAAAGGTGGGAGAGATGGTAGGGGTGATAGGAGAGATGGTAGTTTCCCTCCTATAGATAGTGGTCAGAGACATGGTCAGGATGATAGGGATGATGATGGTGATGATAGGGGTGATGGTGGTGGTGTGGAGGGTAGACACACTCATCTTAGGTTCATGCCTCCATGTATGGATCTAGGCCCATTACTCATGAGAAGACAGTAGTAGCAGAGATCAGCAGGTCAAAGACCTAGTGGGAGAGGTGAACCTCCTAGATAGAATCCTCTAAGAGATTCTAGCAGAGATATATGTAGGGACAAAGATCCATTTTCATAGTTTTAGAGAGAAAATCTTAGGGCTTAAATTACTACATTGGAGACACTGTTGGCAGACAGAGATAGGTAGCTAGATGTTATGATATCTGAGAGGGATATTCAGGCACGTACAACCACACATCAGGGTCAGAGAGAAGCTTATCATTTTGTCTTATATTATGTTGTAGTTCCATAGATGCAGAGAGCACCCTTGTAGTCTATTATAGCTCAGCACTAAGAGGGAGTCATTCCTCCACCACCTCCTCCTCCTGATCAAGGAGAGGGTGACAGTCAGACATGACTTTGCTGATTATTTTTGATATTTTTGTATATGGATCCTTCTATGATCACCTTTGTACTTCATACCTTTGATACATTTGTATATGTTATATCATGATCTCGTTGATACTGTTGTAGACATTTCCACAATTTTATCTAATATTCACTGATATATATAAGATACCCTCCTCTGATTCAGATATGCTCACTGTTTCTCCTTTGATGTATCTGATAGATGATTAGATTGATTCACACTTTCTGATGTACTTGGTCTTTATGATGATTTAGAATAGATTCATGTGATGACATCATTTATTCTCTTTGATTATTACTAATATATAAATGTGTGAGATTATCCTATATGAATATGCAAATGTATGTTTTTGAGATTTTCTGTATGCAAATATATGTATGGATGCACTTAGGATGTAAAAATTCAACGCTTGAATGATTTGTTTTTTGTATTTTCTTCTTTTCCCATGATGAATGCAATGGATATGCAACGACATAAATATATCAGTAACATAGATTAAGTAGTCAAACTTGGATTTTGAATGAACTAGGAAATCATTTTGAGCTCAAGTACTTATGTTGTTTAATGATTCATGCAATCTTAAGTGAAACTAAATGCAGACTTTTGGGACTGTCACTGATCTTTTTACATTTTAGCATTTTATCATCACAGGGCATTTGTGCAACATACATCATCGGTTAGTACAACTTTCACTGATACCAAGAAAGTATCATGAAAGTAGGAATACCATTTTTATTGGATGCAATGTCAAAAATAAACGTAAGCATCAAGGCATAGAGGCCAGGATGAATTGTCAGTTATCTCCTTTTCCTTTAAGAATCATCTTTTGTTCATGTGTAATGTAGGATATGTAACCCACAATGACCTTTAATGTTCATATCCTTGGGTACATAATGTGTCGTACACATTTCTTAGAAATTGGTTCAAGCTCACTGCAACTTACACATAAAAAGGATTGAGATATATGCAGATATCCACTCATGTTGGAATCTCTTACTGTACGCCTCTCTCTCCGGATTCCCACAGCTTTTCAAGGGCGGGGGTTAGTAGCAAAAGTTTCACAAGTGAATGCAAATCAAGTACGCAATAACTACTAAACGAATAACAGAAACGTGAGCAATAAAATGTACAAACAAGAGAAAGGAAGACAAATGAATGCAAACCCTTCGATGCTTGAAGTTTCTATTGTTTCTCTCTACTCCTTCCGAAATGTTGTTCTTGATGCTCAGTATTGGCGGGGCAGCATCTATGACTTGAGAAGCGTCGAGAATTTGATAATTGAAATGTGTGTGTGATCGCAAGATGGCTTGAATGCTAGAACCAAACTGACATAGTAATGGCGCACGAGAGCTTGAAATCCTGGATCCTTCAAATGGTTATGAA